>CM039679.1:199243650-199614563 GCA_022537955.1 Schmidtea mediterranea | reverse complement strand
CGTAATTTATCTTGCGGAAGGGAATAAGCGAACGAAGTTTGGCTGCTTCCTCGTTTTCAATTCAGAAAATCGACCAAAATCACTTACACACGGCTTTAATAACACAGTAGTCCAGTGGGGACCATAAATATAATGTAAAAACACACATGCGCTTAGGTCTAATTAAAGGGAATGTAGGGGATAAACTAAACTAAAATCGTTGATAGAGTTAACCTGAATTAACAATTTGAATTATTTTATCATTGTGTACTAAATTGAATTTATTTTTGAAATAATTATCATTAACTTATTCTTGATAAATTGATTTAGAATAAGAAATTGGATTAAATAATTATTACAATTATTTCATAGAGTAATCGAAATAAGTTACGGATAAAAATAAAATAGTTACAAATAAGTTTTGGTTAAATTAATGTAGGTAAAGTAAATTAATTATGAATATATATTCGGTGATTAATAATGGAAATAATCTAATTAGTAGTACGTTAAATTTAATTTAAAATAAATTGATTGTTAAGTAATCAGTGAGTCCCTTAAACTGACTTTAGCTATCAAGTTAAAAGTTTTCATTAAAGTAAATGTTTCTTTAATTCAGTTGGATTTAAATAAAATGATGGTTAAAGAATTTACGTGACTCACGGGTTTAACTTAGATCAAGTCCTTGATTAAAATTAAAGCGCTTGCTTGTAGTATAAATAAACTTGGATGATCAACGTATAAGTTATTAAGTCAGATGTTAGAAATAGTTTCATTAAAAATTCTAACTATTTATTGATTAACCTAAGTTAACGTTAAGAAAATCTCTAAGGTAATTGTAAGGAAAAATCAGGATGATCGATCGTAATTTTGATCCCAATAAATTTCGAGAAATTAAACTAATTTTCATACAGTAAAGCCAAATCACCGATAAATCAAAAACATAGGGGAAGTAAGATTGAATTCACGTTTTAAAATAAGATGTTAGATGAATTAATGAAATACTTCACTAGTCGGACGTTTAGTAGGTTAAGTTAAAGAATTAAAACAATGAAATCTGTATTTTACTTCTAATCGAAATAATTGTAATACCTTTAAAATCTCCACATAAATATGACAAATATCATCAACATCGGTAAATTACACGAAGAATCAAAAAAAAAAATGAAGTTGCATTAAATCAACATAAACGGAGACTTTATGCCTGAACTAAAAGAGAATTTTCAACCATTAACTCACGACTAACACAAAATACTACTATAGTTAATGCATTCAATTTCATTCTAGCAGACCCTTTCACGATGATTCAACGGTAATGTTCCGGTACAATTTAAGTTATGAATAACACGAGAACATCAACGGTTGACACATCCGAAATTTGTTCGATAAGCAGCCAGCTACTCCTCAAAACCATGGACAATTAAATTTATCAGTAGAAATAAAAAGATTACTAAACACGAAGAACCCCGATAAAAGACCGAGGCTTAAACGAACGCACAACTGACCAGATTAATGTCACGTCAACATTGAGTTATAGACAAAGTGGATTTCGATTAGGTAGTTCGCACAACTGAATTACGACGAACTATCAAACCAATTAAAACACGGACGGATGTGTGAGCGATAAGAATCAACATTATCAAATCCGTTCCGGGACAACTTGACCATGACGAGAACATCCGTTCGACATTGACATCGCGAGAACATCCAGTTCCGAAAATTTACCGAGAGAAAGGATAATATAATAATTATTTCCGTATGGAGGAATGAATAGACGAGGTCAAGTATCATAAATTACGACAATGTCGTAGGCATAATGATTACAATAACTAATGTATAATTTCGTTAAACTTAAGATCATACACTATTGAGTAATTTCGTTAAACATTATAAATACAATAATATAGTTAGTTCGGTGGCATTTTAAATTGCAACAACTTTAAATTCGTAACCACGCGAGTATGTGTTCCCCCCAACAGTTGTAAGTAATGAATTGAATCCCAATAACAAGTAATAGAATACATTACATATTCTGCCATCACTTTCTTCAGCATGAAATACTATGGAAATTTCCAGAACAGAACAGACATATCAGCACAATAATCCTTCACAATTCCAGCTCGACTATCAAGACTGAAGGCTAATTAACCAGTATTATCCTAGAATTACGGATGATTTAGATTCCATGAATCTCGAGATTGTAGATTAATATTCACATTAAATTGCTACGGAATATACGTTACTTATTTCAGCAGAATTTTGTTGCTGAATTGATTTCGACAAAGAAGGAGATTGAATGGCGCGAGCTGAAGAGCGCGCCGATCGATGACTCTCGACGAGCCACGCCCCCGAACGATCGTGCCCGTCGCTATGGCAAGTATGGGCAGAGAGGAATGATCCACACCGACCAGAGGAGGAACAGTATCCTGCCGAGGAGATTGTCGACCATGCTCGAGCTTGCTGGCTCAGTGGGAGCCAGACCCAAGCAGAGGTCACCTTAAGTGGTGAAGGCGAGGATGTAACTACGCAACGTTGAAGGACTTCCTCGTTCGGGCGTATATGCAGAACGTACCCAGCCGCCGGCAACGCAACTCCGACGCAAGTGCATTATTCCCGGTTACACCAGGAAGGAAGAGTTCAGGAAATTTCTCGAAGAGTCCTGCCTCCCAGCACAAGCATGACTAACTTTGTATCTTATTGATGTTATGAAATACATGAATTATAATGAATTACTCTTAGAAATTTGTTTGTTTTAAATAAGTTTTTGCTGACGATTGCCATTATGTTTGAAATAAGTAGAGTTTCCATTTTAGACAAAATTATATTTTTCTGCATAAAAGTCGGCCTGAAATAATGAAATGAGCTAGCCCGCGCTAGACAGGACAAACGCGAAGTATCAGCCAGTTAACTACAGTTAACTCGCGAAAGTACAACAGGTCAAGCGACCTGTTTAGGACCCCAAACGGGAAACTACTCTACCACACGTTCTCTCGCAGCTCAAAAAGGCTGGTCGAAGAACGCAGCTCAATCGGAGTCTGCGCACAGCATTCATGCGGCTTAGGAGTTGCCTAGCAGCCTGTCGGGAAGGGGAAGCGGTAAACGTATCGCTCATCTTCGCCCTGTCCAAAATATCAAGTCAACGCGTCATTGATGAGCCGACCAGGCAAAAACGACAGGCTACCAATCACCTCGCGGCGGGGAGCAAGAAGGGCCGCGCCGAGCCACAGCGTCAAGATCATCACTTAACTTATTATGCATGTCCTTTGTTCATTTAAATAAATCATCTTCTTAATATTCGGTCATGATGGTTAGACTGGATTCACTACACCAATCAGCTCTATAATTAGGAACAATGTAAAGCGAGCATAGGTCTTTTATCGGACAGCTCCGTGAACCCGAGGATTGTCGGCAACTATAAGTACTAGGCATATCGACTCAATTTTTGCAGGGCATTTCACCACTTGAACAATTTACAACGTTTGCCTAGAAGGGTTTGCACAGTGGGTATCAGCATTTTGTATGGCGGTTACTGGGTCCCCGAAGGATAAGCAGATTTGAAACCTGTAACACATACAAATTTGGGGGCTCACGCCGGGATTTTGAATAGATTTTCGGTGCAAAACCAGGGGAGCATTACAGAATTACTTTTCAAATAAAAATGTCGGACGAATTTTACAAACCCCGGAGAGAGACATGAAAAAGAGAAGAGTTAATAACAGCAAGATAAAAAACGATTACCGACTTTACAAAATGAGAAAATATGTGATGAAACGAATGCTGCACCAAGTACAAATCTTGGGGTCTCAGCCGGATCAGGGAATGATTTTCTTGTAAAAAAAAAAAAACGGGCGGATGGGGACATAAAGCATAAACATTTTTAACCAGAAATTCGGGACGCATTTTGCAACCCCAGAGAGATGAAAACATGTGGACTTTAAAATGGTAAGAACCGATTTTGCAAAATGGATGAGAAATTGTAAAGATCGGATGTAAAAGCATAACGACTACCGAGATACAAATTTGGGGGCTATAAATGCACACTGGTTTACAAAGAACCCAAGGATACAAGAAAATAGAAAAGATTGAGACGACATACTTACAAGAACCCCAGTGAGAATGAGAACGTCATGAAACAGAAACCAGAGAATAACTGATGAAAAGAACAACCGACTACAAGTAAACGATATAAACAATGAAAACAAACACGTGTACTACAATAAACAACAACCATTTAATACAACGATTTTTGGCAAACCCAGAGGAACCAAACGACATTAAAGTTACATAGGACGCGCAACGCCCCAAAGCATGTAAATCCATCAAACTTGACGACACAACCCCTTTGTAAGATACAACAAACACGGGACAGCGCAAAGCAAACAACATATATTAAAAGGCAAAATGCGGATAAAAATGAAGGGTAAGTAAGGGGATAACGACAACGGAAAAAAAATAAAACATAATAAAATATTACTACAACGGGTATTATTAAAATTAAAGTATAGCTGATTAAACAAAATATTAACTAAGAGTTGATATGAATAACATAAATTTAGTTAATAGTAATTAAATAGATTTAATGAGGTAATTAAAAAGAGATTTATAATTTTAGATGGAACACAAAATTATAGAAAAACTCAAGGGTATTCCTAACAGTCGAAAACGAGTACTTAGATTTGAACTTAATCAAAAAACAAAAATTATTAAACGAGCTAAAGAGGAGATATCAACGATTCCAAACTGTAACTCCGACGAACATTGATGATTAATAAAATTGCTCGAATTGATAAAGATTACAGACGAAAGGATATATGAAATCCGTATCATGAGATTGGAAATAACCAAAATTTTGGGAAAAGCTGGAACAGTGTAATGGAAATGTTCTGAAAATATTGAGACGAGATTTACAAACAACAATTGAGAAGAACAAACTAAGTTAAGTGGAGTGTTCATGCGTGCAAACAGATAGCACGAGTAATGGTTATACCTGTGCGGACACCTGAGTTATTGTTATGATGCGCACCAGAGTCGCACTGTATGTCTTCTATGCCAGCGAAAGATAAGAAGATTAACTGTTTACTTCCCATTATTGTCTAATTGAATGAAAATAAACGTGTATTGTCCATTATTCGAATTATTATCAGATGGTGATGAATAAATGAGTTTTGTTGAAAAAAATAACGTAAAATTAAAATATGCAGTGTTCGATAGGATAACAATAATAAATGACAAGATTTAAATAAAGTAATAGACGCAAATACATGAAGCCGATTTAGGGAAGTATTAAACACATGCACAGAACAAAACTATTTGGACGGAAAATTTCGACAACCAACTTCCTAGAGTATAATTTCTTTTGTTTTTATTGATATTATATTTATCGATACTATATAGAGATAGGAGCGAGGAAAAAATGAGTTAACTGAGCGTATCTAGTGATAGTACGTCACCCAAGGGAAACCACTGATCAAACCCTACTGAAGAAAGGACGGGTTAGGCCAAGTCGCGCTATGTTAACAAGTACCGGCGAGAGATTTTTGCATCACCGCTCTTTTGGGGACTTGCTGATGCGATTACCACAAATTTCTTGTGAAGGGTGGGATGAATAGATAGACCGAGAGGTGAGAGAAAGAGTGTTACACGGAAACAGATTATAGTTCTTGATTAAAGACCTAGAGGATGACATTTTTATCCCTAGCTGGTGGTGAGGCCAGAGGACAGCTACGGGACTTGTCGTGTTCAGGTTGTATTTCATGCCAAAGGGACTGATGGCGCGCCTGAAGGGGGGGCCGGTTCGATACAAAAAACCACGGATCACACACCAGTGTCGAACGATTTTTTATGCTGGAGGAAACTCGATAAACACCGGATCCCACACCGAAGTATCGGGGGCCAACGGTGAGGTGAGATGTGAAACTAACCGGTAAATGGTTTCATACTCAAAATGTCCCTACTAAGGTCAGATAAGGGCGGCCGAATTGAAGCCGGGAAATCTGACAGGTCAGATAAGGGCGGCCGAATTTGAGCCGGGAAATCTGATTTGCAGAGGCGGGCAGGGTGATTAGAAATTTTCCGCGCTATATTTAATCGCTTCCTTTTCTTTACTATTCGGGAAATCAAGCTAAACCGCTTTTGGAACATTGATTGAATGTCTAGGCATTTCCTACTTTTATTTTCCGAGTTTACACAACCCGGAGTTCACAGCCGATACCGAGGCGAATTTTTTTTTTATTGCCCCAGCGAGGAGTTTGGTACAATAACCCGGATCCACAGCGAAGTACCAAATTCCAAATGCGGGTGAGTAAAACGCGTACCGGAGAATGCGCGGCCAAAAAGACGCCATGGATTGAGAGTCGTGTGAGGCCTCAACCATACCCAAAGTCACTGATGAGCTCAAGTCCGCAGTGAAATAATTGAGAAGATAAATATGAGATAAGCGAATATGAGATATGAATAAAGATCGAAATCGATACGAATAGATTACGATTAGAATTAAACAGTAAAGAATTGAAATATCATTGATTAGATATTAGAGCGCATAGTAGTGCAGATGAGATTGAAATAGGATATAGAAACGAGATATGAATAGGATATGATATGATGAAAATATTAGAGACCGATAATTAGACATGATTTAAGATGAAATATGATTATGAATTAGTTGTTAAGGTCACAGACGACGTAAAAGAGTTAAAGCCGAAGGCCGAAGAGCAACGGAATTATAGAGGGCATAAAGCCGCCAGCGATTGAGGATTAAGTAAATGAATTTTTGGGAGACATAGGAAAAATATTAATGGATTGACATGAGAGTAATGAATGTGATGATTTTATATTATTGAATTATGATATAGATAATTGATACGACTATATAGACTATTGATAAGGACTATATAGATATTATACGAGATAATAAAGATAATTGCTATCGAGATATAGATAATTAAAAATAGACTTTAAATGAGGGGGTGTGAGGTCAGATAAAAGAAGACCACCACGAAATGCGAAAGGGATAATAACGTAATATAGTATGTAAAATGAAGGAGAAATGGCTATAGAGTATAGAATATTGGAGTGTTATTTATTTTTAGGGAATCAATAGATCCAACAAAGCAATCCAAAGTTCAGTTGCAAAGCAAGCAACAGGAGAAAAAAAAAAAGAATATTTTCAGAGCAAAACGACAAACAAAGTGATTAAACAAAGGGATTTGAATTAAACGAGCAGAAAAGAATTTAGAATAATCGCCAGAAGTATGTGAAGCAGACAAGCAAACAGAATCTCAAAAGACCAAGCTAGAGAAAGAAGAAACAATCAAGAGACGAATAAACCGTAACATTTGATTAGGCATCAGAACCACACGAGAAGCAAGAAAGCAAGAGAATAAGAAAAAAGTTTATTAAACAGCGAGAAAAGAAAAAAGCTTCGCACAGAGGACGTTCTAATACTAAAAGTATCAACTGCAGACCGGAACCGGCACAGATAGCGGATTGACCGAATATAATGAATATTAATAGACGCGAAAGAGAACGATTACGTAATATCGAAAACCAAAAGTTGACAACGATAGAATCAGTTAAACGAAGAAGATTGGACCGCAATCCAAACATGACGACTTCAATAAACTCTCCAATTCGGGATGCAAATCACCATGTTGAATACAATAATTGAGAGGGAGAATTCACACGACACGCTCCTAGAGGAGAACCGTCTCGACGGTAGTCTCAACAAATTAGATACATTTATAAAGGAATTTGAAGTATATAAAAATATCTGTCACTGGACAGGATCAAAAAGAAAAGAGCGAATTTACCCCTTGTATCTGAAAGGAGCGACAAGATGTATTTTGTAGAAGAAGCGAGAGATTCAACAAATTGGACAACGGTCTGGACAGAGATTAAGAGTTCTTAATAAAAATATTCGGAAAGAGAAAAGGGAAATAGGAAGATATTAACTTCTGCATCGAAACAAAGGCACGAGACGAATCAAAATGCAGTATACGCATGCGAATTAAAGAATTGTAGTAAGAAGCTTCGAGAAACAATTTGCGCCGAAGGATAAAATGGTAGACGTCTTCAAAGAGGAATCAAAGAGAAACTACGAGCCAACCTTGGATGATTGGCACCAGAAGCGTTAGAATAAGCAAGTAGCAATCGCAAATAGATGTGCAGTCCCATCTGGCGACATGGGATTACCAAGTGGCATCTTGGCACAGAACAACACATCACAGGTCAGTGCAACAATCAAAACAAACAATACCAAGATCCAGCATGATCAATTCATCCCAAGACACAGCAGTGTTCAAGCGACAGCAACAGAAACCCGAGAGAAGAGGTAATAACCAAGTAGTTATAATAATTAATTTCAGGAACAGAACCAAACGCAAAGACACAATGCCCACATGTCAAAAATGGCATCGATCAGGACAATTGTTTCCGGAATTACAACCTGGCCCCAGATATGTGGCTAACAGAGGGCATATGAGAGAATATGTCAACACTTAACAGCAAAGGTGCTAATAACTTGTGGTCAACAAGGGCACATCGCAAGCGATTTGCAAATAAGAGGAGAGTCAAATTCATTCAGACAAACAATAATTCTAACAAGAAATCACAATCTAACGTGATACAAGAATAGACATGTTACGGGAAACTTACAACGAATCCCATGGAATTCAAAAGAGATGATGTCAACAGATGCCCGCCAATATACATCAACAACGAATCATGTATGAGAGCACATGAGGAGATTCAAAGAGTGCGAACTAGCGAGAATATCAAGAGCAAAACAAGCGTGAAATTGGCAAAGACTACAAATAGAGAAGCCCAGGAAATCCAACACGATGAGAAAATCGAAAACAAACCCGAGAAAAGAATTGAATATGATGAGGGATGGTAAATTCCGATGGAAATGCACACTTGCGAGCAGGTGTTTGGAGAACGAAGGGGGAGAAATATGATAACCGATAATGAGAAAACAATTGAATTAAATACGATGGAGGAAATAGAGGCTCAAAGAATTTGCAGAGGAGGAAAAACAGAGGAGCGACAATTAGTAAAGGAAAGTGAAGATCAAACGAAAACGATGAACCAGAAAGCTCAGAGAGTATAGAGCGGAGATGATGATAAGAAGACAAACGAAGGAAACATGTATGTACAGATAGAGAACTCGAAATGAAATATACAAAAAAAATAGAGAGTACACTCGAGAAAATAAAGCAAAGAGGGAGCTTTAGGAACAAGAAAAAAGGAGGAAATCAAAATTTTTAAAAGGAAAAAAGAAGCAAAATCCTGAAGCCAAGAAGAAAGCGGAACTTAGAAAGAAAGGACAGTTTCTAATATTTAAAAATAGACGGAGCGTAAACATTTAGAGCAAGACAAGCACAGAACCAAAAATAGAAGTGATGGAAGAAGCGCTAGCTCAAGAATTGAGGAGCAAATTAGAACTACAAAGGATGAGCAAGAAGCATCACGTCACAAGAAAAGAAAGATATCAAACAATAATAACAAAAAATCGAATCCAAGGATAAACTGCTACAGAAAATAGAAAGATCAGAAAAGAAAAGCACACGTGGAGTGAGCTAAATGAGAAATAGAATAAAAGAGATATGGTTCAAAAAGGACCAACAAAGATATGAAAAGGAGGAACAACCACTATTAATATGTGGACGAATACAGACGATAAAAATGAAGGATGAAAGTGAATAAGCAGTCGGGCGGAGAAATGATTTCATAGGAAGAAAACAACCGTAAAGATGAAGCAAAATCGACTAAGGAATGAAACAAATGTGAAGGGAAGACGAACAGAGATATTAAAGAAATTAATGAATGGTAAGAAGAAGTAGATGAAATCAATGTTCTTAAACCTCAGAGATACACGCATACGCGAATAATGAAACTAACGCAAAATATCAACAAGATAAGTACATTACGGCATCAGAAAACAGATAAAAAGTACCAGAGAATTGAAGAATGAAGGAAGAGTATAGGTAATTTGATTCCAGAGATCCAAGAAGATAATAGCCAAATAGGCGAAAGCACAAAGCGAGTTGTATGATATGGGTAGTGAAAAGCTGGGACCAGTTATAAAAATAACTTATATATCAGGAACAAAAAAAGCGAGACATACACTCGGATGCTCTAATATGGCCAAAGGATAAATGTGGTAAGTTTAAACAAAAAAAGGAAGAACGACAGAGAAATATGTGCATGAATATTCAAATAATTGTATACCAAGAAATAAACTGATTAGAAAAGAGGACAAAGATAATGAGACAAAACAGATAGAATGACAGAACAGCCATAGACAGGCTAGAAATTATATTAATCGATTTTAAGAACGACTCAATGATATTTGTAGAAGCTGTACGAGACACAGAACTTATGAATGACATGGAGAAAGATGATTGATAGCCAAATTGGAGAAAAAGAGATATAGGGAGAACGAACCAATAAGATAAAAAAAGCCTACCAAATGATGAATAAAAGAATATTGGTAATCCGATTGTAATTGACGATTTATATCGACGAAAATCGAAATTATACAACCGATAATAAAGTACGATGATGGATGGTGAGACGTAGCAATAAATGTACCGACAAACACAAATAAGTCGCGGAACGAACCCGATTACGAATTGGTATATGGAAGACAGGAAAACTATTAATATAGCCATGATGACCAAAGAAAATAACCAAGAGAACAACAGATCAGTTTAAGAGGAATTAAAGAAAAATGGACCAAATACTAACCTCAAAGTTATGGAGGCAAATGTGAAGTTGAGTAAAAATTACACAATAGATGATTGCGATGCGATCACACCAGGAAAAAGGTGTAGATAAAAAACAAAGGTGAAATGAACGGAGAGAAACGAACCAAAATGAGAAAATATATACCAGGAGAAACGCGGAAAGCAGCTAAACGAACAATTGGAGTAATACAAGAATGACATACGAAAAATTTCCTAGAGATGATATGAATGGAATGGAACCAGAAGAAGACAGAATACGATAGAGCTCAATTAGCCCCATAATGGAAATGGTGGATGGGGCTGAAAAAGTAAAAATAGCTGAGGAAGATAAATCTTGGATCAAAGCCATAATTCTATACAGAGATCGGAGGATACCGAATAAATCGAGAAGTATTCCAAAGAGACGGGTTGGTAAAGGAAAATATCATATAGTATATTTTCTAATTAGCAAGAGCAGATACGCACGGAAAGTTAAATGGCCATTTAATCGAAAAGTCACAATTTCAATCGCTAAACCCGGAAAATGGGAAGAGCGACACAGCGAAAAATTGGGAGTAGACCCAAGATCAATGATAAGCAGAAGCCAAAATCCACTGAAAATGTTGCAGGAGGAGTACACAATTTCTATTGAAAAACTATGAACCTCAATTTGTAAGAGATGATACGATACATCACAATCGAAGTAGAAACAGAACGAGAAATGAAATTACGAATACAACAAGAACAAGCGAGACCGCGAATTAGCGTACTCGAGAAACGAATTCCAGGAATAAAATATTTGCCCACAGATATAGACGATCCTGTGGAGGAAGGATTAACACGATTAACAGAAACAAAAAGTGTAGAGAGTTAGCAGCAATATTGAGAACTGGAGCAAAGAATCAAAGACGAACTGTAACAGATTTGGCAAAATGGATAATCGATTCTTGTAACAGAGTAGAGAATCTGCGAAATATAGTAAAGGAAATAGAGGAATATCGGAGAATGTATGCGTGGTACCCAGAGCAATTCCGAGAAATTATCCGAAAATGGAAACACACCGAATGGGCAGCCGAAACAATAGAGAAGTATAGTTTAAAAATTATGACGCCAGATTTCGAACCAATTGAAAGAGAATTTTATATCACCGCCAAGGTAAGTGAAGTGAAAAAGAGAATACCGTATGAACCGCCATTTCATTTACAATACCAAGGACGATCATTAGATGACGATCTCGAAATTGGAATTACGCAGATGCAATTGGGGTTAATAAATATATTAACAGTAGCAAAAATTGCGGGTAGAGAACTCAATAAAAGAGAAATCAAAACGAAAACGCCAATAGGACGACAAGAAAGTCTAAATACGCCAGAAGTTCCACCTGCAGCAGATGAAGTAATCGTTATCACAACAGGAGATGAAGAGATACTGAATGATCTAAATGATATTGTGGATGAGGAAACAACCAGGAGAATACCGGAATCAAGAGATTTGTTCATGACAGAAAACGAAGACGATATGATAACAGATGAACCAGACGAGCTAGTATGTGGTCAAAGACAACCAGTCGAAATTATAGAGCCAGATACCGAAGAGGAAAATAAAAAGAAAGAGAGAAGACGCCGAAGCTCGACAGGAGATGAATGGGACAATTGGATAAATGAACGAGGAAGCTACAACATCCAAAGAAACGGCGGACGAGCAACCAAACGAAAGAAACAGGTACGGCAATGGAAAGAAATCCAGAGGACGACCAAAAATTGATAAACCAGCTCCAGAAAGGAAAACTAAAGAACAAATGCAGATGGATCAATTGACAACGAAATTAAACAAGCTTAGCCAAGTAACGAAACAGTTACAAGGAAAACTAAAAGGTCAGGAACAAGGAGCAAAGTGGATCAACAGATTAATAACTGATATGCTGGGATTAGCAAATCCAGAAATAAAGAGAAATTTGAAACTTAATAATATCGGAGCAGAAGCGAAACAGCTTTGGGCAGCAATAAAACCAATAATAAATAAAATAATGGATAATAAAGTACGAACCACAACTAAAGATCCAGAGGAATTATTGTTGATAATAAATCACTTAACGAAACGATCTGATGACCCAAATAGATATTTGGTAGGAATGGCCTACCTGATGTACAATACGATAGTGATATACAGAAGCGAACTCCAAGATACAACCCAAACGGATATGAATTTGCAATAACAGACATTATCAGGAAAGTAATTGAACCATTCATCCTAACTCAAGGTGGATGGCAAGCTTTTATAAATCTGGTAAGTAAAGATGATCAAACTGAGATGATGCAAACAAAGTTGAAAGAGTTATTAACAGAATTCGAAACGACAATTAATGCAAGCGACCCAAAGACAGCCAGAAAGGGAATGAATGCGATAATTACTACAATACTCATATGGATGATGTGCGTAAAAGGAGTAGAACCGTTTGTAGTATATGATTGTGATAACATAAAGATTGGTGATAAATATTCACTAAAAGAAACGGAAGAGTGCAAAGCTGCAAACCCCGGTAAATTACAGACAACAGCAACAGCAGTATCATATAACGTATACCAAGAAGTAGATTTCATAAAAACAGAGATTAAAGAATGCTCTGTAACAAGGAAAATTGTAGCATTTCATTGCGGACATCACTCGCATTCAACAATTATAGAAGCCGGAACGGAAACAACAGTGGTATCAGTAACGCGGAACGAATGTGAAGAAGGATTCACGACAGGACGTATCTCAATAGCTGGACGAGTGAATGTAGCAGCCGAGGAAGGAAAAATAAAAACTACCCGAGTATACGCTGCGGGAAGAATAACGGCTGGAGATGGAACGTGTCAAGGAGGAGAGTACACCTTATTGAATCAACTAGTCAAAGGAGTAGTAGTGATTGAAAGCTATCAAGTAAAGTTGGAGAAATATCAAGGATATTTTGATCCGGACACACAAGCGATGAAAAAGTATCCTCAATGTTTGGCAACAGATAGATCATGCAATACGGGAATGTCAACGATTGTATATCACGCTGATACCAGAACTTGTAGACTCACCTTATTGAAAAGCGCAATATTCGACGAAGTGCAAGGACAAGTGCACAGTGAAACAGAAACTAACACGCAAAAAAGCGCATTAGACGAAATACGGAGAACCGGAAGAATCGGAAAACCCACAATCACCACGACTATCGGATCAGAGGCCACGCCAACAGTAGTAATATCAACTGATACCACCATCGGAATGAGATTCATAAAAGACGAATGGTGAGTAAATGTGACGAAATGGTAGCCAGTACCAATTATAAAGGAATATTCTTATCGCGAACAGCAATACCAAACGCAAAAGCGCAAATAGACCCCAAAGATGTGAAACTATATCTGTATATAACAACAAGATGGATTTCTTATATCACAAAGGATTGGCATCAACAGAGAAAATATACTACGATTTAGTTAAAAATGATTGTATCCTGAACAGAGAAATATTAAAAACAAAATTGGCAATGGCAATCACGAATCCAGATAACGCAATTCCATTATTACCACTCCAAGAGGGATATTTCGGAAGAATCGTTGGAGAAGTCATGTATACATACAAATGTGAAAAGACAATTGCGAAACTACCAGAGAATTCAACAATCCCAAGAGATAAATGCATAAATGAATTAGAGATAATGCATAAAGGAAAAATCAGATTCGCTCAGCCAGTAACAAGGATGATAAATCCAGAAAAATTCGTACCTAATATGTTCAGTTGTAGTAATGTATATGGACCATTATTCGAAATAAGAGACGGAAGTTGGTTACAGTTTCCAACCCGAGTAATAGTAGCACCACCAAAAATATTTGGATTAACAGAATTGGCCAGCGAAGCAGAATTTAAACCGGTAGACGTATCACAGAGTGGAATATACCAAACGAAAGATCTGGAACGAGCCAGAGAACATCTATTATTTCCAGCACAAAGGCAAGCAATACTATCTAATATTGTAACGATAACGGGAGGTAACAACTATGGAGAGAAACCCAACTACGAATTGTTACTATCACCAGACCATTTTCAACATGCAACAGCAAATATGATGAAAGCCATGTGGGGAAGATTCTTAATCTTCGGACAAATGATGGCAGGAATTCTAGGAATAATCCTCATCATTCAAATCGTAAGAGTGATCTTAACACAAATGTTAGCATGTTTCGATATTTACAAAAGAGAAAGGAAAATCAACTGGAAAATGGCAATTGGATTTTTACCGTTTTTAGCGAAAACAATGGTGTTACATGGACACTCAAAAGATATCCACAAGATAAAGAGATTAGTAGGAATTCTAACTAAAATGAATGGTACTGATGAAGAAGTCGGACGAAAATTTAAAGCAATAATGAGATTAGAAGCCGAGAAAACCAGAATGAAGCGACAAAAAACGAGCAACTGGAAACGATGGATAAACTTCAAAGATGATAGTAGCGATAACAGCGACAACGACGAAAATCGAGGAGGAACCCAGATGCTAACTCAAGAGCAACTCAAACAATGGGAAAATCGAAAGACAAGACATAGTGGACATTTCAATCATCCACCACCAGTATATGAATGTCTAAAGAAAACAACAAAATCAGTAGAACGAAACGTACCGATACCAAGACCAACAACATTACGAAATATTTATCCGGTACCATACGAACCAAATTGGGCAGACTTAGTACCAAGAACCAGCCAAAGATCGAGAAGTGTAGATCAAGATCCAGAAACTCGAACCATAGCTATGTTACAAACACTAGCTGGACCAACACTAACGGTACCCATAGAAATAAATGGGGTAGAAATAAAAGCAATGATCGATACCGGAGCAAACATCTCAGCAATAAAAATGGATAAAATACCAGGAAGACTATGGCCATGTATAGAAGAAGCTAACATGGATGTGATAACTTGCAGCAAAGAATCGGTAGCAGTCATTGGAAAAATCTGGTCGATAATAGAATATAAAAATGTAAAAATCAATACGTATTTAGCAGTTATCAGGAGATTGAGTGCAGACTGTATAATCGGAACAGATCTTATGCCAGAATTACTAAAAGAGATAATAATAGATCTAGGATCAATGGAGCTGAGAGATAAAACCGGACGAATATGCATGTTAAAATCAGAAGTAAGATGCTCAGAGAAAATAGTAGTGCCAGGGGCGCACACAAATGATTTGCTATGTGAAGGTAAACGAAGAAACTAGGGGAGAAATGATTTTCGAACCTAATCACAAATTTGAGAAGAAGAAAGAACTGCCATTAGCCAGAGAGATAGTGTATGTAAACGATAACAACGAAATCCCGATCAACATTACAAATTTTGACGAAGAAGATAAAGTTATCTACGAAAACGAAAGATTGGGAAAGCTAACACCAATGATGGATATTGAACTTCCAACAACAAAAACCGAAGGAACGGAGGAAGAATTGTGGACTATTGACAGTCAGCTACTAAACGAAAACGAGAAAGAACAACTACATAAACTGCTTACGGAATTTAAAGATATATTTGCAGCATCTGACTTAGATCTCGGTACAAGCGATGTAACGCAACATACGATACCATTAACAGATGATACCCCAATAACACTACGGCCATATCGACTGGCAGAAGCTCAAAAATCTGTAGCAGAAAAAGAAGTTCAAAAGATGTTAGACGCAGGAGTAATCGAACCAAGTTGCTCGCCATGGCAATTCCCAGTAGTCATGGTAAAGAAAAAAGACGGAACACAACGGTTCTGTATAGACTACCGACGACTCAATGCGGTAACAAAACGAGATACATACCCGTTACCAGACATAAATGAAATGTTACAAACCCTACACGGAGCAGCTTATTTTACATCGCTAGATTTAAAAAGTGGTTATTGGCAGATAAAGGTCAAAGAGGAAGACAGAGAGAAAACCGCTTTTACAATCGGAAAAGATCTATATCAATTTAAGAAAATGCCTTTCGGATTAACCAACGCACCAGCCTCATTCCAGAGATGCATGAACTTCGTAACTCATGGCATCAAACAATGTATGGTATATATTGATGATTTATTAATTTATTCTAGCACCTTCGAGCAACATTTAAAAGATATCCGTAATGTATTCGTTCGACTAAGACAATGGAAATTAAAATTGAAACCCTCCAAATGCGATTGGGCAAAAGAAAAAGTTACCTTCTTAGGACATATTGTATCGGCAAAAGGCAAAGAACCAGATCCAAGAAACATCGAAAAGATAAAGAATTGCCCTGCACCAAAGACAGTCACGCAAGTGCAAGAATTCTTAGGCTTATGTGGATATTATCGAAAGTTCATCAAGAATTATGCAACCATCGCAAAACCAATACAAGAACTAACAAAAAAGGATACCCCGTTTATATGGGAAAAGGAACAACAGACAGCCTTTGAAACACTCAGAGATAAACTGATATCAGCACCAATACTCGTACACCCCAGATTTTAAGAAACCGTTTTTGTTAGCGACAGACGCAAGTGGATATGCATCGGGAGCAGTCTTAGGACAATGGGATGACGAGAAAAGAGAACGAGTTATTGGATACTACAGTCGAACATTCAAGAAACATGAAAAGAATTACTCTGTGACTGAAAGAGAGGCATTGGCAATAATCCAAGCTATTAAACATTTCAAATATTTATTATGGGGTCACGAGATATATATCACGACCGATCATCAACCATTGGTATGGTTGGGCCAACACAAAGAAGCCTCAAGTAGATTGATGAGATGGGCGATGCAGCTACAAGAATACTCGCCGTATATAAAATTCAAATCAGGAAAAGCCAACGCTAACGCAGATTGCATGTCAAGATTCGTATTTGAGGAACTGATGGATCAGGATGTGAGACGAATATGCATGATCATCGCAGAGGATATAGATTTCACAAAATTGAGAAATGAGCAGAAGGAAGACGAAGAGCTAAAAACCATAATCGAATTCATGGACACTAACGATATGAAAATCTTCGACAACAACAGTAAATTAAAAGAGCATATGGAAAAACACAGACACCGATATACCATAGAGAAGGGATGGTTATTACTAATGGATGGCGAAAAACGACTCATGTGTTTACCAGAAAGTAGACGAAAAGAGGTATTGATGCAATACCATGATGGAAAACTTGGAGGACACATGTCAGCAAAAAAGACGGAAGCAAGATTACGTCAAAAATATTACTGGCCAAATATCGGAGAAGACGTAAAAGGATGGATAAAGAATTGTCTGATATGCGCAACGAGAAAAAGCACAGGAAGTAAATTGAAAGCACCGTTAAAGCCAATGCCAATTCCACCAGAACCCATGACGATGATTGCAATGGATGTAGTAGGACCATTACCGGAAACCAACGATGGAAATATCTATATATTAGTAGTAACAGATTATTTATCAAAATTTCCGGAAGCATTCGCAATACCAGATCAAAAAGCTAGAACAATAGCGAGAATCCTAGTAGAAGAAATATGCTGTAGATATGGAACACCCAAACAGATTTTAACTGATCAAGGAACCAACTTCATGAGCGAAATCATAGAAGAAGTAACGAACTACTTCAGAATTGCGAAATTGAGAACATCGCCTTACCATCCACAAACAAATGGGCAAACCGAACGATTCAATGGCATACTAATTGAAATGATGTCAAATTATGTAAGCAGACACCAAAAAGATTGGGATAGATATATAAATCTATGCCTAATGGCTTATAGAATGTCAATACATTCAGCGACAAAAATGAGTCCATTCAAATTAATGTACGGTAGAGAATGTAACATGCCGATAGATTTAGAATATCAACCACCGATATCGCAATATATGGAAATTGATGATTATGTAACAGGGTTCAAAGAACGAATGCAGGAGATCTGGAAAACGGCAGGTATGAATATTAGATTTAATCAAGAGAGCTACAAAGAATTACATGATAAAAAGCGAGATGTGCGTGAGCATAACTTTCAGGTTGGAGACTGGGTAATAATTGCGACGCCAGAAATTATTCCAGGAGTAGCCAGAAAATTACAAAGATGTGGTAAAGGACCATATGAGATAATGTATGTAAACGAGAATAACGCCCGAGTTAAATTGGTCAACAACCCACTCACCAGACCTATTTACGTGAACGTGAGCAGATGCAAAGCAATACCAAGAACAATAACAAGAGAACCAGAGAATCGAGGTATGCAAACCAGATCACAAACTCAACAACTGAGTATAAACGGACTAACAATGAGTCGAAAAATAGAAGCGACATCAAATAATACCGTAGAGGAACCTAAACCGGACGAATCCAAAATAACTCTGAACGCGACCCAAGATAATGTAGATAAGATGGATATAATAGTAAAAGCCATCAGAGAAATAATGCCGGAATGGGTCGAAGGAAAAGGATGGATGAGAATAGTAAACAAAGCGGGAAAAATAGCAATGGATTACGCCAAAGGAGCTAGAAGTCCACCAGAAATGGATCGTATCAAAGAAAGTATACCCATGATATTCACTATGGCAGATGTAGAAGGAAACGTACCTCTACATATCGCAGTACAACACAGAAACACTCAACGAATAATGGATATAATTCAATTTATGCAGAAATGCGGACACAGCTCAAATATACCAAATGAAGAGGGACAAACACCACTAATGTTCGCAGTTGCAGCAGATGCATCTACAACAGTCCTGAGAGAATTACTAAAAACCGGATCATCGTTCAAAGAGAAAGATAACGGAGAAAATAATGTAGTACACTATGCACTGAAATCGAGACAAGCAAGTGCAATAAAATTTATAACCAGTAACGCAACAATTAGAGAGAGAGAAATGATGGGTAAAACAATCCAAACACTATGGGAAGCTATCGACGCCAAACAAGACGAAGCAACAGCCAATCTGATGAAATGGACCTACGAGGGTTCACCACTCAAAGTATTCGATCTAAACTATATGGTAAGGAACAGAAACGTTCTATTGAAAGAAACAATATATGCTCACTATCCATTCCCAAAAACAATAAAAGCAATGTTGAAATGGGAAGGACTGAAATTCACCAATCATCCAAAAGAAACAATACGAATTGGAGATAGAAAGGAACAGTTATTGATGATAATACACAGATGGCATCGAAAGCAAATAAGATTCCAAGCGAGCAAACAAGAGATAAAAGAGATGGACGACATAAAAGCCAGAATAATAAAAGTATACGAGGAAATAATTGAAACAATAAATGTCGAGGACGACATTTCAAAGGAAACCCCGGATGGAGATAATAATAATGAAGAAGGGGGTGACAGCAGCAAAAACCAGGATGATCAAAATACTGGAGACGAAACAAATCCGCACAACAAGAGAAAAAGGAATCATCCAAAAGGAACGTCAAGAAACGAGCAACAGCAATAACGAGGGAAAACGAAACAAAGGAATAATGTTATTACAACAAAGAAAAAATCAAAACCGACCGACCCTGCTACAAAAAATAATGATATTAATCACGTCCATCAAGTTAACGGAAGCTGACGAAAATATCACGAAAGAAATGAGATCGTTCAGAATACGAACAATAAACGATAAAGGAATTTCGAGCAAAGGAATATGCTTACAACTGACAATGAATACAAGCATAAGTTGTCAATTCGATTCAATAGGAAAACCAGGAAAGATGGAAATACGATCCGAAAACTCATCATCATGCCAAACCACCAAAGACGTATGTAGAGATGCTACAAAAGATAGAAACGTAAAAATCCAAATAGAGCCAGGGATAGGCAAACTACGAATAATAAACAGAGGGATAGAGACGATTGAACAAGTATGTATACAGAATAAAATTATCGGTTGTTGGAAAATGAAATATGAAAGCGGGAAAGAAATGCGAATGGGATAGCCTAGAAGGAAATGCGGAATATATAATATGTGCCAACAATGATATAATAATAACCTGCACATTAGCCAAAACTCTGGGATTGAAATTCACAACACCAAAAGAAGAGCCTTATCAACGTCGAGCACGAGAAAATAAAGAAATAATAATAAAAGTGGAATCAGATCCAAAGAGTGGAGAAGAGATAATAATCGAAAATACGGGTAAAGAACCTATCACAAAAGTTTGCATATTCGAAACTAAAAAGAACGGAACGATAAATGAGAAAATCAAATGTCAATCAAATGATGATATCAAAAATCAAAACGCCAGAACGACCAGACGAAGTGACGTGCATCTTTTGCCAAGGAAAACTCGCACAATGGAAAAAAGGAGAAACAGCAAAACGGGAACATCGAGAAAAACTCCCGAGATGTCCATTTATGTTAAATTTAGACGTCAGAAACCAAGCGATGAACAGATTAGAAGAACTCAGACAATCGGAAGTTGACAAAGATGAAAAGGGAGGTGAGAAAAAGATAACGATAATAAAGAGTTTCGAAGATCCAACAGAATTAATCTGGGAAAAAGAAACTATAAATAGAACATTCGAAGAGAGAATTAAAACTTTCAAAGGAAACCCAAGAGCAGCAGAATTTGCGAGTCAAGGATATTGCCAAACAGCCAGAGGAATAATGTGCGAAGGATGCAAAAAATCAACAGCCAATACCAGATCAGAATGTCAATAAACTAAAGCATAAAGGAAAATGTATGTATAAGCAAGAAAAAGAGTCAAAGAATATTGAAATAATAATTACCAATCAACAAATAGAAGATATTTTGGATCGACCAAAAACGAGAACCCTAATGCTATTATCAGGAGTAGATACTCAAAAGATGAGAAGAATAATCAAAGAAAGATTAGCTAATAATCTAGAATGGTATGACTCAACACAAGCAGTAATCCGAGCAATCAAGCGATATCAAGAGAAACCAAAAGAGAATCGAGACAAATCAATAATAAAAGAAGCTATTTTGGAACAGTATCAATGTGTAACATGTTGGCAGAAACATGTAGAAATAATTTATATGCCCTGTGGACATATGGTCACATGTGAAGCGTGCGGGATAAAAGTTGATATATGCCCAGTATGTAGAAAGCCGATCAACGGGCGGATCAAAGGATTCCGTTTCGCTGATCAGTAATTAAAAATGGAAACAATGTGTAAAAAGTGTAAATAAAGATAAACATAAAAACAAAAAATTATAAAACTCAAAACCACAAAAATACAAGATGATGTAAATTACGATAAAATTTTGAGATGATTGAAAAGAGGAAATAATCGATTATTAATATTTAGAAAACAATTATGAACCCAAACGAGACAAAAGAAGTTGTGAAAGAGGCTGAAGAGTCAAAACCAACAATCAAGGATCAATCAGAATCAATAAAAGTAATAAATGAGGAAGTAGAATTGTGGAGACAAAGAACGTTACAATTAAAAGAAATGCTACTAATCGCAGAAGAGGAATTAGTACAAGAGACTCAAAAAACGAAAAGGATGAAAGAAAAGTGGGAAAAACAACTAGAACAAAAAGTAACCTACCCAGAAGGAAAAGAGAAAGCGTACCAGGAGCGAGAAGAGGAAATGATGAAAGAAGCTATGCAGAACCAAACTAGAATCAAAAACCAAAGAAAGGAGATCAGAATGTTAGAGCAAGAAAAGCAGGATCAACAAAATGAAATCGAAAGATTGCGAGAAGTAATAAAAGATAAAGAAGCAGAGATACGAGAAGAAGGAGAGGAGACGATAAAGATTATACAGCAAATGCAGGAGGAAATTGGGCAAATTAGCACCCAATATCGAATAGAGAAAACAAAGAGAACCCATTTGGAACAAGCCAAAGAATGGGCAAAACGACAAGCACTCCATTGGAAAGCCAAATGGACAGAGGATAGAGAAAACTCAAGAAGTAATTGGGAATCGCGAATCAGACATTATATTCAGCAAATAGCCGAAGAGGAAGATAGAACAAGAGCGTACAAAGCTAAATGGGAAAACGCAAAGATCGAGATCAATAAACTGAGAAATCAAGGACAAAACCATCAAAGAAAGCTAGAGAGCCCAAAGACGATAGACAAGAAAGAATGCTGACTCAGATAACTGATCAGGCAAGGAAGTGGCGAATAGAAGGCAAAATATGGGAGGACGCCAACGCAAAACAATCTAGCTATATAGCGAAATTAGAGCAGGAAGTTGAGTACCAACAAACCAGAGTAAAAGAGATGCAAATCGAGCAGGACGAAGCTCACCGACACAGACGAATACAACAAATAAAAACGGAAAAGAAAGAAAGTTGGATTAAATTAGAAGCAGGAAAATGGAAGAACCAGTATCAGGAAGTCAAGAAAGAGATAAGACTGTTGCCCAAAAGGATACTAAATATGGAAGATTGGGAACTTTGGGAACAAGTCGAAGTACAGAAAGAAACAATCGAAGAACTAAACGAGCAGGTCCAAAACTTAGAATTTCGGGAAAAAATCAGGCAAGGCACAATAAGAAGGCTCAGGAGACACGAAAAGGAATACGAACAACAATTCAACGAAATGTACAAGATGTCAGCAGAAGCAAGAAATCAACTTACAGACGAAAAAAGGCAAAACCAACAATTAAACGAGAGAATAACAGAACTCCAGCAGGAGGTGAACGGACACCAAGGAGTTGTAGTATTCAAAGAGATCCAGTTGAGACATCAACTCGAAGTCAACGAGCAGCTGAAAGAACAAGTTGAAGCAGAAATAAAAGCGATAAAGCAAGGATATGAGGAAAATGAACAAAATCTGAGAAAAGAGATTGAAAAGTTAAAAGCTTTGGAAAATACGCATCGATTGGAAACGCAAGTGGAAGAACTAACGGAAAATACGGAATATCTTGCTTATCTCTTAGACGAAGAGATACAAATATCAAACGCCTTACGCGCAGAAATAAATACCTTGCAGAACCGACCACCAATCCTGCTTATGCCGTTATACCCAACCGAAATTCCAACCCAAGTACCCGCCGAACCCGACGAAGGATTCGGGGAGACGGACGAAACGACAATATAAAGCTAAATAAGAAAATTGTAAAAAGTGTAAAAACAGTGAAAATAATAAAAAAAAAACAAAAAATTTTGTAATCGATGTATATTTAGCATGAATCCAAACGAAATAGAAATCCGAATGAATCTAGAAGGCGGAGAATACGTACCAAGCCCAATTCAATTAGTAGAACCAATAGAGCAAGACCCACCGAGGTATTATAGTAAAAAGTGGAGAGCCGAAAGAAAAGAGTGGCAAGAGCTAGTGGAGGAACAAGAGTCAGAAATCGCCCGGATAAACCATCAGTTAATACAATCTAAACAACTAACCAATATGATAAAACGAAAACTAACATCTAGCATGGGAGGAAACAGAGATCAAAAGAGAGAAAATGAACGATTGAGACGAGAATTAGCTGAAATAAAAACCCGGGTAATCCTGGAAGACTATTGGAAGACCGAAGCAGAACGAATGCGAGACAGCAGAAAAAGCGAACAGAGATACGTGCTACAACTAGAAGACAGTTGTAGAAAAGCTAGAGAAATAAAAGAAAGTCACCAACAAGCTCAGGACGAAATTAAAACATTAACAGATCAGCTTCAGGAAGCAAGACGAAAGCTGGAAAAACAAACAACCAAGCGGGTCAACTATAAACGTCAACTTAAAAGAAAACAAACAAAAGAAAGAAATCTTCAAATGAAAATTCATAATCAACAAAGAATAATCAAAGAAGGTAAAGAACGATTAAAAGAACTCCCAAAATTAACCGAGCGATTAACAAAGCCCAAGTCCTGATAATGAGATTTTCAGAAAATAAAATTAAAGAAGAGTGCGAGAGACACTCAACCCCAGAAAAAGAGAAAGAGTAAAAAGGGCTAAACTCCACTGTATATAGTTGAATAAAAATGTAAATAGACGTAAAAATTGATTGATATATATATTAGAAATGAAAACCATGAACCCAACGTTATGGATCACAATGATAATGATGATAATGATGAGAAAGTGTAATACTGAAAACCCATTAGAAAAATGCGAGAAATCCCAACCCTTCAGAAGAGAAGACAGTACCTGTGCCGATTTCAAAGAAATTTGTATCAATCCTGATAATGAAGAATGTCAACAAATAAAACTACAATGTATACAATGCCCCATGAAAGAGAACAAGGATGAGATAAAACAGAATATCGAGAAAACCCAAATAATGGTACAAACCCTACTGAAGAATAATGAAGAGATAGCTAATATAAAAAATGAGAATCGAGAGACAAAGAAAACCCTAGAAACCCTCATCAGACAAATTCAAAGAAAAGCCAAAGCAAACCCCAATAACAAACCAATCCAAGAAATTCAAAAATCACCCTATCAATTAAAAAACAACTAGGAAAACAACTGGGACAGAAAAACGAACCCAGTACAACAAGTCTACCAATCAAACTCATACTACCAATTAGTATAACTGCTAACATAATACTCTTTATATCCTGTCTCATCATCGGCCTAATAAAAACAAACAAAGGCAAAATACCCAAATTCAAAAATTCAGAAGAATGTTCACCCAAATTCGAAAAATCGACAAAACCAACGAAACGACAAGACTCTCGCAGATTTCTATCAATCACCCTCAAGATCAGCCCAGCTTGAAAGCGAAACTCAAGCCGTCAGAGATTCATTCGAAAACAAATACAATTGAGTTACAATAACTGATATTGATTCGAACTGATTAACTCGCACTGATCAACAGTGATTTGAACTGATACTACAAAACTTGCACTAATATTAAAACTGAACTATCTGATTTTATTTGATTACGTATCGTAGTAGGACCTTAAGTCCATCTTTATCTTGATGATTAACCTTACCGTAAAAACTTTTTATGAATGTGAATATTGAAAACGGAATTATATGTACTATTTTGAAATCAATTGAAATTGCGGGTCGCAATTTTACGGACCCCCGAGTGTTTTATGTTGGGCCAGAACGTAAACGGCCTTCAAAATGTTTAAATGGATCAGAAACACACACGCAAACACAACACGTAATTTAAATAAAACCCCCAAAACACCAATTAAACCATATAAAATCTGAGAAATAAAAGAATTAAATATAAATTAAGAAACATAAAAATAAATTAAAATAATAACAAAATGCACCAAGATCCGCACGATACCTACACAAACACAACAAGAAAACACGACAAATTCGACGAAATTGGAAAAATCAATTAAAGTTCATTAAAGCAAGATTTAAATCGGAAAATTTGAATTAGTAATAATTCAAATAAAATTATAAATAAAAAATTATAAAAATAAATCGAAAAATAATAAAAATAAAATAATAGAATTTACTAGAAAACAACAAGGTCGAATTTTGTTTTACTGCATCAAATTTCACACGTCATACAAATAGGTATATATACTGATCCATTTTCACATTAAAAAAAAAACCATTTTTAAACACAAAAACCATTTTGAAATTTGTTTAAAAACCTATTTTGAAAACGAATCGTTTTTGTACAAAACTATCTTTGATAATTATTAAAGTTTTAAAAGTCTTAAACGTTTTAAACGATCTTCGAAGTTACAGTTGGTTTTCAGTTATTATTTAGGTGAGGATCATTGATTTTGGAACCCCTTTCCACGCCCCCGTACCTTGCATCTCTGTAGAGCTCTGCTCGGACGTCGGCGTGGGAAGAGAGGCATTTGGTTTATTATATGAATGTATGCTATTTTTATGAATTGGAAGGGTAACTTGTTATATTTTCTTATAATTAATAAATATTACTATGCATAAATTGTTTCATATATATATAATTTGTTAACTAAATCTGTCGAAATTTTTCCGGCCCACAGCCGACACATCACGCAAGAAAGCAAAATATACATAGTGCAGATGCATGTAAGAGCGTGGACAATCGCCAATGATATGCACCCGTGAAGACTCAGCGTGCGCAACGCAGCGGTCGTAACGTAAATATTTATCCCTATAGCTGAAGCGAGAAATAAGGAAGAAGTCTCTGGCTGCTTCCTCGTTTCTCAATTCAGAAAAATCGACCTAAAATCACATTACACACGGCTTAAACTTATCACATCGAGTAGTCCAGTGGGCACTCAATAAATATAATGTAAACACACATGCGCTTAGGATCTATTAAAGGGGAAATGGTACGGGGATAAACTAAACTAAAATCGTTGATAGAGTTAACCTGATTTAACAATTTGAATTAATTTTATCATTGGTGTACTAAATTGAATTTATTTTCGAAATAATTATCATTAACTTAAATTACCTTATGTATAAATTGATTAGAATTAAATTAAATTATGGATTTAAAATAAATTATTACAATTATTTCATAGAGTAAATCGAAATAAGTTACGGATAAAATAAAATTAGTTACAAATAATGTTTTGGTTAAATTAAATCGTAGGGTAAAAGTAATCTAATTATGAATATATCATTCGGTGAATTGAAATTAATACTGGAAAATAATCTAATTAGTAGTACGTTAAATTACATTTAAAAATAAATATTGTAAGTAACTCAGTGAGTCCCTTAAACTGATTTTAGCTATCAAGTTAAAAAGTTTTCATTAAAAGTAAATGTTTCTTTAATTCAATTGGATTTAAATAAAATGATGGTTAAAGCATTTATGTGACTCACGGGTTTAACTTAGATCAAGTCCTTGATTAAAAATTAAAGCAGCTTGTGTAGTAATAAAATAAACTTGGATGTAAAGGAAAGTAAAACTAAGAATTGATATGTCAAACGTTAGAAATAGTTTATTTAAAAATTTGATTAACCTATCTATTGATTAACCTAACTTAACGATAAGGAAAACCCTAAGGTAATTAGTAAGAAAAACTCAGGATGAGCAATCGGAAAATTTGATCCAATAAATTTCGAGGAAATTAAACTAATTTTCACTAAACAGTAAAGCAATCCACCGATAAAAATCAAAATAGATTAGGGGAAAGTAAGATGAATTCACGTTTTAAAATAAGATGTTAGATGAATTAATGAAATACTTCACTAGTCGGACGTTTAGTAGGTTAAGTTAAAGAATTAAAACAATGAAATCTGTATTTTTACTTCTAATCGAAATAATTGTAATACCTTTAAAATCTCCACATAAATATGATACAAATATCATCAAACATCGGTAAATTCCAGCACGAAGTAATCCAACAAAAAATGAAAGTTCATAAAATCAACAATAAAACGGAGAACATTTATTGCCTTGAACTAAAGAGAAATTTTTTCCAACCATTAAATCGACCGACTAACACAATACTATAGTTTTGCAATTCCGCAATTTCATTCTAGCCAACCCTCAACATGAATTCCAACGGTTAATTTTCCCGGTACAATTTAAGTTATGAATAACATCGAGAACCATCAACGATTGACCACATCCGAAAATTTGTCGTAAGCAGCCAGCATAGCTCCTCAAAACCATGGACAATTAAATTAATCAGTAAGAAAATAAAACAGATTACCTAAACACGAAACCCCGATAAGACAGTACCGACGGCTTAAACGAACGCACAAACTAGACCCAGATTAATGTCAACGTCAACCATTAGAGTAATAGACAAAGTGGATTTCGATTAGTAGATTCGCACAACTGAATTACGACGAACTATCAACCATTAAAACACGGACGGATGTCGTGAGCGGATAAGAATCAAGCATTCTCAACATCCGTTCCGACAATTGACCATCGCGAGAAACATCCGTTCCGACAATTGACCATCGCGAGAAACATCCGTTCCGATAATTTACCACCGAGAGAAAGGATGAAATATAAATAATCATTTCCGTTGGAGGAATGAATAGACGAGTCAAGTATCAATAATTACGACAATGTCGATAGGCATTAATGATTACAATAACTATTGATAATTTCGTTAAACCTTAATAAATACAATAACTATTGATAATTTCGTTAAACATTAATAAATACAATAACTATTAGTAGTTACGATGAGCATTTAAAATTGCAACAACCGTTATTAATTACGTTAAACCGACGCGAGTATGTTTTCCCCCAACAGTAGTAACGTTAAATGAATTGAATCCAAATAACTAAGTCACATAGACATACATTACATATTCTGCCCCCATCACCTTTCTTCAGCATGAAAGAACTATGGAAATTACCAGAACATGAACCCAGACATTTCAGCACAATAATCCTTACAATTCCAGCTCGACTATCAAGTTCACTGAACGCTAATTTAACCAGTCAATGTATCCCTAGAATTACCGGATGATTTAAGATTGCATGAACTCGAGATTGTAGATTTAATATTCACATAAATTAGTAAGAGAATATATGACGTTTACTTATTTCAGCAGAATTTATGTTGCCGAATCTGATTTCGAAACAAGAGGCAGATGAATGGCGCCGAGCCTGGAAACGAGCGCGCCCATCGATGACTCTCGACGAGCCACGCCCGAAACGATCGTGCCCGTCGCTATGGCAAGTACTGGGCAGAGGAAATGACCCACACCGACCAGAGGAGGAACAGTATCCTGCCGAGGAGATTGTCGACCATGCTCGAAGCCTGCTGGCTCAGTGGGAGAAGATCCAAGAAGAGGTCGACCTACAGGTGGTGAAGGCGAGGATGTACCTCGCCAACGTTGAAGAGGACGTCCTCGTCGGGCGTATCGCAGAAACGTACCCAGCCCGACCGGCACGCAACCTCCGACGACCAGTGCCCATTATTCCCGGTTACACCCCGGAGGAAGGAGTCAGGAAATTTCTCGAAGAGTCCTGAGCCTCCAGACACAAGCATGACTAACATTTGTATCTTATTGATGTTATGAATAATGAATTATAATGAATTATCATCTTAGAAATTTTGTTTTAAATAAGTTTTCTGCTACGATTATGTTTGAAATAATTAGAGTTCTCCATATTAGACAAAATTAATATTTTTCTTCATAGAAATGTCGGCCCTGAAACTAATGGAAAATGAGCTAGCCCGCGCTAGACAGGCAAACGCGGAGCTACTCAGCCAGATACTACAGTTAACTCGCGAAGTACAACAGGTCAAGGCGACCTGTTTAGACCCCAAACGGACGAAACTACTCTACCAACGTCTCTCCGCAGCTCAAAAAGGCTGGGCCGAAGAACGCCAGCTCAATCGGAGTCTGCGCACACAGATCAGGGCTTAGAAGTTGCCCTAGCAGCCTGTCGGGAAGGGGAAGCGGTAACGTATCCGCTCATCTTCGCCCCTTCCCAACTATCAAGTCAACGCGTCATTGATGAAGCCGCACCAGGCCAAAAACCGACAGCTACCCAATCAACCATCCGCCGGCCGGGACGCAAGGAACGGGCCCGACGCCGAGCCGCACAAGCGTCAAGTCAATCAACTTAACTTATTATGCATGTCCTTTGTTCATTAAATAAATCATCTCTTATATATTCGGTCATGATGGGTTAGACTCGAATTCACCTACACCAATCAGTCTATAATTAAGGGGACCAATGTAAAGCGAGCATAGGTCTTCTATCGACAGCTCGTGAACCCGAGGATTGTCCGAGCAACTATAGTACTAGCATATGGTACTCAATTTTTGCGGGCATTCCACCACTTGAACACATTACCAACGTTGCCTAGCAACGGGTGCCAAGTGGCGATCAGCAACTTTTTGTATGGCGTTACTAGGGTCACCCGAAGGATAAGCAAGATTTGAAACCCTGTAACCCACCAGGACTACAACGAGAAGCCGACCGATAAGTCACCCGATGAGGTCGGAGATATGGAATTAGAAATCTGCCATTCAAGTAAATTTTCTTATAATCTGGTTTAATTTTGACAAGATTGATTAACGTATATTATCATATTTTTTCATCAAAAAAATAATTTTTTAATTTTAAAAGAATTGCATTTTTATATTTTGTTTATATAAATACTTGTTGATTTAAAATATTTATTGTTTTTTTTATTTTTATAAATAGTAGACATTTATTATTGAACCTTTATTGAAAATATGATTTGAAATATAAGAAATTTCGGAGGTACTTTGGGTTTAAGAATTTTTGCCTTTTACTATTCATTTAGTAGATATTTCTTCAACAGGAGGATTTTAGTTTCATTTCAATTTCACTATAATGGCCAGCTCATTTGGTACGATTAGATAGAGCACTCCGATTGAAGATGGGTACGTCGGGATATGTTAATAAGAACTGGGGATGCGCTGTTTAACTAAATAAAAGTACACCTAGTTCATATCGTAACATTACTTTAATTATAAAAAAAGGAATAACCAAATATGTCTAACTCGATATTATAATCGGATTTATCAATATCATATTTAATTTTTGCTGTTTTTCAGAACTTAGTAAAGTTTTAGGGAGAAGTTCGTATGTGCACAGGTGTATTTCCGCTTTATAATTTTGTACTTCATTACTCTACCTAGTAGAATTTTTGTTTATACCAATTGGAAATAACTGTGGTAAGAGTAGTTTATGGTAAATTTAGTGGATATTTTAATAGAAAATTTATTAAATAATTCTAATCATAAAAATACGGTTTTTCCCAAATAGTTTCATTAAAATGAACAGTTAATTTTATACACGGATATAGATATATACGTATATGTTAAAAATCTGTTAAAATATTTTAATTAGTCGCAAGAGAGTTTTTATAGGAAATCGTTTTGGCATGTTTCGTTTTGTGAATCCAATTGTGTACCATGTAATGAAACGATACATTTTACCAGGATATTTTTTAACCCGCAGGTAAGGCGATGTGTTGTATAAATTATCGGTTACCTATATATTTTTTTAAAGATACTAGATTTGGGAACAAATGTATAATGATAATGATGAATCTTCCTTATTCAGGAAAATCCCGGCCGATGGTCTATGTCCCTACCCACGTTGCCGATCGATGGAGGCAAGCGTGGAGACAATTCAGTCAAGACAGATGCCCCGAATTTTCCCGACCGGAATCCCGACAGCCCAACTGGCAAGCAGGGGAAAGTAACTGCAACCCATGGCTGTCTGACCAACAATGGGAGAAGTGGAGCCCGGCTTGGGAGATCCGCGAGCATGCCCGCCATCTCCTCGAGAGCCACCAACTACAAGTGGACGTGCAAGTGATCAGGGCCTGCCAATACTTGGCAAAATTCAAGGAAGACATTTCAGCCGGCCGAATCGCCAACATCTATCGCCACCCACCTCAATACAAGGCTCCGCTTAATTATGCCGGCGGGAGGACCAACGACCACCAGGAGGACCCCATCAGACCCAAAGTTACTCGGGTTCGCAACACGAAGCGACCCGTGATGATATTTTCCAACTGTTCTCCGGAAGAATGGGTAGAGAGGGGATTCACAGACTCCTGAACCCGTCGTTCCATGGTGGGGACACACTAGTCTGATCCAACATCATTAATGTGGTTAAAATTTTCCTAAATAAATAACTTGTCACCTTAGATGGCCATTTTGTTTTGTTTGATTGGTTTAATAGAAAAATTTTATTTATGTTTAATGATACGAATACTAAGTAATTCTGAATCAATAACTAATAATTTTAAATGTCATTAACTATAGCAATGGACTCCCTACAATTACTACGGACGAAACTGGCCCGTGCCCAGCAGACTAACAAAGCTCTATACGACCAAATCATTCAATTAACTCGGGAAATCCACCAAACGAAAGCCACCTTGGTGGACCCGAGTAAGATCAAACCACTACGTCAAAGGCTCACCGCCGCTCAAAAGGGGTGGGCCGATGAAAAGCAAATGAACCAAAATCTCCGAACACAGATATGGGGGTTGGAGGTTGCCTTGTCCGCCAGTCAGGAAGGAGCGGCCGTAACCTACCCCCTCGTCTTCGCACCATCCCAGTTGGCCTATCGGGAATCGGTGACCAATCCAACGCCGGCCGGAACCCCAACCACAACAATAATCAATAGCTATAGGCCGGGGCGAAAGGAGCGGGCCAGACGTAGAGCCGCTCGGTTATCGAACAAAACCCATTTGACTTAAACGTATTTTAATTTGTACATTGTATATATTTGATTACAAATTATATAATTTTTGGTTATTCGAAGCGATGTTTTTTAAAGCTTGATGAGTATTGAAAACCCCCGCCGTCAATTCACGAGTACTCATATTTCGTCGGGTAGCCGTTGTCTTACTTTTAAGAACGTCATCCTCGGATTCCGTTTCCACTATAATGAACTCTGATCTTAAAACCCATCACATACATGGGACTCTCAAAGCGAGCATAAGTCTTCCATCGACAGCTCGTTGGACTCAGGGATTGTCCGAGCAATTATAGCATTAGTAATAACGCTCACTTTTTGCGGACAATCCACCCATTCGAACACATTCCAAACGTTGCCTAGCAACGGGTGCCAAGTGGTAGCTAGGAACATTTATATGGCGTTACCGGGTAATCATAAGAATATTCAAAAAAACATCAACACCCGTTAAACCCACCATAACAAAGAGTGTACAGGCCATGGTAAAAGTCGATAATACGAACAACGATAAGGACTATGGGAATAGACGTAATGATAAATGATATAACAGTATGGATTAACATTTGAAGGAGAAAGAAGAACAATGCGACCTAAAAATCGAAATCGAGCACAGGCCTATCGGCAGCTCGTTGGACCCAGGGATCGTTCGGTTAATTATAGCATTACCAATAGCGCTCACTTTTGGCGGACGATCCACCCACTTGAACACAGTTCCAACGTTGCTTAACAACGGGTGCCGAGTAATAAGCGAAAGATATTTGTGGTGGGTTACTGGGTTTCGCTATTTGTTTAATCATCTTATTGTTACCCCGGTAAAGCCATATGAATATTTTCTAGCTACCACTCGGCACCCGTTGCTAGGCAACTTTGGAAATGTGTTCGAGTGGGTTAGCGTCCTCAAAAAGTGAGCACTATTACTAATACTGTAATTGCCCGGACAACCCTCGGGTTCAACGAGCTGTCGATGGAAGACCTATGCTCGCTTTACAATGTCCCCTGTGTAAGAAAGTTCAAGATCAGACTCATGTTGACCGGTAGAAATAGAACGATGTTCAGGTGACGCGGTATGAATACTCATGACTTTTCGGCAACAATTCAATATTATTTATATTTCAACATACTACTTTTAATTGGTTTAACAATAATTACAATTTTACATTCAATTCATACGACAAAACCGATTAATTCAGACAATATTTGTAAGTTAATTCAATGTTAAAGCGATACAAGACACATTAAGTTAATTTGTTCGTCAGGCGTGCAGCTCTGCGTCGGGCGCGTTCTTTGCGTCCCGGCCTGTAATTGTTCGAAGGCACTGCCGATGGAGTCACCAATGGCGTTGAGTTGTTGATTGAATCCCGGTACGCCAATTGAGATGGGGCGAAGATAAGAGGGTAAGTCACCGCTTCTCCTTCACGACTGGCGGCCAGGGCGACTTCCAACCCCCTTATCTGCGTCCGGAGGTTCTGATTTAGTTGGCGTTCCTCAGCCCAACCCTTTTGAGCAGCTGTGAGACGTTGGTGGATGGACTTGAGTTTTGCTGGGTCCACCCTGGTGGATTTCACCTGCTGTACCTCCTTTGTGAGCTGAATTATCTGCTCGTATAGAGCTTTGTTGGATTGCTGGGCGTGGGTTAATTCCTTTTGTAGTAATTGGGCCGGTTCCATGACTACTAAAAGAAAATAATTAAAGGGGAGAGGTTTACTGATAGGGCGGAATCATATAATTTATATTTAATCCAAACAAACTAATGAAAATCAATTGAAGATAATAAAACTCTAAACTAATCAAAAACCAAAACAAAACACAAAAAAATTATTTTTAATTATCATTAATCAAACTAATCAAAAACAAAAGGGAAGACAATTAGTCCTAATTATCATTAATCAAATTTGTGTCCTTGTCTGTTCAGGGAAAGCTTTTAGCCACCCATCTTCGGGTGTATAGCCCGAGATTGACATGGTCGGCCTCTTAGTATTGCGGACTCGGGCTGTAGTTGCTTGTATGACCTGTGTCGGGGGAATTTGTTCGGGGTGCCAATAATTGTCGGCGATCCGCCCCGCCAGTAAATCCTCCTCAACGTTCGCCAAATACTGGCGAGCTCGGATCACCTGTAGGTCTACTTGGCGCTGATTTGATTCCAGGTTCTCGAGTAGATGTCGTGCTTGCCGATAGATTTCTTCGGCCGGGCTCCATTTTTCGGCCATCTCTTGCCCCAGATTGTTTCTGTCGAGGAACTTCGATGGAGGGAATTCGGGACATTTTTCTTGTCTATATTGGGCCCAGGCCCATCTCCATCGGTCTGCGAGAGTCGGCAGGTAGTTCCTTGAACTAAGGTTTTTTGAATGTAAATCATTAACTACATGTACGAATTTTATTTAAAGAATTGAATAAATAAATAAACAAATAAATAATTATAATATTCTTGATTTACTCCTTTGCGAGACTATACCGGAATTTGGAACTGACCAAGTTCTTTTGTTAAATCAAAACATCTCACGGTTCAGTAGAGATTTTACGCTAATCGTTGACACTAAATTCTTTCCCTTTCTTCATTGTAGTCTATTATCGACAATATTGATTTTTCAAATATCTCTTAGTGACCATCGTTAGGTATATGAAATTACTATACTTTTTTCTCCCATAAACAAATATATTTTTCCCCGTTAATCAAAACATCGAGAAAATAATGGCCCGTTGCGACTGGAGAAATATTTCTAAACTTGGTCGATTGAAATATTTTGTAACGAAATCATCTCTTAAATCTTGAATCGACATCCACGTAGTATTGCGAGAAAGTACGACTAAACTTTCATTATGTCTAATTATTTGCACAGGTTTTATACAAAAAAAAATAAAATAATAAATTAACTAGTTACATATTTTCCTTGGATAAACTCTTTCTAATAAAATTGATTGAATATTATTTTCTATTAAAAATATTGCCTTTCGAGGCATAACTAATGATTTCGTGAAAAACTCCTAGCAATCTTCCTTGATTAGCAAAATACTATACATTCCGCGGCTGGACGAGCGACCGATGAGCAGGTTTTGTGGTAGAGATGAAAATCAACAGTTGAACAAAGTTAGTAGCCGTATGGTAGGGTGAATAAATCCCATGGGGGCCGCGATGTAAAAATCCAATGAACAAGACTTAATAAATCGGGGATTGAATTGATAATAATGAGTCGTACTTCATGGGGCAAGGCGAATGAGTTTTATGATCAATGATGAATAAAGGAAATGCTTGCGGAGGCGAGATGATGTATGATGATCATGTCGGAAACTAATTGAATATTATAAAAATTATCTATCAATTATTGCAAATTATTAATTATAAATGTTACAACAGATTTTATATGATTATTACCAGTTATCGAATGCAATTATTACGAAAATTATTAATGCCTATTTAACAAATATAATTTAAAATTTCTTACTTCCCGTGGTCATATCCAACATTGCGGCAACCTCCTCATTGGGCATCTCTGGTATTAATTCGGTATTGTTTGCCATTCAAAAAAAAATATCCAAAAATTTTCTAGTAAATGGTTTTATAATTTACCAATTGCGTGGGTGTCTGTGTGTGTCCGGTTGGAATTATTTCACATGATACGAATGATAATTGATTGAATTAATTTGGTTTATTTGAACAATATTCGACGTTCGGATGCATAAACAATCGCGACATCCGCTCGAATTTTTTCAATTTGATTTATTATTTATTCATATTTTTGGAATGGCTTTGGAAATTTGACGTTGGAGTGTGGTAAGTTTTTCTTTCTCGGGAAACTAACGGCGGAAGACTCGCACGTGTCCTCGTCAACAACACGAGTCCACGGCGGGTGTTCCCACGTTATTTCCAATTCTCGTCACATTATTTGATTTTAAATTATTAATATTTAACGCATTCATTTAGCATTTCGCGAGTTTACCGTGCCAGAAAATCATGAGCATCGTCTCATCTACTAAGATTGGAATTTAATTACCGATTGGTATTCGTATTCGCTGGATCTTGATAATATTGAGTGATCATTTTCATTTATCGTGCGATTTTTAGGGAAAAGTCTAGCCGTCATGTTTTGTACGATTATTGATTCAATATTCCATACTGGAACAATGGTAGTAAGTCAAGTTACTAGCGATCGTGGTCTGGGTTGCGTTGGTGATTGGTAATCATTTCTGAATCAAGAACTCGCCGAATATTTTTAATCAACTTAAACTGTTATATTTTAGGAAAACGGGTATCAACTGTGGATGACCTATTCCGTGAATTTATTCGTCAACGTTATAGCGATATAATGGTAGAAAAACCGATGGGTTTATTAAGTTGGCTATTCAAATAGGTTATGAAGTCTTTTTTATAATAAAATTATTCTTATCCTATCGGTGTTGTCACTTTAATTATTTAGGCTAATGTATTTTATGCGGCCAATTTCGATTTAGAGTTGGCTTTTAGTTATAAGGGAGTTCGAATGAAATGTCGCTATTAGCTGTACTGATGGATGTTCTTTCGATTAGGATCTGATTAAATTCACTATTTTACTGGAAGTTTGGAGTGATTTGTTTAGTAATAATTTAAATTTACTATTTAAAGTTGCATTTAAATTTAATTCATAAGATTAATTTATTTTATTTCATAGCAGTGATTTCGTATTAATTTTATTCCCCGTCACCTTTCCCCTTTAATAAGCCTTAAGCGCATTTTATGTTTATATTATATTTAATGAGTGCCAACTGGACTACTCGGTGTGATGATTTTGAGCCGTGTGTAAAATAGTTTAGGTCGAATTTAAAGAAAACTAGAAACGAGGAAGAAGCCAATAGACCCCTTCCTTATTTCTCCTTTCTTCTATACGGAATAATATTGACGTTCCAATCCCTGCGTTCCGCACACCGGGTCTTCACGGGCACAGATCATCGGCGATATTCCACGCACTTACACGAATCTGAATTGTATGTTGATTTTACTGACTTGCGATGTGTCTTGGCTGTGGGCCGGAAAAATTTCGACAATAAACAATTAATTATGAAAAACAAATTAAGTTTTATGAAAAAACAAGTTAATTTTAGACATTATAAATATTTATTAATATATTAAAACAATATACAAATTACTTGACCAAAAATCATCATAAAATTATCATAAAAATACCTCTCCCCCCACGCCGACATCCAAGCAGAGCTCTACCGAGGTTGCGAGGACGGGACGAGAGAGTTTTTCCAAATAAAACTTCTGCTCACCTAAAAATAGATTTTTAAAACGTTTGAAAAATTCTAATACAATTTTTTGGTTTGAAAAATGGTTCAATTTTATGTGAAAATGCATCGGTATTTATACCTATTTTCTGTCCCTAACCTCGCGTGTTATTTTGATTTAGTAAAACAATATTCGACCTTGTTATTTTCTAGTGTATTCTAATCTTTATTTTTATTATTTTTTAATTTATTTGATAATTTTTTATTTAGAATTTTTATTGAATTATTTCTAATTCAAATTCTTTGATTTAAATTTCATTTTCATGAAATTTCATTTGATTTATCAAATTTCGGTCGAATTTGTTGGGTTTTCATGTTATGTTTGTATTTGTATCGTGCGGATCTTGTTGCATTTTGTTATTATTGGTGGGTTACGGGGTTTCATTATTTGTTTGAATTGACCGGTGGTTGCCCCAGTAACGCCATACAAAATGATTCTAACCGCCACTTGGCACCCGTTGCCCAGCAACGTTGGTAATGTGTTCAAGTGGTGGATTGTCCGCAAAAATTGAGTATTATCGCTAGTACTGTAATTGCTCGGACAACCCTCGGGTTCACGAGCTGTCGATAGAAGACCTATGCTCGCTTAGCTCTGTCCCATGTGTAAGTAAATTCATGATCGAATGTGGAGAGATGGTTTGAAACTGCGATGCTAGTATTCGTAATAATACATGTACGCAAGTGCATCTAAGAAATAATCTAACTATCAGTACGACTACTTTATTGAATTCAATAAAAATATACAGTTATCAAGAGTCAAATGGAAGGTTTTGGTAATTGAGCTGCTCGGCGTCGAGCTCGCTCTTTGCGTCCCGGCCGACAATTACTTGATTGAGTGGTGGACTGATCTGCTGGTTGAGGATTCTTCTGCGCCATCTGGGACGGGGCGAAGATGAGCGGGTAGGTGACTGCTTCCCCCTCCCGACAAACTGACAAGGCGACTTCTAATCCTCGGATTTGAGTACGCAGGCTCTGGTTGAGCTGTCGCTCTTCCGTCCAGCCCTTTTGTGCTGCGGTCAGTCTGTGATATAACGTTTTTACTTTTTTCGGGTCCGACCAAGTCGCTTTGATCTGCTGAACTTCTTTGGTCATCTGGAGTATTTGGTGAAGGAGGTCCGCATTCGTGTTCCGTACGCGATCTAGTTCAGCTTGTAGAATTTGATTGGTGGACATGACTACAATGACAAGATCGTTAAATTTTCTAATGGCTTACATAATTTGCACTTATAACTATCATAAACATAATTAGTAAAACAGGTCTATTCAGGCAAACGAACAAACGAAATGACAAGCCAGCAAATATTTATTTAAAGAAAAAACGAGATTAAATCACGATTAGTGTTTGCGGAATCGCTGTTTTCCGTGGCACGGCTTCTTTGAGTACTTCTGCGGGGTGACTACTGGGTAGGGGCGTCGGGTATCGCGGACTGGGCGAGGTGGGTAGGCTTCTGCAATCCGCCCGGTGAGAATATCTTCCTCTACGTTGGCGAGATACATCCTCGCCTTGACCACTTGCAGATCCACCGTTCCTGCACCCGTTCCCATTGGGTGAGGAGATTTCGCGCATTGATATATGTCTCCGCTGCAGGATATTGTTGTCCGGCGAGTCCATACGGGTCGCTGTTTAGGCCCAGTAACCTCCAAGTAGTGGGGTACGGCCACTGTTGTTGAATTTCCTTGAAGATTTCTGCTTTTGGGTGTGATTCCTTCCGACATTGTTCATCGGGCATTCGAGTATCAGTCCATTCGATCGGCATATTCTAAAAATGCATCAAAATCAAATATTGGCGTATATGATGAAGAGCAGTTTATTTAAATAGTTCACCCGATTTCTCTTGATGCTAGACCCACTAACGACTAGATGGTTGCTGTTGGGCTTATCAAAATCAAAACCTATAGAATGTGGTTAGCATTAATTAGTGCTACAATCCTTTGCAAATTCAATAGGCTAGACATCTCTGAGTCCTTGGGGAAGTTATTGAGTGACACGGTACTCCCATATGCTTTCGTCTAATGGTTGTACTAATTGTAAGTAGTTAAGTATTGTATTACGACCAAACTGAACTCTACGATCTATTGGGTATCAACGTTTATCAAGTTAGTGATAGTATCAAGGTGTTATTAGGATCCATTTGGAAGTTGTTAACTGCCTAGCATCGATTTTTATCAACCGTAAGTTATCGTTTAGTACCAATTTATTTAAAAGTGCAATCTTTAAAAGTCTATTAGGTACTAAGCGTTGTTATTCATCTGCGGGTAGTTGGAATTCGTTGGGCATATAATGTTATTTGGTCTTGACTCAAGAGTGCTGTCTATTTGAGGGTCGCTGTCTATATGAGGTCAATATCGATTAAAGTGCGAAATTTCTTAAATTTCTTAATGTATAATATTTGTTAAATTGACTTTAATATTTACAATTGCGTATGATTGACTATAAGTTAATCGATTTCGCATTTTCCAAACAGGATATCCACCTTCGCGAACGCCTTCAATCAGTGTGGGGATATCCGCTTCCTCTATGATTACTAGCGATTGGTGCCATCCACAATGTCAACGGAAAATCTACGATCACGCAGATTCGCATTTTCCGGTCTAATCGCCTAACATTGCAGGTATATGTTAACTTTAATTGTTAATATCGCATCCTGTTTATATTACTTACAGATCATTTTAATTCGCAATAGTACGATAGCTGGATTCGTCGCCGTACAATGGATCGATTTGGGTAATTCATTATTTTAGTTACTCTTAACACTTTTATCCACCAATTTTTTAGCGTCACCGACTTACATTCGTTGGGGATTATGACGGATTACCTCCCTACGCCTATTCTCTGGAACTTATCACTTGGGATATTTTATTTACGGCTTTATTTGGAATTATTGTATTTTGCATCCACAACAATTGGCAGTAAGCCTTATCTATGCTTTGTAAATATTTTTTATGATTAACTTTTTGTAATGTATAAAGTTTTGGTTTGTTAATTATTCTTTATATTTAATTCCGATCATTTTGATTAACCTTATTTATGACGCTAATTTTCTACATTTTTTAGAGGATTGTTGATTTATTCATATCTATTTTCCTTATATTTTTACCTTTAGTCAACTAATCGATGGAATCGCCTTATTTTTAATATCTTACTTCCAATTCATGAATTGATTTTACGTCTAGTCGCTGGGTCACTGTGCTTTGAAATCCGGGCATTAATTTACTCTCAGTTGATAAATTTCGCTATCCGAAACTAATGAATTTAATTGATAATCACTGGGATTTTTATCACCGAGTTAATTTAACCTACTCGATTATTTTAGTTGTATCCAAATGAATTACTCTAATCTTATCAATGGGTTATTCGCTAAGAAATTATAATAATTAATGAACCAACTTATGAATTTAGTCAATAGGTTAATGACTTACTTTATCTTTGATTGCATATTCTTGATGAATTGCTTAAAGAATAATTAATACTTCATTTTATTCTATTATTTTATTTTATTTTTTATTCATTTCTCAAGGAATTACTTTCATTTTTCCAAGTTACTTTAAATTTTCAGCCATGAAACATTTTACTTTTCGGTGCTTACAATCGATAGTTTACTTAAGTTCTTTAATTAATCCTTGAATTCATGAATTTATGAACGTCTGATAATTTATTAGCTATAAGTTTCATCTAATTTTATTTAAAACATGACTTTAAGTTACTTTTAGCAATAAATTTTACCTAATTTTATTTAAAACGTGACTTTAATTTATTTTTAGCGATAAGTTTTACCAAATTTATTTCGAACCGTTAATTTAATTTACTTTTAGAAATAAGTTTTATCTAATTTATTTAAAACATGACTTTAATTTACTTTTAGAGATAAGTTATGTCTAGTTTATTTCAAATTATTAACACGGAATTAGCTATATCAACGATTTCAATTTAATTTATCTCCGTACCCTTTCCCTTTAATAGACCTTAGGCGCACATTGTGTTTATATTATATTTACTGAGTGCCCACTGGACTACTCGATGTGATGATTTTAAGCCGTGTGTAGTATGATTTTAGGTCGATTTTACAGAAATGAGAAACGAGGAAGCAGCCAGAGACTTCTTCCTTATTTCTCGTTTCATCTATAGGGATAATATTGACGTTACGACCCCTGCGTTCCGCACGCTGAGTCTTCACGGGTACATATCATTGGCGATTTTCCACGCTCTTACACAAATCTGTACTATGTAGATTTTGCTTTCTTGCGTTATGTGTTGGCTGTGGGCCGGAAAATTTTGACAGAATTAGTTTTAGTTTATTTAAATATATAAAAACGATTTATTAATATTAATAATATTTATTAATTATAAACAAATAAACATAATTACCATCCAATGTCAATCCATAAAAATAAAAATGGCATAATATTGCATAAAATAAAAATACCTCTCCCCCCACGCCGACATCCAAGCAGAGCTCTACCGAGGTTATAAGGATGTGACGTGGAGAGAGGGCTCCAAAATAAACATTTCTCACCTAAAAATAAAATTTGAAAAATGGTTTTAAAACGATTTCAAAAATGGTGTTAAAATGGTTTTATGGTTAAGTTTAATGTGAAAATGGATCAGTATTTATACCTATTTTCTGTCCCTAACCTCGCATGTTAAATTTGATGCAGTAAAACAAAATTCGACCTTGTTATTTTCTAGTGAATTCTATTCTTTAATTTTATTATTTTTTGATTTATTTTAATAATTTTTCATTTAGAATTTTTATTGAATTATTACTAATTCAAATCTTTTGATTTAAGTTTCATTTTCATGAACTTTTATTAATTTTTCAATTTCGTCGAATTTGTTGTGTTTTCTTGTTATGTTTGTGTTGGTATCGTGCGAATCTTGGTGCATTTTGTTATTATTTTAATTTATTTTTATGTTTATTATTTTATTTTTAATTCTCTTTTTTTTTCATATTTTATAGGGTTTAATTGGTGTTTCCAGGTTTATTTAAATCTGCCTGTTATGTTTGCATGTGTGTTACTGATCCATTAAAACATTTCTCAAGGCCGTTTACGTTCTGGCCCAACATAAGGAAGAAAGGTGGTGGGTTTCTGGGTGTTGATATTTTGGAACTATATGGTTGTTACTCAGAAAACTCCATACAAATGTTGGGCCAGAACACATACGGCCTTGGAAAATGTTTAAATGGATCGGTAACACACATGCAAACATAACATGGAAATTTAAACTCAAACCTATTAAAACATCAACTAAACCCTATCAAATATGAAAAAAAGATAATTACATATAAAATAAATAAACATAAAAATAAATTAAAATAATGTTAGGCCAGAACGTAAACGGCCTTGAGGAATGTTTAAATGGATCAGTAACACACACGCAAATATAACATGCAATTTAAATAAACCTATTGAAACATCAATTAAACCCTATCAAATAAGAGAAAAAAGAGAATTAAAAAATAAAATAATAAACATAAAAATAAATTAAAATAACAACAAAATGCACCAAGATTCGCACGATACCTACACAAACATAACAAGAAAACACAACAAATTCGACAAAATTGGAAAAATTAATAAAAGTTCATTAAAATGAAAATTAAATCGGAAAATTTGAATTAGTAATAATTCAATAAAAATTCTAAATAAAAAATTATGAAAATAAATCAAAAAATAATAAAATTAAAGAATAGAATTTACTAGAAAATAACAAGGTCGAATTTTGTTTTACTGCATCAAATTTAACATGCGAGAAAAATAGGTATAAATACTGATCCATTTTCACATTTAACTTAACCATTTAAGAACCATTTAAAAACCATTTTTGAAATCGTTGTGAAACTATTTTAAAAACCGTATTTTCAAACTGTTTTAGCATTTTAAGACTATTTGCAGATTATCTTGGAAATCTTACTTTTTAGGTGAGAAATATTTTGGTTGGAACCCTCTTTCCACGTCGCGTCCATAGCATCTCTGTAGAGCTCTGCTTGGCGACGACGTGGGGAGAGAGGCATTTATGTTTTATTTTATGTTATGATATGATGGAATGGTTATGAAGGGTAATTATGTTTTGTTTATAATTAATAAATATTATTTACATACATAAATTGTTTTATATGTTTTCATAAACTAAATTAAAATGTCGAAATTTTTCCGGCCCACAGCCGACACATAACGCAAGAAAGCAAAATCTACATAGTACAGATGCATGTAAGTGCGTGGAAAATCGCCAATGATATGTACCCGTGAAGACTCAGCGTGCGCAACGCAGCGGTCGTAACGTCAATATTTATCCCTATAGCTGAAGCGAGAAATAAGGAAGGAGTCTCTAGCTACTTCCTCGTTTCTCACTTCTGTAAAATCGACCTAAATTTATATTACATACGGCTCAAAATCATCACATCGAGTAGTCCAGTGGGCACTCAGTAAATATAATATAAACACAAACTGCGCCTAAGGTCTATTAAAGGGAAGGGTACTGGAATAAATTAAGATAAAATCGTTGATATAACCACAGCGAATTAAGATTTTTAAATAAATTAGCAAAAATCAATTGTGTAACTAAATTACTTTTATTTTTCCTGAATTTGTAGAAAGTATCAAATAAATAATTCAATGATTCAAATAAATTAAAATATAAATTAAAATAACTATTTATTATAGATAAAGTAACCATTAAAGTATTTTATGACTTGAAGTTAGAGTAGTTATTGCGTAATCCATTCGTCGAATCATTATAATTTATTAACAATAAAGTGGTTAAATTGTTATAAACCTTCGATAAAAAGTAAAGTGACGACAAATAACTCCTTGATCAAATTAGTACAATTTCGTTTAATAAATTGAAGTAATGATTGAATAAATGTAATTAAATTGGATTGATCCATTGATTAACGTCCGAGTAACTAGTGAGTAAAAGCAAGTCATGGTTTAAAGGATCATAACCTGTTGATTAGCAGTAGAGTAATAGTAAATAACCTCATTAATTTTAAATTGTTATACTCCGTTAAAATAAAAGTAAGGAATAATGTATTAAAAATCATTTATTGATAAAACTAAGGTAATTACTAAATGAAGTTATCCATTTCAAATAACGAAACGTGTTGATAATCTACAGACTTGAAAGTATAGAAAACTAATTCATAGATTGGGAATAATGGGGTTAAAAATGAAGAAAGTTAGTTAGTTGATTAAAGCTAAGGCCATAAAGGGGAAACAGTCATAAATAAGCCAACACTTTGTTAGGATAGACAGGTGCTAAACTCATCGATATAGGATTAAAATCGTGGTCAAAAAATTAATAAAAGAAAAATAAAATCAAAGTTACCCTGAAGTCGTTGATTAATTTCACCAAAAGATGAATTAAAATTGACTAGATGAACTTACTTTAGTAATAACATTAAATAAAAAAAAACCGATTAAAATCAAAAATGAGATGAAACCCAAACGGTGACTTAATATAAAACGATCATAAACTTTAAGCTCAATTAATGTAACAATAAAAATTTATTTTATACAGAAAGATCTAATCATGAAATTACATTAATGACAATATACAGAAAGGCTTACCGCCGCCCCCAAAAATTCGATCATAATAATAAAATAAGTCCCAACATTACTGACGAAACGATAAAACCAAAAATTCCAAATAATCCGGATAATAAAGCTTCAGATGCACGAGATAACATCACAGTGTCGAGGAAGGATTCCCCGAAGTCTACAGTAAATTGCAAGTGTGTCTCCCTCAAACGTAACAATAAGAGCATTCATATGAGAGATAACATAAAAATTCCGAAATAGATTGATTAAACCGAAGCGGATATGCCAAATCATAACTCCCTACAATTAACGATGACATAAATTAAATAAACAGGATATCGCTTACTAAGATGAGATTTTCGACGTTGACCAAACCACCGGATATCCTGCCGATCACCGACGATAATATTGAAATATAACAACCCATTCGACGGAAACGCACCGTTGTAATGGCAAGTCATCATCGATTTTTCTCAAGAGAGTTTATCGACATTATTTAAATTCGTGAATTCAAAAACATCACATTATAGTTGACCCACAACATCACAATAAATAAGGACCCCGCATAAATCGACTGGTAATTAATCTTAAACCCTTAAATCAACTGTTACCAACAATATTTTCGAACCAGATAACAAAGCTCGAATACATTAAGCCAAATTGACAAGTCATTTAAATTTTCTTGTTGTTCCTCAATTAATCGCGCACAATATAAATTTGATACTTAAGCCATGATAGGTCTTGCCGATCCATGACCAAAATGCTAACCTAAGATATCACGTGAATGCCAGTATGCTGACTGTTATAGGAAGAACCTTCAATGTTGCTCGACACCGAACTTAGCCCACTATTAATAATAAGTACGCCAGTTCTTGAACCCACATAGGTGAACGCCTCGTGACCGACGTGGAGAAATTCCTTCCATTAATATTAATTTTCATGGTTTATTCCCCAATCGTTTCAGACCATGTCACTCAATTGGACGACTGCACAATCTTCTAGCAAAAAACAACCGAGAAAGACTCCACCAGCCGCGGACAATGTGGACAAACTCCGATCGCAGTGGCCTTACCCTACTACTTGGAGATTACTAGGTCTCTCAACAGACCCGTGCGGGTTAGATGGTCAACAATACCCGGCCGGAGAGACGTACGAACATGCCCGAAACCTCCTCACCCATTGGGAAAGGGTGCAGGAGCAAGTGAACCTCAATGTCATAAAAGCCCGGATGTACCTCGCAAACGTGGAGGAGGACATCCGCGCCGGGCGTATCGCGGATGCGTATCCACCTCACCCAGTCCGCGACACCCGACGGCCGTATACGGTAGCGACTCTAAGGAAAAGTTTGAAAAGGCAAATCCCAGATGAATGACCATACAAACCACAATGCTTGTGTAGTAACTGATGAAAAATTAAATGTCGTTCGTGTTATTTATCTTTATCAATGAACTTGTTACATAAATTTTGTTTAATAGGATAAAATATTAATTTAACTAAGTTAATAAGGAATTAAAATGTTCTCTTTGTTATAGTAATGCCTTCCCTACAAATTCTACAGAATGAACTGGTTCATGCGAGGCAGTCGAATGCGGATCTGCTCACCCAGATTATTCAGGTAACTCTCGAAATGCAGCAGATGAAAGCAACCTGGACGGATCCCGCAAAAATGAAAGCGATTTACCACCGACTCACGGCGGCCCAGAAAGGCTGGGAAGAAGAGCGGCAGCTCAACCAGAGCCTGCGCACTCAAATTCGGGGACTCGAAGTCGCCCTAGCGGTCTGCCGGGAAGGGGAAGCGGTAACATATCCGCTCGTCTTTGCCCCAACCTAGATGTCGCAGAAGAACACCCAACCAGTGGAACAATCTACCCTTCCAGCAAATAACCATCGGCCGGGACGTAAAGAACTGCATCAAATTTCACATGCGAGAAAAATAGGTATAAATACTGATCCATTTTCACATTTAACTTAACCATTTTTGAAAGTGTTGTGAAACTATTTTAAAACCATTAACCGTTTTGAAAATCTTAACCGTTTTTGAAACTATTTTCGAATTTGAAGCTATTTTCAATTATTATTTAGGTGAGAAACATTTATGTTGGAACTCTCTTTCCACGCCACGTCCATTGCATCTCGTAGAGCTCTGCTTGGCGTCGACGTGGGGAGAGAGGTATTTTGTTTATTTTGATGCAATATTATGCTATTTGTTATTTTTGGTCAATGGATGGTAATTTATGTTTAATTGTTATATAATTAATAAATATTATTAATATGCATAAATTGTTTTATATATATTTTTTCATATATTAAATTAACCTGTCGAAATTTTTCCGGCCCACAGCCGACACATAACGCAAGAAAGTAAAATCTACATAGTGCAGATGCATGTAAGTGCGTGGAAAATCGCCAATGATATGTACCCGTGAAGACTCAGCGTGCGCAACGCAGCGGTCGTAACGTCAATATTATCCCTATAGCTGAAGCGAGAAATAAGGAAGAAGTCTCTGGCTGCTTCCTCGTTTCTCAAGTCTGTAAAATCGACCTAAAATTATATTACATACGGCTCAAAATCATCACATCGAGTAGTCCAGTGGGCACTCAGTAAATATAATATAAACATAATGTGCGGTTAAGGCCTATTAAAGGGAAAGGGGTACGGGAATAAAACAAATTAAATCGTTGATATAGCTAACTGAAATCTATAATTTAAATGTAAAAACTAGTGGATAAATGATTCACCTAAATCAGATTTTTAATTGTTGACTAAAGATAAATAACTCGTTGATCAAGCTGAATTTGTTTCATTTTCATTAAACTTAAGGAATTTTGCGTAAAAATACCTACTTTATTGGTTAAATTTACTCAATTAAGACGATTAAATCTAACGTAGTTTATAGATTAAAAGTAAAGTTTTATTGTATTAATTTGTTGATTAAATAATATAAATTCCTTGATTGATAATAATTGAACTAAAGAACGATGTCGATTAAACTAAGGTATTCAGCGATTATAACTAAAACAATTAGAACAAAAGTAGAATAGCTTCAGTAGTAGAGATCAAATAAACCTTGAATAAGAATAAAGTAGAACTAGATTCATAGATTTAATAGTATGATGTTATTAGAGTTAAAATAAAGGTCGACTCAATTAATTGAAGTGAAAATATGAGAAAACCGAGTAGTGGAAACCAAAAAATGTTACTAAAACCGTCCCTTAATCCAAACTGGAATAATTTATAGGTTTGAAATAAAGTTTTCTTAAAATGAAACAAATTCAGAGGCTAAATTAAAACGATCCTAGACGAAACAAATGAATGATAGTTTAAATCAAATTAATAAAACGTTTAGAATGAGAGAAAAGTTTTATTTTAATATTACACAAATAGTTAACTCACGAGAAAGTTTCGAATACATAAACTCCACAAAACGAAAACATTGTAATGGCATAAAATTCCATCTACTTGCAGGCTTCCATCGTGATACCCAGTTTTCCTTAAAAATGGCGATAAGATATGTTCAGATGAATCTACATAACAACTTACCCGAATAATTTTAGATGAATCTGCCAATCGATAATCCTGAAAATGAAGTGTTATAAATCACCGGATGTAAATAAATTAACTCACTTCCTTTCGACCACTTAATCCGTAACGTCAATGTCCGCCGGAAATCACACGCAATCGGCAAACAACCGTCAACGCTTCGTAAATTCATCCGTTTGACATCCGTTTTCGCCCTTAACTGTTCAGATCACCCACTTGAAAAATCATTCAACGAGATTAACTTCGATATTAAATTTAAAGAATCAATAGACTTTTATCATAAGACATGGTGATAGGATTTATTCGATCGATTAACGATTTGTATTATAGAAAGTCCGAAAATAGGAAAATGAATAAAATAGACAATAACCAGATATAATAACGTTGCATAACACCTAAAATCTCAACTCGCGTACGATGATATCTTCATTAATGTGGTCGCTACCCCTAATATCACCCTATAACTCCTTAAAATTATATTGCCTAATTAAATAAAAATCGAGTTGATTAGTGGATTTACCACCCGTGCATTATTAATTTCACTAGCATAAGCCACCCGTTGCGAAAGAATCCCGACCCCATAGCAATTACCAGAATTCGCTAAGATTAAATTGGATGACACCCTCCACACTAATATGGACCCTATTTATTTTGTTAACAACTTAATATGGTGAATTAAGCGGAGATAATAATAAAAACGTTTTAGACATGTCACCCGAACGAAGCATCAGTCGAAGTGTAGGCCAACAGGGACAGACAGGAGTTCAACCAACCAAGAGAACCTTCGATCAGATACAACAACAGTGGCCGTATCCAACTACCTGGAGGATATTAGGCTTAGAGAAGGATCCCTGCAGTCTCTCAGAACAGCAATACCCAGCTGCGGAGACCTATACGAACGCGCAGAACCTCCTCACCCAATGGGAAAGGGTGCAGGAGCAGGTGGATTTGCAGGTGGTTAAGGCGAGGATGTATCTTGCAAATGTGGTGGAAGACATCCTCGCCGGGCGGATTGCAGTCGCCTATCCACCTCGCCCAGTCCGGGATACCCGACGACCATATACCGTGGAGGCTCTCAAATGAAGCCTGAAGAGATATTGCCCCGACGAATGAAAGAACAGTGATAACTTGATCGATGTCCTCCCTAAGAATCTTACAGACTGAATTGGACCACGCGAGACAGGCAAACGCGGAATTACTCGCCCAGATCATTCAATTAACCCGCGAAATGCAACAGATAGGAGCAACCTGGAAGAAACCGGAAAAGGTGAAAGCATTGTACCATCGCCTGACCGCAGCACAAAAAGGCTGGACAGAGGAACGGCAGCTCAACCAGAGCCTGCGTACGCAAATTCGGGGACTCGAAGTCGCCCTAGCAGTCTGCCGGGAGGGGGGGAAGTGGTAACATATCCGCTCGTCTTCGCCCCAACCCAGATGTCACCGAAGACCACCCAGTCAGCGGAGCAAACTACCCTTCCAGCAAACCATCGTCGGCCGGGACGTAAGGAACGTGCCCGACGTCGAGCAACCCAGCTGCAAAACAGTTAATCCGTAAAATCGCACGTGTTGCTAATTAAATAAAGTAGTCGTGTTCTTAAATCAATTTGTTTCTTTGACATATTGTTGAGCCAGCACACCAATATCCTTGAGAATTGTTTAAATGCATCAGTAATACAGCACGAAAACCCAGCATCAAGATAACTTAAAATACAATATACAACACCAATTAAACACTTTAAAATCTGAGAGAATATAAATAAAAAATAAAATCAAAAACATAAAAATAAAAATAAAATAATAACAAAATGCACCAAGATTCGCACGATACCTACACAAATATAACAAGAAAACACAACAAATTCGACGAAATTGAAAAAATTAACAAAAGTTCATTAAAATGAAATTTAAATCGAAAATTTGAATTAGTAATAATTCAATAAAAATCTTAAATAAAAAATTATAAAAATAAATCAAAAAATAATAAAATTAAAAAATAGAATTTACTAGAAAATAACAAGGTCGAATTTTGTTTTACTGCACCAAATTTCACACGCGAGAAAAATAGGTATAAATACCGATGTGTTTTCACAAATTTTCAGTCTTATTTTGCAGAGAAAAATTCCATTATAGAATTGTATAACTGGTTGTATGGCTGGTTGAGAGCCGTGCATTCAGGTAATTAACACGGGTAAGTGTTTTGCCTGAACACGATCACTCTCAACTGGTGCAATATTATTAGTTGATTTTTTCGAAGAGAATTGATGGGTAATTTTTCAATTGAATTTATGTATGACTTTTCAGATCGAATTGATGGATGAATTTTGTTTTTCCAATTGAATTTATGGATGATTTTTTGAATCAAATTTGTGGGTAATTTTTCAATTGAATTTATGGATGATTTTTCAGATTAATTTTATGGATAATTTTGTTTTTCCAATTGAATTTATAGATGATTTATCGAATTAAATTTATGGGATTTTCGAAGTAAATTTTATGGAATGGATACAATGAATTTCAAATGTATGTAGCCGATGTAATATGCTGAATAAATATTTTATATCTACAGCCTTAGTGCATCGAAACTTTTATTCCAAATGCTATGGTAAATTATTATTTGTTATTCCTTTTCCGGCCCACAGCCAACACATAACGCAAGAAAGCAAAATCTACATAGTACAGATTTGTGTAAGTGCGTGGAAGATCGCCAATGATATGTACCCGTGAAGGCTCAGCGTGCGGAACGCAGGAGTTGGAACGTCAATATTATCCGTACATAGGGGAAATTGGAGGGTAAATGAGTAGTTTATTGGCTGCTCCTTCACCATCCGTTTTCTGTAAAATTGACATAAATTTTTAACAACAATCGGCTCAAAATCTCTAACACCGAGTAGTCCAGTGGGCACTCATTAACTATGAAATGAACATACATAGATCTTAAGGACAAAAAGAGGGAATGGGTAGCGGGGAAAAATTGCGAAATCGTTGCAACAGTTAAAATGGATAGCCATCGGAAAAAGATTAATCCGAACAACCAAAATCATGAAAAATAATGGTTTTAAATAAGAATTAAATAGATTAATTTGAGTTGAGGCGGAAAATATGGGCGGGACGCTGCTCAAATTTTCCGAACTAATTCAAATACTTAACAAAAATAGTAACGTAAAATTGGAATGCGTAAAATAAGGGCGGAACGCTGCTCAAATTTTCCGAGTCAATGAAAATACTTTGTCGAAAACGGTAGAATAGGGATGAACCGTAAAATAAGAGCGGAACGCTGCTAAAATTTTCTAGTTTACAAAAATACTTTATCGAAAACCGAAAATCACGGATGGACTACGGCTAATGTTGTATATCAATAAAAAATTCTAACGCTGAGGAATAAGGAAGGATCCCTACAAAATCTTAATAAATATAACGATAATGATAAGAGTAATTTTAATTATAATAATAATAATAATTATGATAATAATAATAATAGTAATAATCATAGTAACAATAACAATAGATATAATGGCAGTTATAGTAATAGAAATAATAATAAAGGTAATATATATAATAGCAACAATGATAATGCTAGTAATGATAATAGGAAACATTGTAGTTATAATCGGGATAAGGGTGAAAGATATAATGTGGGTGTATTGAACATAACAAAGGGTGTACAGGCCAAAGAATAATCATCAGCATGGACAATAGTAAGAAGGACTATGAGAATAGACATAACAATGAATGATATGAGAGAATAGGTTAACATTTGAAGGAGATAGGAGAATAATGGGACCTAAGAATCAAAAGCGAGCACAGGTCTTCTATCGACAGCTCGTGAACCCGAGGGTTGTCCGAGCAACTACAGTACTAGCACATGGTACTCAATTTTTGCGGGCAATCCACCACTTGAACACATTACCAACGTTGCCTAGCAACAGGTGCCAAGTGGCGATCAGCATCATTTTGTATGGCGTTACGAGGGCAACTAGAAGGATAAGCAAATAATGAAACCCTGTAACCCACCAATATTCATATACCGAATCTTCATATCATGCTACCCACCCTTTGTTTCATCTCTCCACAGGCAAATAAGAACCCAATCTTGAATGATCACGAGGGACAGAGCAAAGCGAGCATAGGTCTTCTATCCACAGCTCGTGAACCCGATGGTTGTCCGAGCAACTATAGTACTAGCAAATAGTACTCAATTTTTGCGGGCAATCCACCACTTGAGCACATTACCAACGTTGCCTAGCAACGGGTGCCAATTGGCGGTTAGTATCATTTTGTATGGCGTTACGAGGGCAACTAGGAGGATAAGCAAGATTCGAAACCCTGTAACCCACCACTTATATTTTGGCATGATTAATTGATTTTTTTGGGTCTGATTTTAAATCTGCGTGTTGTGTTTGCATGCTGTTACCGATTCATTTAAACAAATTTGTGTGTTGGCCCAACAGTAACAACATCTCAACACCCAGAAATCCACCAGGAATATTAATACACAAACATTCAATAAATATTTAATATATTTAAATTACAAACATTCCTAAATATTAAATTTACTATCAAGCAATTTCATCATTCCATAATTTAACTTTAAACTTATTTAAATTTATCATTATAATTTTATTAAAATTCGTTGCATATTATTAATACGACAATTAACTCTTCGATTTAATTATCTTAACAATACCAAAATTTGAATAAAATTTATTTCATCCGCTTCCATGAAGAAGATGTCAGCTCACTTATTTTAAATTTCAGTAAAATAACAAAACATTTAAATCATTTGACGTTGTTTGAATATTAATATACATTTTGTTAAATTATTATATTTAATTTAAATTTATTGAGGTTGAGAAATATTTATTTTGGTTCATGAATAAAAAAAGAAAATTGGATACGTGTGCCTCATCGAATTCCTTACCTTTTAAAAATAAGTCTAGTGTATTATGGATCGAAAAATATAAACCTAAAACGATTGTAATTTTTTAACATGAATTTCCATATATTGATTATTAGTCAGACCTAGCTGTTCATAGTAAAAAGATTCAAGAAGTTCTGAATTGGATTCAAAAACAACCTCTTAATTCCAATTCTTCAAATATTTTGTTATTAACTGGACCTCCTGGTTCAGGTAAAACTGCTACATTATACGCGTTGCCTAATATATGTATACATTGTTGGAATGATGAAACTCAAAGTAATATAGTAGAAGATTTTACAGACTTTCTGCTAAAAGCTTCACGTTATTCTGAACTAAATGATGAATTTAATAATAATGTGGGCAAGAAGCTTATATTGATTAAAGTTTTAATGAATTATTCTTTTGTTAAATATTAATTATTTTCTAGAACTTTCCAAATCAGTTTTACAGTGAACCTAGTTCACTTCATCATCTGTTGGTTAGATATAAAGCCTCTGGAAAATGCCCTTTAATAATAATCATATCCGATTCCCAAACATTGAAATATTCTCCCCATTGGCTTATTCCAAAACCTCTGCAAGAGGAACTGAAGATTGATAATATTTCATTTGCTCCTATTGCTGTAACACTAATGAAGAAAGCCATTTCCAAAATAATCAGACAAGAAAGATTTTATGTAAAAATTACATTTTGAAAATATTTTTAAACCGACATATTTTAATTAAATAATTAATTACCTTATTAAAAAATTATTGAAAACTAATAAGGAATTTTCAGATCTACATAATACAGGTAATTAGATTCATGTATAATTAATATATTATTTTTATTACAAAATATGCAATTTATTTATGAGAACAAATAATTTGATTTCCCGGAAATTATTAACATTAAACTATTTTTTTCATTATAATAAATAGGTGTACGTAAACTTTTGTCTTTCAAGTTTTTGTAAATTATTTCTAAGTTAGCATTATAATTAAAATATATTATGCAGGATATGTGTGGTTGGTATGCGAAAAATATTAGTTACTTGCTTCTTTTGGCAGTTAAAAATTTCAAAAGATTAAGATTTGTTTATTGATTTATGTTCAATCAGTGGTGTAGCCAGGAATTTATGAAGGGTAGGGGGAGTTTGGTGTTGAGAAATATTTATTAATATTATGGTCAATCATTTCAAGAGTGGACGAATGAGGGTGCCGAAGGCGCGAAATAATGACGTCATTTGCTGACTCCATAAAGTACTGAGATAACGTATTGGACGTCAGAAAAAAATAGCCAAAATAAAATTTAACAAAATAAAGTCACAATGTACTGAGAGTACAGCAGATGTGACAGTATTACATTTACAGTAAATAAAGGGAAAAAATGTCTTTTGATTTTTTTCTTATTTAGGTGGATGATCTTTTAGGCACTTGACGTCGGCAAATACTTGTATAGGAAAAATCCAATGGGGGTATTTAACCCCCTAAACCCCCCTGGCTACGCCACTGTGTTCAATACTTATTTTATAATAAAGTAAGAAAATTATTTACGTTAGTGAGTTTAATTATTTGGGTTGAAAATAGACACTACTATATATATGTGTATGCTTATGTAAATTGTTATGGCGTAAGCACAAATGGTATTATAATTTCATTTTTAAAGAAAACAGTTATTTTCTTTAAACGCATATAGAACCTCTTCAAACCTCGGTGTCATAATAACCATTGAACTTATATATAATATGTTCGATCGTCGAATTCAAACTCTGAAATTTAAAAAGAAGTAAATTCATAATAGTTGAGCGATTTTGCTAAATGTGTTGAAAATTTTATGAATAATTTTGGCATTTCGTTATTCACGTTTAAACATGATTTTTTTAGATGAACGAAAAAGAGCTGCAAACAATAACGAATCAAATAATCGAGTCTAGCAACGGCGATATACGAAGTGCCATTAATAACCTAGAGATTTTCATTACCAGTTTGAATTTTAGCTTAACATACAATATAAACACTTATTTAGTGCAAGATAATAATTCAGCTTTAGTCGACATGAATAAAGATAATCCAATTTTTATTTTTCGAGCTCTTGGAAAAATTCTTTATAGTAAAAGTATAAAAGAATTTTAAAAAATCCACTTTGAAGATTTATTGACTAGGAGAAACCGATGAGCTAGAAATCGCAAAATACAAGGAGAAATTACAACAATTATCACAATTAAATCAAAACGAATTTCGACCGCAACTTCTATTTAATCCTGAAGTATTGATTGATTTAAACAAGTTTATTTTATTCACATAGTGTCTTAGAATAATAATATTTATATTTATTTATTATTTTAATTATTATTATTGTTTCCAAAATTTTTATTTCTAAGGCATTAAAATTATGAGTAATGTATTTTATTTTAAATTTAGGCTGTTTTCGATTTTTGCGGCTTGAATTATTCAACATTTGTTAATTATCTGCACGAAAACCATCTTGACTTTATCGAAGACATCGATCAATTATCTGAAATATGTGAAGATTTTTCGTATAGTGACTATCTGTTCAATCGTTGGCTTCCCGAACAGAATGATTTGTTTGGTCAATATTTAATAAGTACCGTAACTAGGTCAATGATATATCACAATATTTCCCGACCTAAAAATACTTGGCATCCATTACGTAAATCATGTTTAAGTGATATTCAGAAAACGATTTTGCAAACACGACTTGGTATCGATGAAGTCACTGATTTGTTTCCGAGTTTCATTGGCTTGAACAATATTTTGTGTTCGAAATCATTGCTCTCTGAGACATTACCCTACTTAGTGAAGATTCTCCCCAAAGATTATCGATATTCGGGTGAGTTTTTTTTGGTATTTTATTTAAATTATATTTTCATATTAAAAGGTAAATGGAAAAATTTTAATTTTTTAAAAGAATTAGAATTTAATAAAAACAAAAGTAGTAAATATGAGAAATTAGATGATAAAATGCCTGTAGAATCACCCGATTTCTCTCAGCTTTCGTTTCATAGAAAGAAAAGAGACAACGATGAATGGATTGTATGTAAAAATGCCAATGAGGATAACGTGTCTATTGAGATAGATGATTAGAAATTCCATCTTTCTATCGGAAAATAGTTTATATTTATTAATATAAATTTCTTTCCAATTATATTTATCCTCTGGATTCTCAACATTTTGCTAATGGCAATTTTACTCTCAGTTCGCAAAATTTAATGAATATAAAAATTTCTTGTATTAATTATTTTTTCTTTTTGTTTTTATCGTGTTTCATTTGATAGACTTTTAATTATTATTTGGGACTGGGATTCAATTCTATACAAAATACAAAAACCAATGAATGAAAAAATAATTAATTTATTTACACTACTTGAAATAACAACATAAATCAAGGAAGATTAATATAAAAGCAAAAATAATAAGATACACACATGATAACTCTATACATAAGTTATTGTATATTATCAGCAGCTTTAATAAATATTAACAGGAAATGTTAAGTTAATTGTTATCAAATAGGGATTAATTTAATTTTCTTGAATTATATTCTAGTGTATCCATAACTCTTACCTAAACGGTTGTTACCATGTTGGTACAATGCGTAGTGGTTGAATATCCACGAGCAGATAAGTACCATTACTAGAACTACTACTCGTGATATTTTCATTTTTGTGTACTAAAGTGTCGATAATGAGTCTTAAGTCTCTTTCTTTTTATGTCTTTACATCCAATGTGGTCCTTTCTCTTTTAACATTTGATTTATACTGTTATTCAGGATCAAATCTTTGGTCATTCAGACCCCTAGTTTATACCATTGGTACCACCTATTTAATTTATTCGTGCTACTCCATGCCAACGTTTTCTGCCCCGCTATTAGTAGGATGGTTCTTATTTTTCAACTTTCAAAAAGTGCCTGTCTCACCCTTTTATTTTGTTCCTATATATAAGAAAAAAATTACGCCAAATATAAGCTCAATTGAACAACATTTAGAGGTAGCTCAATGAAGTCAAAGTTTTATAATAGACCACATTATCAAAAATAGTGAAATACATAACCCCCACTACTGCTGAGTTTAAAATTTAGCAATAGATTATCATTTAAATCATCTCTGATTTTGTTAATTACTACTCAGTGTGTGGGAACCAGCCTTTGGTGTTCTTGTTCTACTTCTTCAATATTTTGTGCAACTAACTGTCTGGTGAAGTTATAGTGAATTGTTATTTACGTTTAAGAAAAGCTCTGAATAGTATTTATTACTGTAATTATTTAAAGGTATGTACTGATTATCTGCTAACTTATTGTTTACATTTTTGTGTAGCTTCTGGTTGAAAATATTGTAATAGTTTTTCTGTTACTGCAATAGTGGCAACCTGACTGTGAATTGTAGTTGCAGTTTTACTGGACTTAGTGGATTGCTAGCAGTAATTAATAAATAATTTCTCACCGTAAATCAAATCATGACATACATTGTATTGTACTTCACTTACTTTTAGAATGAACAGTACCAGGTCTAAGACAAAGGTGTATCTGCTGGAGAGTTATACAGAGGTTTTGACTGGTGGGAAGTTGCCTGCATTATGGCAGGTACTCGGTCTTTTTGTTCATGAACACAAAGAGAATGGCAAAACTATACGAGAGGCATCAACGATTGCCATCGAAAGTACTGCTAAGTTTTGGCAAAAGCCAAGAATACCAACAAGGGCAGTTCAGCATTGCCAAGCTAAGCTAGAGAGTGAATTCGATGTATGGCGTCTACTAAAGAAAAATGCATCAAGGAAAGCTGAGACACTTTTTGAGACGGCATTTTGTTCTAGGCTGGATGATTTTTTTGACATCGCCCATGCCGATGCACTCACGAATATAAAGATAGAAGAAGACAGAGAATTTTTTATAGCTCAGAGCGAAAAGGGACGGTGAGGAAGTATGCTGGGGCTTGATGTAACTCTTACCAATAAAGAGCAAAGAGCATCTGAAGCTAGGGACAAGCTTGTGGCTAGACGGCATCAAGCAGTGTGTGACCAGCAGCAGTTGCATGCGAAGGCTGAACTCAGTGAACTGGACAGCCACAGCAACAGCTCCACACCTGAATCTGACGAATCAGGGGATGAAATGCAGGGTGCTACTGGCGGAGTTCACACGCTTGTTCGATCTCAACGCAAGAGAGGGAGGTTGGAAGTGGTTAGCCCTGGGTTAGCTGCAATGCTGGCATTCGTTTCATCGCTCCAGGTGCCATGCATCATGCTCGATGGATGAGCAAAGTACTGTACAGTTTGAAGGTTTATATGTTTCGATCGCAGTTTGATCTCAGACCAACAGAAGTAAAAGGGCTGCGAGACATCTGCACTTTCTCGGTCTGCCTTTACATGAAAGTCTGGTTCACAGCTCATTGTGCTGCAACAGCACCGCATAATGATCTCACGTTCCTTCAGGCCCTCATTGATTATGAAGTAGTGCACCCCAGCCATCTCCAAGGCAGCTTCTGCTAAAATGGCCAAACATCTTTGGTATATCTCAGAGGAACTCGTTGGACTGGCTCTGTTTGACAAGGATCTATCAACTGCAACGAAGCGCGAACTCGTCAGTGCTATCAAGGTGATTGACTGATTGCTTGATGTTTACTTGACTTATGTCATTTATCATTAATTTCTTGTTTTTGAGTGTTTGATAGAACTGTTAGCTCTGGTACTAAAACTAATTTGTAATGTTTTACCGTACAGGAAAATGACGGAGCGGACAAACCGCCAAAACGAATCAACATCGACATTCAGTCCGTTCGCTGCAAATCACTTGCTTACTTCATGACCAAGCATTCGCATGTTCTGTTCGAACGATTGGAACTTTCAGATTCTTTTCTTTCTGTTGATCCGGAGGAGTGGAATGGCCACGAAGACTACGAGCATGCAGCTGCACTTGTACGTGATCTGAAGGTAGTCAACGATCAAGCGGAGCGCGGAGTAGCTTTGGTTCAGGAGTTAAGAGGCATGCTCACAAAAAATGAACAGCAATTCCAGTTCCTGATTCAAGTTGTGCACGAATATCGTAGAATGTTTCCTAACTCCCTGAAGCAGACCCTAACTTCAGAGAATTTTGCCACAGATATTCATGAATCGGACGCGAATGTTTAAGACAAGTGACAGTGGGGTGCCCGGTGCTGGCTGCCGAATGCCGATGCTGCATCCTAGCAACGGTATGATGCTAAACTTCTCCATTTGTCTTTGGTTTATCTTATATACCAACTCCAATGTCAGTGATATTTGTTGATGGCATTAAAAGCGTGACAATTTGCTTCTTTTATTATTATATAAGAGTTGCAAAAAACGCACCATTCGTAAAAATTTTGATGCTCTTGAGCTACCTCTAAATGTCAATATTTTCTCCCCAAAATTTTTCTCCAGTGTTTATTGTCTCAAAGGAACAACTGTGGAGGGTGAGACATTGAAAAACACCAAAAAAAATTTTTGACCCTGTATAAGGACCACCCTAGCTATTAGGTTACGTGGGTGCAGAACAAGATTACCAGAAATTGCCAGCATCCACTGAAGTAACAGTCTTCTTATTATTCATTCCACCCGGAACATGTTAACGGCCCAAGAGCGAGTACCTTTTGCCTTCCCATCTTTTGATATCATGATTAAATTCAACTTAAAATGGTATATGTAACAGAAAACCTTAATCAGCGTTGTATCTAGACATGTTAAAAGTCTGAATGAGTCTACTTTCGACTAAAGGATAAAGAGACAAATGAGAATGAAATAAAAATAATTAAAAGATAAAATTAAACATTATTACAAAATTTACCATAGATAATTAAATACTAAATACAAATTAACTTGCCACTGCAAAAATCAGCGAAACACGAGATTGAATAAAGAAAGATCAGTAATTAATCGTTAGGCAAGATCAAATAGATAAAGATGGGACCGGAGTAAATAATGCACACACAGGACTTCTAACGGTAGTGTGTTGAACCCAGCTTGAGGTCAGGCCAGAGTAGTTCCTCTAGGGCGCTCACCTTTGGCGACCTCAAAACCCATGGTTACATCACCAACGTTGCCTAGCAACGGGTAACCACTGGGCATGGTAAACAATGTTCATCTGTGGTCAAAATTGTCAAAACAATAAATCCCACAGGCTCAAAATCACTAACACTGAGTAGTCTAGTGGGCACTCATTAAATATAATATGAACATAAATAAATCATAAGGACAAAGAGAGGGAAAGGGTAGCGGGGAAAATTGGAAAAAGATTAATCCGAACGACTAAAATCATGAAAAGGAATATTTTAAATAATATATAAGAACTAAACAAATTATTTTGAGTTGAGACGGAAAATATGGGCCGAATGCTGCCCATATTAGCTACCCATTTTCGGAAATAATTAATACATTTATCATAAAACTGTATAATAAGGGCGGAACGCTGCTCAAATTTTCCGAATCAATGAAAATACATTATCGAAAACTGTAAAATAAGGATGGATTACGGCTACATTTTTATCTAAGTAAAATATTTTTATAAAGCCTTGGAATAAGGACGATTCCCTGCAAAAAACTTAATAATAATAATGATAATAGTAAGGATAATGGTAATTATAATAATAATAATAATAAGAATAATAATAATAATAATAATATAATAATAATAATAATAATAATAATAATAATAATAATAATAATAAATAATTAAATAAATTTGGCAACGATTTAATTAAAAGATAACGCCAATAAAAAACTTTTCGTACGATATATTTCGATAGCATAGCTATCATCTTCAGGTACTCAAGACCAACTAAAAATATTATGAATTAACATTTAATTTAAACAAATTATTATTTATTAATTTAATTTTTTAATAAATAAATATTTATAAAATATATTTAATTCACTTTTAATTAATTTAAAATTTTAAAATTTTCACTTATATTCTAATTTTAAAAAAATTAATGTAATTTAAAATTTTCAATTATTTTAATAATATTAAAAAACAAACATGATTTAACATACGTAAACTATTTAAAAACATTCAAAACATTCGTAGTCACGGCCCTTTGCACATTGGTCTTTGGATTCAATGACCTTATCAGCAATGCTTCACATATCACGCGTTCCCAATAATTATTAAAACTTCTCAACAAAATTCTAAAATCAGACATTCCTATTTCACTTTTACAGCCTCTATTGCGCTCACTAATATTGGTCAAACCCTTCAATCGACAATGCTCTAGAACTCGAGTCCTGAGATGACGGGAAGTCTCTCCAATGTATGTGGCATTAAACCCATTACATGTAAATTGATAAACGAGATCAGAACACAATTCAACCAGAGTTTTTGATTTATTAATAAACATATTGCGTAACTTACATGAATTAGAGACGATCTTATACTCTAAATTTCCCATCTGTTTACTTAACTTCCTTTTATAATTTGTAAAGCCTTCGGAGTACGGCAATACTAACACATATTTAGGCTCAATTTTTTTAAATCCATTTTTACCATCACCCAGACCAACACTCAATTCACACCCATCCGACAAATTACATTCAGACTTTCCAAAACATGGATCATTAGGATTTTTAATCAATTTATCAACAGTCTCTTTTATCATCAACAATAAAAATGATTTAGAATATCCATTCTTTATCAACAACTCAACCAATTTATCAACACTTTTTACCGAATTAGCAAAAGTAGAACATAAAGACCATGAACGATAAATCAATCCTTTCACCATATTTCTCTTATACTTAAATTCACAAAAGCTTTCTGGAGAAGTATAAAGACCAGTATCAGTTGGTTTTCTATAAATCTCTGTCTCATACTGTTTATCTTTGCGTTGAATTAAAAAATCTAAAAACGCAATTGATGACTTTCTCTCCGTTTCACATGTGAATACAATGTTTTATGTAAACTGTTCATAAAATGCAAAAACGGTTCTACATGTTTCTGGTTTTCAAATACAAGAAAAATATCATCCACATACCTTTTATAAACAAAGGGTTTTTCAAATTGGAAAGAAGCAATTTTCTTTTCCAAACTAGCCAAAAATATTGATGCCATCGTTGGTGCTAAAGGGGAACCCATAACGACTCCATCTATTTGTTGATACCATTCATCATTGAAAAGAAAATTGACATTTGAAGTAGCAAATTCAAGAAGTTTACGAAGTGCCCTTCTATCCAAAATGTGATGTTCCGAATCATTTTCATTCCACAACGCACAGCATAAGTCAATCGTCTCAACCAGTGGTACATTCGTAAACAAACTACAAACATCAAACGAAACCATAACATCATTCATACTTCGTTTTTGTAGCTTTGCAATACAAGACACAAACTCAAAGCTATCCTTACATTCAAACTCTGATCGCATTCCCGTCATCTCTGTACTCGAGTTTTAGAGCATTGTCGATTGAAGGGTTTGACCAATATTAGTGAGCGCAATAGAGGCTGTAAAAGTGAAATAGGAATGTCTGATTTTAGAATTTTGTTGAGAAGTTTTAATAATTATTGGGAACGCGTGATATGTGAAGCATTGCTGATAAGGTCATTGAATCCAAAGACCAATGTGCAAAGTGCTGTGACTACGAATGTTTTGAATGTTTTTAAATAGTTTACGTATGTTAAATCATGTTTGTTTTTTGATATTATTAAAATAATTGAAAATTTTAAATTACATTAATTTTTTTAAAATTAGAATATAAGTGAAAATTTTAAAATTTTAAATTAATTAAAAGTGAATTAAATATATTTTATAAATATTTATTTATTAAAAAATTAAACTAATAAATAATAATTTGTTAAATTAAATGTTAATTTATAATATTTTTAGTTGGTCTTGAGTACCTGAAGATGATAGCTAATGCTATCGAAATATATCGTACGAAAAGTTTTTTATTGGCGTTATCTTTTAATAATAATAATAATAATAATAATAATAATAATAATAATAATAATAATAATAATAATAATAATAATGATAATAGTAATAATGATAATGATAGTAATAATAAGGGAAAAATTGGAATAATAATAATAATAAATATAATTTAAAATCAGACCCATAAAACATCAATTAACCACGTTAAATACGAGAAAGAAATAATTAAAATATAAAATCGAAAACATAAAAATAAATTAAAATAATAACAAGGTGCAACCTACTAATTAAAATGTTAAGGGGTACTGTAGTGGAGATATAATCGAGATCTACTATAAATAAAAATGTATCCAAGTACCATAATGTTAACCTGTCATAAATGATCTAAAAATCCAAATACCAACCGAAATCGGCATATATATCTGAATGATAAAGAGATCCACGGAAATACGAACCCCAGTTAAAAGCATTGAAGCTAATATGAATATTATATGGTCAGGATAATTACAAAAACCTAAAAAGCAAATCCCATAATCTAACCTTAACGTACATTACATCCATAGTCTCTGCGACGAGTAGCAGGTCGGCATGTATTACTTTTTGTTGTTAATCAATTTTTAATAAATAAGTACTGACATCTATAGATATAATGGGAAGTATAAATAAAAAAAGGAAAAGCTAAAACCATGCAAATGGTGAATAAATTCATAAAAATTCTCGGACAGAAACCATTCTCGACCGACTCTTGGAAACACTTTTAATAGAAATTGGCGCTGTACTTACTACACACGATAGAGATTGTTACCAACGAGGACTATTCAACAGACATCAAACACAATAGTTAAAGGCTTAATTTGAATTAAGTACAACGAACAAAAAAACCATAAATTTCTGTCGGTAGATAGATCATAATAATAAATGTTCCGAGCCTTGGAAAATAATATCACGAAAAATTGGAATCGAAATTCGCCCCCTAGCGAGGTGACCAACACCGTACGGTTTGAGAGGACGATAAGGAAGAGGCGAAAGTAACCGCGTCCAGCTTCGGGAATAGATATCTAAAGGGCAGTTGAGTCATGACGTAGAAATCAAATGAAATACTTACTAGCTTTGCTAACCAATGTGTAATCCGGAATAGGAGTGACAATCCATGGTTCGAAGTGATAAAGGAAAGCCAACCCTATCTATAAGCACATAGGAAAATCGGAGATAGCGAATCTAAGAAAATAAAAATAACTAAATCGTCTCCAAAAATTAGATTACTAAAGGAATACCTAAACATTAATTTGACAAAAATTGGGAAATGAAGTCTTTATAATTAAATAAATAAATAACACAACTAATCCACTCATTGAATACATGTCAGCTGACCTTTGAATGAAATGCAGACATACAACCAAATCACCAACGGTAAATGTCAACTCGCCTGTACAAAAAGAAAATTTTAAATGGAAGAAATCAACATCGATCGGCAAGCGCATCTGAATAAATTCTATATCGAGAAATCCAATTCAACATACTACCCACCACACGACGCGACATTACACCAGCATACCTATATAACTAGACGACTAACTTAGCACTGTCATTTCTGTTTCAGTCAAACATGCCATTGAATTCTAGATACTCAACGAGCGAAGCAACGGGCAGTTTTCAAAAGGTCAATGATAATGGGATAGTAATGGAAGAAAAACCCATACCTCAAGAGGGTAAGTTCATTTTCCATTTTTATTACCTTAATTACAACAAATTTTGAGACCTAGACCACTCAATGGCATAAATCCCAGACTTAAATCTCCTATTCTCGTCCAAACTACGATCACCGCAAAGCCAACCATAATGAAACGCAGATGATAGCTGTGTCCTATGTCATGCTTTTGTTCGTAAATATAATGCTTCGTTTCCCTCGATTTTCTCTAATTTCTTGTGATATCGCCAACCAACGAAACCGAGGGGGCCATGAAACCTCACTCGGAAATTTTAAAAGGTTACAGCATAAAACCAGATGTATTTTTCACCAAGGATGTTCCCATTCCCGCGAGTCAAAATAGAATAAATATAACATACAAACGCGAATGAATCAATCGCACCCTTGAATTAAATTGCAGTGGACCTAATCGATAGAACAACTACAATGATGCTTATGAATGACACAATCTCCATTGAAAAGATTAACAATCACTACGTTGAAACTGGGTACCCATTTTTTAATTATAATCCGCGGAGATCGAATAGAGTAACTCACAATCCTAAATTTAAACGTCACCAGGACAAGGCCAACGAACACAAGTTGATTCTCAACATTCAATAATTTTCCTACTGAAATATGAGAATAACTTGAACCACGAATTTTAAGGAAAATATCAAATTACAAAATTAAGAAACATCAAACTACGAGATTAAGAATGAACTAAATTACGAAAGTAGAAGGAAGTAAATTACTAAATCAAGTAACCAAAATGACGAAGTAGACAAAATAAACCATATAATAAAATGAAACGTTCATCACGGCGAATTAGACGAATTCCAACAATATTTTCCCTATCAAACAAATGCATAACCAATTGTCCTGACGAGCCATGTCCAATAAGATTATTAAAACGAAGTTGCTAATGAATAGATTGACCATCTGAATTTTCTAGATAACTCGTGGATCGACGCGTCCCGAATCGCCGTGCATTCGGGGCCATACCGAATCTTACAACGGGAATTAGACCAGACCCGTACAGTAAATAAAGAGCTACATGAACAACTCGTGCAACTAACCAAAGAAATCCAACAAGTCAAAGCAACTTGGATAGAACCAGGAAAAGTAAAAACGCTTTACCAGAAAATGACCGCCGCACAACGAGGGTGGGCTGAGGTGAAGCAGTTCACCCAGACTCAGAAAGTTCAGATACGCGGCCTAGAGGTAGCGTTATCGGCGTGCCAAGAGGACGACTCGGTAACCTACTTGTTGGTGTTAGCGCCGGCACAACTGGCCTATCGAGAGGCGACCGATGCCACGAAGCGCGTGAGCATATCCATCAAGCATCGCCTCGGAAAAACAGAGCGATCCAAACGACGGACCGCAAAGATTAAAGAATAATATACTTGGAATTGTTGTTCAATAAATGTTTTTCTCTTAAATTGAATTGATTGTACCAATAGATGTAATAATTGCAAGATTTAATTAAATCAAGTCTCGAGTGGTTCGGAAATAGTTCCAAGGAAACGTGGTATTGAGCCCGTGAGTAGGGGACCAGAAGTAGAAAAGCACACGTGAACCTCCTATCGGTAGTGTGTTGAACTCATCTTTAGATCGGGCCAGAGTAGTTCTTTCGTAGCGCTCACCTTTGGTGATTTCAAAACCAATGGTTACATTACCAACATTGCCTAGCGACGAGTAACTATTGGGGGCAAAGAAAAGTTCTATTTGGGGCCAAGATTACACAAACCATAAACCCCACAGTAATAAGAATAATAATAAATGTAATCGCAGTAACAATTAATAAAGGTAGCACATATAATAGTAACGATGATAATATTGGTAACAATAATAGGGAACATAGTAGTTATAATAAGGATAAAGGTAGGAGAGATGCTGTGTGGATATTTAACATAACAAAGGGTTTACAGGCCATAGAAAAATCATCAACACGGACAACGATAAGAAGGACTAAGCGAATGGACATAAAGATAAATGATATGAGAGTGTTGGGCCAGCACACAAATAGCCTTGAGAATTGTTTAAATGCATCAGTAATACAGCAAGAAAACCCAGCACCAAGATAACTTAAAATACAATATACAACACCAACTAAACACTTTAAAATCTGAGAGAATATAAATAAATATAAAATCAAAAAACATAAAAGTAAAAATAAAATAAATACAAAATGCATCAAGAACCGCACGAAATTTACATAAAAAAAAACATAATAACAAGAAAATTAGACCGTAAAATGACCATTTATATAAAAGTAAAAATTAATGAATTAAATGAATAAAAATAAAATATTTTTTGGTTGAATAAATTTATTTAAAAAATGTTAAAAATAAATTACTAATTTAAATTAAGAAATAAATAAAAATTTAATTTAGATAACACAAATAATTTCAAAGTCGAATTTTGTTTAATCGCAATAAAACTAACACGCAAGGTTAAGGCCAAATTATAGGTATAAATACTGATGTGTTTTCCCAAATTTTCAACTACTACTTTGTAGTATTAATTTCAACCAAATTTAAAATGCACATTTTTTATAAATCTTCCTTTGTTGTGTGATTTTTTTTCAGATATTTTCAGATCATTAATCTACAGTTATCAATATTTTCAGGTTATTAATCTACAGTTATGTTTTGTAGCAATATTTGCAGGTTATTAATCGACAGTTATGTTTTGTAGCAATATTTTCAGGTTATTAATCTACAGTTATTTTTTGTAGCAATATTTTCAGGTTATTAATCTACAGTTATGTTTTGTAGCAATATTTTCAGATTATTAATCTACAGTTATGTTATTTTGGTTTATGTACATCGATGCCCGAATCAAAATTTGTTTATATGAATGCTAAATATACAGGTTATGCGTCGAGATTTTTGCCTAATTCATTTGGTAATTTAATTTTTCTATTATTTTATTTTTGGTGGCCCACGGCCAAAACATAACGCAAGATAGAAAAATACAACACACTATCGAACTGTGTAAGTGCGTGTAAAATCGCCAATAGTTCGTGCCCGTGAAGGCCCCGGCGTGCGGAACGCAGGAGCCGAAACGTCAATATTATCCGTACATAGGGGAAATTGTAGGGTAAATGAGTAGTCCTTTGGCTGCTCCTTCATCATCCGTTTCCTAAAAAATTAACATAACTTTTTAACAACAATCGGCTCAAAATATCTAACACCGAGTAGTCCAGTGGGCACTCATTAATTATGAAATGAACATACATAGATCTTAAGAACAAAGAGAGGGAATGGGTAGTGGGGAAAATTGCGAAATCGTTGCAACAGTTAAAATGAATAGCCATCGGAAAAGGATTAATCCGAACGACCAAAATCATGAAAAATAATGTTTCTAAATAAGAATTAAATAAATTAATTTGAGTTGAGGCGGAAAATATGGGCGGGACGCTGCTCAAATTTTCCGAATTAATACAAATACTTAACAAAAATAGTAACGTAAAAATGGAACGCGTAAAATAAGGGTGGAACGCTGCTCAAATTTTCCGAGTCAATGAAAATACTTTATCGAAAACCGAAAAATACAGATGGACTACGGCTAATGTTGTATATCAATAACAATTTTTTAACTCTGAGGAATAAGGACGGATCCTTACAAAATCTTAATAATAATAACGATAATGATAAGGGTAATGGTAATTATAATAATAATAATAATAATAATTATAATAATAATAATAATAATAATAATAAATAATAATAATAATAATAATGATAATAATAATAATGATAATAATAATAATAATCATGGTATTTGTAGTAATGATGATAATAATTATGATAATAATAATAGTAATAATCATAGTAGTAATAACAATAAATATAATGGTAGTTATAGTAATAAAAATAATAATAAAGGTAATAGTAGTAACAATTAATAAAGGTAATATATATAATAGTAACAATGATGATGCTAGTAATAATAATAGGGAACATTGTAGTTATAATAGGGATAAGGGTAAGAGATGTACTGTGTTTACTTAACATAACCAAGGGTTTACAGACCATAAAAAATCATCAACATGGACAATAATAAGAAGGACCAAGCGAATGGACATAAAGATAGATGATATGAGAGTATAGGTTAACATTTGAAAGAGATAGGAGAATAATGGAACCTAAGAATCGAAATCGAGCACAGGCCTTCTATCGGCAGCTCGTTGGACCCATGGATAGTTTGGTCAATTATAGCATTAGCAATAGCGCTCACTTTTTGCGGACGATCTACCCACTCGAACACAGTTCCAACGTTGCTTAGCAACGGGTGCCGAGTGGTAAGCGAAAGAATATTTGTATGGAGTACCTGGGTAACAACCATATAGTTTCAAAATATCAAAACCCTGAAACCCACCAAGAGTATGGATTAACCTTTGAAGGAGATAGGGGAATAATGGGACGTAAAGATCGAAATCGAGCACAGTTCTTCTATCAGCAGCTCGTTTGACCCATGGATCGTTCGGTCAATTATGGCATTAGTAATAATGCTCACTTTTTGCGACGATCCACCCACTCGAACACAGCTCCAACATTGCTTAGCAACGGGTGCCGAGTGGTAAACGAAAGTATTTATATGAGGTTGTCTGGGTAACAACCATATAGTTTCAAAATATCAACACCCAGAAACCCACCAACATATTGAAAACTATCCCCTCTATTTATTTAACCCTATTTTACATCAAAGTGTTGCAATTTGTAAAATAAAATAAAAATATGTTCAAAATTTTAAATTTTGATTTTAAGAATTCTGAGTTTATCCTTCAATTATTATTTTTAAAAATTTCAATTAACATTAATTTATAAAAGTTATTTTTTGGTTATTTTCTTATTTTTACTTTAATGTTTAGTTTTAAAAAATTGTTTAAATATATAGTATTTTTATAATACTACAGCATGACTAGTGATACCAAAGATATTTCTTGGAAAGATTTAGGATGTAAATTATCGAAAAATACGAATAATGCACTTAAATGTTTAAAATTTGAAAAGCCTACTCCTATTCAGGTATAAAACTTCATTTTGTAGATGCTTTTACTTTTTCTAGACTCATGTAATTCCAAAATTTCTTCAAAAGAAAGACCTAGTTGCACAAGCTGTAACCGGTTCTGGAAAAACTTTGGCATTCATTATTCCAATAATTGAGTTATTAAATGAAATGGATTCCTTTAAATCAACAGACGTCTTCTCTGTCATTTTGTCACCGACATCTGAGCTTGCCAACCAAACATATGAAATGTTTAATAATTTCCTATCCAATTTTAATGGATCTAAACCAAATTTAATACTATTCAACAAAAAATCAGAATCCTCAAATTCAGAGTCGAATAAGGGTATTGTTATAATTTCCACACCTGGGTCCTTTGCTAAAGCCATCGAAGAAATTGACGAAAAGTCCAAATTGACTAAATCATTAAAGTCTACAGTAATGCTTATTCATATTAAGTTATAATTTGATTATTATTTTTGGCAGGAAAAAGCCATCGAAGAAATTGACGAAAAGGCCAAATCGATTAAATCATTAAAGTCAACAGTAATGCTTATTCATATTAAGTTAGGATTTAATTATTAATTTTGGCAGAAAAAAGCCACTGAAGAAATCAACAAAAAGGCCAAATTGATTAAATTATTAAAGTCAACAGTAATGCTTATTTATATTAATTTAGAATTTGATTATTAATTTTGGCAGGAAAAAGCCATCAAAAAAAATGACGAAAAGGTCAAATTTATTAAATCATTAAAGTCAACAGTAATGCTTATTCATATTAATTTAGAATTTTATTATTAATTTTGCCAGGAAATTTTGATTTTGGATGAAGCTGATAGATTGCTAGAAATGGGTTTTGAAGATCAATTGATGACAATTATCAAAAGTCTTCCAAAGCAGAGATTAACTAGCTTATTTAGTGCTACTCAAACGACAGAAGTTGAAAATTTAATTAGAGCCGGTTTAAGAAATCCAGTTAGGATTAGTGTCAAAGTCAAACACGGAGAAGAATCGGATTTAAACGACAACTTACCAAAAAATATGACAAACTATTATATGGTGATTTTTAAATTTCAATTAATTTACTCAATTCTACCTGAAAACATTTTTTGTAAATTCGCAAAAAATGCATTTTATTTTGTTAACCGTTTGTATTTTATATTTTTCAATTAATTTATTTATCAGAAACGTTGAAAGTACTAAAAAATATCTTATTGAGCATATAATTGATTAACCATATCTTCCAGCTGGTAGAGAAGGAAAACAAAATCGACATCCTCGTCAAATTTCTCGAAGATAAAAAGGATAAAAAAATATTAATATTCATGGCCACTTGTGATAGTGTGGATTATTACAAATCAATTTTATCACTGTAAGTTTTTTTTATCATTGTTTTTAGTATTTAACAATCACTCAATTTTAGGCTATTAAGGAAACGAATTTTCTTGGCTTTTCATAAAAAAATTAAATCCAAAAGAGAAAAGATATTTAAGCTATTTAAAGAAATGAAATCGTAAGGTTTTATAAAATTATAGATATAATTTTCAATATTAAAAAATTTATATATAAATTGAATTTTTGAATTGATTATTTTATATTAATTTTTTTATTCTCTGTAGAGGTGTAATGCTTTGCACTGACGTTATGGCGAGAGGTATTGATATTCCAGACATTGACTGGGTCGTTCAGTTCGATCCTCCACAGTCCGCAACTAACTTTGTCCATCGCTGTGGTAGAACAGCTCGATGCGAACAATTCGGTGAAACTTTATTACTACTCCGATCGTCCGAAGATACATATGTGCATTTTCTGCGCGAAAACCAAAATGTTGAAATGAAAGAATTCAAAGCAAGCTTCGATATTGAACAAATTGAATCTTATGAAACTCGAATGCAAGATTTGTGCATTGCTGACCGTTTGCTATACGAGAAAAGTGTCAACTCTTTCATTGCATATGTCATGTTCTATCGGAAACATGATTTGAAATATATTTTCAAGCTATCCAGTTAGTTACAACTGAATCACTAACGTCTATCGTTATTCTCTATTCTAGATCTTAATATTGGAAAACTTGCAAATAGTTTCGGGCTCTTAAGAATTCCACAAATGGCCGAATTGAAAGGTGTAGATCTATCTGATTTCCATAAAAGGGATGTCGATCTAAAAACTTTGATTTACAAGTTTATTTCACATTTTAAATATACCTAACTTAAAATTTCTATTAGAGATAAAAGTGTCAGAAAAATTCGAGAGAAAACTAGAATAATTAAACGAGAACGAAGAGAAATTGAAGCTATGGAAGTGGGTGAAGAAGATGAAGAAAATATCACCAAAAAACAAGTTAAATCCAATAAAAAAAATAGAGTCATTAAACAAGTACGAAACAGTTCTGATGCAATGGAAGTGGAAATAGATGTGGATGAAAAAGTTCAGAATAAATCAAGCAAAGCCAATAAGAAAAAAGGAGGAAATTTAGGAACAGGCAATCAAAATAAACGAAAGACATTGACTGATAATTCAAAATCTCAGTCAAAAAAAATGAAGGTGAATTCATCTGAAAAATCGGAAGGCGATGAAGAGGCTAAAACTAAATCAAATACAAAGAAAATAGTTAAAATTCCTATTGATGGAAAAGGAATTTTGGCAAGTTTCAATAAGCCTAATAAAATGTAAATAAATTTGTTCTTGATTTTTATGTTCGCTATTGGGTGGGTGGTTTTTGGCTGTCTTTGACTTTACTAGGTCCCTGGAAATCAAATCTTTTTACTTTTTACTGACCTTATAATGATAATTTGCAACAAAAATCTATAAAGAGGCTGACAAAAGTAAATAATAATGACAAGATAATAAAATCGAAAAATTAAATCAATGTATCCAACTTGAACACACGGTCAGATCAGATCAAAGGAATAAAATCTCAGAAATTCGGAGGACATAAGGTCTATTTCTTGGTCTTCCCCAAACTTTAAAATCTCCCAAAAATACTAAGTAGCTTGGTGAGTGTTGATATAAATTACTTTACAAATTTTCAAGATAAATGACACACTAGGTTTATACATTGTAAACAATTTTTGTAATTCACTAGACGATTGTTGGATTACATTGTAAAGACAATAACTCACCCCAACCGTAGTAGCCAAACACAACCTATAAAAAATAAATTGAATATTGACTGCTATACCCGTCGCTATGTGAATTTTGTTGGGCTTAGAGCCAAAATTAAAACAAAAATTACAAAACCAATTTAAACAAAAAAGTGAAAATTGTATAAGTTAGAACAAAATGATTAATGTAGTTTTGAAATTGTCAATATGGCTGCCGTAACATAAGCACTCACCGCAAGAAGAAACCAAAAATAAAATAAAACATATTAATTAAAACAAATTAAAAATATAACAAAAATTAAATAAAAAAAAATAATTAATTAAAGTTCGGAAAAATGCCTACAGATGCAAAAAGAAACATATGAAAGATAAAATAAACTGCCAAAACCTTGCAAAATAAGGTTTAGAAAAAACACAGGCAGAAGAGGCGACCAGAAAACAAAATATTGGGGTTTAAAAATAATATTTTAAGAAAATAATAATAAAAATAAAATCCAACAATAAAATATTAATATATCAAAAAAAAAAGAAAAATATATAAAAAATTACAAAAATATTTTGAAATTAATAAAATAATTAAAAAGCCCTAAAAATCGCGAAAAATCGCCCATTGGTCGCACACAGGCACAAAAATACTATATATACGGCAGTCATTTTCATAATTTCAGACAAAAATTTTAGACTGTCTTAGACATTTTTTCAGTCAGGTGACTACTAGAAAAATTTTTAGACATTTTTAGACTAGCAGTGAATCATTCTTAGACCAAATTTTGTATGCCAATTTATGCCAATTTTTCAAATCTGGTTGCATGACTGTGGATTGTAAGTACTGTTATTTTTTGTATAAATATATATTTCGAAGTCTTGTTACTTTGATTTTATTCTGGATGGTCGTGGAATCTTTTGGTGCCACTGACAAATCCCCCTAAAATCTTATTTATACTAAGTATTTGAATAGATGGTTCATGGGACGGACCGTGTGCCGGCTAGTGGGTGAAAACCCTTAGTTGAGCTCGTGGGTCGTGCCTCGTGAACCCCTCGGCAGTCCGCAGTCGGGTCTGGCGAATAAATGCACAGGACCGCTACGCAGGGCGCCGTTGTATACTCGGGGCGGCTACTGAAATATGTGGCCGGAACGAGTCGAAATAAAATTCGGGAAGTGCGACTTCAGTTAAGCGGGAATAAAGTTTTGCAGGGAAAATTTAAAATAATTACGGAAAATTAATTAAAAATCAAATAGGAAAGGATAGGATAGGCTAGGAGTGTAAATTTGAAAGTAGTTCTCCAAAAGTGGAATGATCTAATCGGACAGAAGAGAGGAATGTTTATTGAAGTGATCGCAGAGGGTTATAATTACTTAAATTCATGGGAAACGTACCGGGAATTAAGGGATTGTTAATCAAATCTTAATATAAGTAAACATAAAAGGTAAATGTAATCGATACCGTGATTAAACAAATGAAATAGAAATTTACCGAAAAATAAGGGAGGAACGCTGCCCAAATTTTTGAAGGATATTTTTATAAATAACGCGTAAAGACGATAAATAAGCATGGAAGTTTTCGGAATAGACGAGTAAGGACCAGGATAATAGAAAAAGAAAGACGTAAGACCTTCCATCGGCAGTCCAGAACCCGAAAATGAAAATATCGTGAGGAGTAGTTCTAGTAATGGAGCTCACCTGCTCATGAATTTTCAACCTCTATGTACAGTACCAACATGGCACTCACCATGGGTACATAGATGGGACAGAATAATAATCTTGCTGGCGTTTAGGGGTTAGATGCACAAAAACCCTAGAAAAAATAAATAAAAACCAACCCTATTCGCCAACAATTTGTTAATGTGAAAGGTTGGTGCAATGTGTAGTGATCATACTTAATGTAAACCTTCAAATAATAAAAAAAACAAGCTTCAAAATCGTTAATTATAAATCTTGAAATTTTGTATAATTACATTTGTTTTATATACTTGTAAATAAATATAAAATTGGTGGGTTTCTGGGTGTTGATATTTTGAAACTATATGGTTGTTACCCAGACAACCCCATACAAATATTCTTCGCTTACCACTCGGCACCCGTTGCTAGGCAACATTGGAACTGTGTTCGAGTGGGTAGATCGTCCGCAAAAAGTGAGCTCTGTTGCCAAGGCTATAATTGACCGAACGATCTCTGGGTTCAACGAGCTGTCGATAGAAGACCTGTACTCGCTTTCAATTTTTAGGTCCCCTTATACCGTTAATTTCATCATTCATATCCATAATTCCCAGGTAAACTTCTAAGTCACGTTTTAATGTCCTCATACTACTTTCTGCGATTTACCACTTATCGAAACCTCTAAATAACATTTAAGCAACAACAAATATATATATTTCATAAATGAAGCAACGCATCTCGATATGTCAATTACGTGCGGTCTAATATTCGAGCGGCTCGGCGTTTAGCTCGTTCTTTACGCCCAGGCCGGTAGCCGCTGGACTTCGGTGTGATCTTCGGGCTTGCTGTTGCCTCTCTGTACGCCAGTTGAGCTGGAGCGAAGACGAGGGGATATGTTACTGCCGCTCCCTCTTGGCAGGCTGACACTGCTACCTCTAGCCCCTTTATCTGGGTCCTCAGGGTTTGATTCAACTGCTTTTCTTCAGACCAGCCTTTTTGTGCGGCCGTGAGCTTTTGATAGAGCGACTTTACTACCTTCGGCTCTACCCATGTGGCTTTTAATTGCTGGGCTTCCTTTGAAAAGCTGGAGGATTTGCTTGTGGAAACTTTTGTTGATTCTACGCGCGTGCTCCAATTCCTGCTGCAGAATTCTCAGTGATTCCATATCTATAAAACGTGAAATTAACTCTTGTCTACTAATCTTAATTCAGTTAATTAAATCATACAAGTATTACTGTTAATGAACTAATTCTATAAAAATGAAAAATCGAATACCAACTAATTATTTATTCAAATTCAGTTTCACTAAGCGTTATCGTTAATTTGTATAGTTCGCAGACGGATCACTAGCGGAAATGATGGGTTCGGTGATACCTACCTTTCTTCCGCGGCTGACTGAGCGTAAGGGTGCTCACGATGTTCGTAGACTGGTCGTTTTGTTCTTCTCAAGTGGCTGGGGAGGGTCTTCGGGGGATCGACAACATGGATGTTCGTGGAACTAACGTTCGACCGTACGTCAACCTGGTTGAAAGAGGAGCTGTGCGGCGGGGTGTAGTCGTCGGTACACGCAATTCTGCCGGCAGCGATATCTTCCTCTACATTTGCAAGATATAGCCTGGCCCTGGCTACTTGGAGATCGGTCTGGCGCTGATGTTCCTCGAGACGATAGAGGAGGAACTCAGCCTGTTCGCGGATTTCCCTGGCCGGATTGCAGCCCGGTTCCCGTTTTATTGCTATGAATGGTACTCAATATCTTCCGTTTGTCGTAGAGTGCCGGATCGGAACTCTCTCGCCTGGGATACGGTAAAGCCCGCATCCCACATGGCCTGTCGCCAACGATCAGCGGCCTGCGCGGGAAAACGGACAGTGATTCTTGATTCACCTAAATAAAAATCCAATAAAAATTTATCATCCAAATTTTCTGGCCGTCCGGCTGTTCGGTAGTTGCTTAGGTGCGCGTCATTAAGAGTTTATGGGTTTCGCGGAATTGTTCCAAAAAATTCTTTTAATTATCTGTGGAGCGGGGTGAAACGTCTATACGCAAAATTCATATGATAGGCTGATGTGGCGTCTTAAAGAGTACACCGATCCATCCGAGTAGATCTAGACTGTTGTAATTTTGTAGTGAATAGTATTTTAGATTAAGTGAAAAATTTTCTAATACAATCAAACTTGTATGAACACGTACATCGACTAGAGCGGGGTCGTCAGAAGCTGTCCGAACTAATCATTGATTCCCCCTAACTTGAGCTCCAAAACTATTCGAACTGTCATGCCGTGATGTATTATGTAATTAAGAAAATTATTTATTTCGTTAACTCATTTAACTGAATTTACGGTGGAATCCAAAACTTTCAAAAAAATCAGCCATTGCTAACGATTAACGAGGGCGTGTCTTAATTTCTAGTTTATTCTTAGGGCTCCCTAATCCATCATGATTTGTTAATCAATAATAGTAGTGGGATACCGGCAATCTAGCTCAGAGGCCATCTAGCTCACATACCCCCCCCGGCAAAAAAAATTTTTTTTTCTAAGTTTAAAAGTACAAATTTTTTTAGAACAAAGACTCATTCAAGGTCATTGAAACAAAGACCATGACTCATCAATTTTTTCAAGGCCATTTAAACAAAGACCATAACTCATTCAAGGTCATTGGATGACTCATCAACTTTTTCAAGGTCACGGAAAAGTAGGTCAAGGTCATTCAAAAGTAGGTCAAGGTCATTGGATGAGTCATCAAAATTTTTCAAGGTCATTCAAATTTTCTCAAGGTCACGGAATTTTTAAACATTTTTAAATTTTAATTTACTACTTATAAAAAATAAGTAGTATATATTTGTAAATTATTTTATTATTATTATTAATATTATTAATATTACTATTATTATTATTAATATTATTAATGTTATTATTATTACTATTATTATTATTAATATTATTATTTTTATTATTATTATTATTTTTATTATTTTTATTATTTTATTATTATTATTATTAATATTATTATTATTATTATTATTATTACTTTTTATTATTCTATTAATACTTATAAAAACTTTAATTATTATTATTAATAATTTTATTATAATTTTTATTATTATTATTATTAATATTATTATTACTTTTTATTATTCTATTAATACTTATAAAAATTTTATTAATACTTATAAAAACTTTAATTATTATTATTATTACTTTTAAAAACATTTATTAATATTAATACTTATAAATACTTATAAAAATTTTATTATTATTATTATTATTAATATTAATAGTATTATTTATTATTATTATTATTAATATACTTATTACTTATAAAAACTTTAATTATTATTATTATTAATATACTTATTACTTATAAAAATTATTAATACTTATAAAAACTTTAATTATTATTAATATACTTATAAAAACTTTTATTATTAATATTATTATTAATTTTATTAATAATAATAATAATAATAATAATAATAATAATAATAATAATAATAATAATAATAATTATAATAATATAATAAACAAATATATAAAAACAACTACATAAAAACAAAAACAACTTTACATAAACAACTTCATAAAAACAAAGAATTAATTATAAATACATTAAAATATATAGTGTTTTTACATTTAAAACATCTATAAAGTAATATTTCGCGTTTCGTCACGCTGCGGCTTTTGCATGAAATAATAAAAATGTAATTATAAAAATTAAAATTTTAAAAAATTATATCTAAATTTCATAATAAAAAATGAAAACTATTACAAGTTTTCTAGATAAATAAGATTCAAATTAACAAAATCAGTTTTTTAAAAACATTTATTATTCTGATAAATACACGTCATCAATATCAATGTTATCTTCGTTAAAACCATCGAAAAGCTGTCCATTATCGCTGATTTCGGTAGAGTCATCAAAACTAGGGCTCAAACCACCGAAAAGCTGTCCATTATCGCTGATTTCGGTAGAGTCATCAAAACTGGGGCTCAAACCACCGAAAAGCGACTCATCCAAGAAATTAACTTGGTCACTATCTATTGCATCAACCCCAAAATAATGCCCAAATGCGATACTGGTATTTTCCCCACCCACAATCGCTTATCATCGTTATTACTCAAAGCGATTTTACTGTTTTTAAATGTGTACAGCTGATGGTTCCGCGTCCCTATCCTACTTTGAGGTACTGTGAAAACTACGTTTTTATTGTAGCAATCCAAATAAGACTGATGTTTGATGTCAGTCCCTAACAACTTCACACCCTTAGCATTCATTGTATCAGATTTACCTAATAAACTATAGCACTTGGGTCTTAAGAAAACCCACTCCTTATACTCGAGGCCTTTACTTTCATCTTTAAATTTTCCTATCCCAGAATCTAATTTCCTCGAGTATAAGGGATGTGCGGGGTCGTAATTTGAGGTATCTAAAAGGTTGTCTCTTATCATTGCCGGCAAAAGAATGTCAAGCGTACAGGGCTTAACCTCAAGAAAAAACGAATCAGTGTCGCCGGCAACGATATTTATATCACAGTTGAATTCTGATCGATATTTTGCCAATTCATTATATTGTAATTGGTACATTCGCAGCTTAGACAGGTCTAGTACTGATTGGCCAATGTAGCTAGGCCTGTCTAAACATATAGAATCTTTGTTCAGATGAGCAGCAATCAAATCATCCACTATTTTAATGGACTTTTTGAAAGTCGGTTTTGAGGCATATACAATCATCTTTTCAGCTGAATTGCATAGCCTCAAATTCATCCGTTTTTTCAAATTCTCAACGGACTTCACATATAGGCTATTATTAAATAATTTATACAAATCTCTATAAAGCTCGCACTTTGTGTTTGAGCGTAAATCTGTATTTCTTTGTATATATTCTTTAAAAATAGGTGCTTGTTTAAATTTAATTGCCCTATGAATACACTCAACTTCCGCACCCAATTCTATAAACAGCTTGAGAAGTCTCCAGTGAAGAACATGGTTCTTCTTACTGTAATGCGTGAGCATTAACTTCTCAACTTTTGAATTGGGCGGGCACATTTTTTCCGGAGCAAGCGGAAAGTCATTCAAATACTGATGCACACGCTCAGGGATATTGATGTCAACTTCCATTGTATAACCATACAGAAGGAATTCAATATTCGCATTCACACATTCACTCAGCACATCATTCAGATTATCATGCACCCAAACAAAATCACCATACGGAACGTTTTGGCTAAGTGCCCAACCATATAAATTATTAATGTCGATATACAAAAGTTATGTATCTTCAGAACTTGCAACATGATGTTTGTTAACAAATGTTAACCCACCCCGTATTCCATCCTCATAGAAATTAAACATTTCCATGTCCTGTAGAAGTTCTATGGGTTCTTTTAATGTCATGAGAGCGGACGCCCATGACATTCCAGGAATTCCATAAAAATTCAGAGGTTCTAAACCATTGTAAGCAATAGCCTTTGCGCGAAATTGCTGAAAATAGTCTGCAAGGAGGAATACGTCTAATTTTAGGTAAGTTAACATATAGTCTAACATTGTAGTGCAATTTTGCTGTGACCAAATTAGTTGGGCGGTAGCATATTCATCATCAGATACAGAATCCCATTTTGGAGGTAGTTCATAAGTCGATTCAAGGACCTCTAGTGATACTGCAAAATCATAAGGAAAGATACCCTTTGCCTTAACAATAAGACCATCAAAAGCAGAACAAGTTAGAGGTAGATCAGTAAGAGTTTTCACAGCCTTGGCTAAAGAGCAATTTACAAATTGCATACTATCTATAAATCTAACAGCTAATTTCTTAATATTTACAATCAAAATTATGAATTTCTCAGTTGTTGTAGGAATGATATTTAATTTCCAAGACGGAAATTCATTCAATCCATACTTTAAAATATGATGAAGGTCATATCCTCTCAAATTATGAAAGACGATAGGTAACTGTTTGCTTATTTTCCTATTTATATTACAGTTACGACAGGCAGCACCAAGATACTGACCTGTAAAATGATCATGGTCCTTAACCTTATTTCTAATAAGTTTTTTACAAAGATAGCAAGTTCTACATGCGATGAACTGCTGTTCCTCATTAGAAGTAAGATTATTCATAGGTTTTTTACCATGATTTTCATAATATGGTAGGACAATTGTGACAGCAATTTCCTCTACCTTCTTTAAAAATTCCAATACACATTCCAAGCCTATAAAACTGAAATATTGTGTAGTATTTGTTAAATTATTTATTAATGATAAGCCTGCTGATATCGGCATGTGTATTTGATGATGCTTTACATCTTTAGGCAAAACAGCCTCAAAATCCGCATAAATTACGAATGGTGGGGTAATCATTTTAGAATAATTTTTAAATATTAAGTTTTTATTTTCAGGGAGCGTGTATAGGGTTGTTCCTATTTGATTTTTAGCGCACAAATCAACATGTGCCTTAAAGGTTTTATCATAATAAAAACCGTTTAAACAATGGGGACACCATTTTACGCGAATTCTGGTGTTACATTCACTACTCGAATGACAATTCAACAGTCTATTTAAATTAAAAATTGCGGTATAATGAAAATTATCACCGTCTTGTAATAATAAAAGATTAATCGGGTTACCACCGATAACCTTTGTTCGATGAATTAAGACAAGGTGAGGATGATGAGGTACATAATCAGTCATTCAATTGTTTAGAAGGGGTGTTGTTATATTCAAAGACATTGATGGCCAAATTTAAATCGCTATTATTTCTATCAAATTTGGGTATGTTACAGAGTCTCATTGGACAATCTGTAATTGGATCGTAATTCAATTCATCCATAAAAGTAGTGTAAGAAGAAACACGCTCCCTATTCTTTAAAACTATATCACGCTTTAAAATCGATAAGACACTATATATAAAACACGAATGATCTGTGTTTTTAACGTTTACAATAGCCTTTTACCTACTAGAGATTCAGGCGTAGGGATAAAACTATGTCCGGCTAATCGACTTACAGGATAATACGTGGTTAAAATAAAATCGATTTCGCGAATCTTAACTACGCGCCACCCACTTCCTAAATATGTGAATTTTTCGATTTTCTCATTTAACCGACTCACACCATCAGCAAGAAAACTATCGGAAAAGACACACGCGCTATTCGAAAAGAAATTATCTTTTATTTCCCCATCTTTTTCAAATTGAATGAGAGCTGTAAACTGAACTTTTACAGATCCCATTTTCTTTATTTCGATTTGTAATTTATTTACAAGTTTATCCGTTAGGGCGATTTGAACAAGATTTTGATTTTCTAAATCAAATCGAATATTTTTACGGGAACCTCTTAAGTCAACCTCTATTTCAGGTTCATCGTTTATTTCAATATTTACAGAACCCCCTATTTGATTATATTCAGTTTCGTCATCACTAATGATGATTTCTATTTTTTTAATTTTAGCAGGGATACACGACACGATTTTATCAGCAGGTCTTTTTGATTTTTTAGTAACAGTTGTATTATTGTTTTTAGTAATCTTTGTATTGTTTGTGTTATAATTATTATTACTAACATTTTTCGCATTAATCATTTGAAATAATGCCTTTTTATTAATTTTAAATTGATTTAAATGGCTAGAGTGTTTCTTATAAAACTCTAGATATTCAATGTCTTGGGCCGTATCGCATTTAGGGCAAATAAAAAAGTCGATGCCATAGAATCTATGACCATAGTAACTTTCCATAGTCGTATGGCATTTCGAGTTATGACCAATTCCAGATTGGCAATAGTTTTTATACAAACGACCTGATAAATATGTAATTATTATCAAATGTTTATTATTATTTAAATCATATATGAATCAAATAATAATATATAAATGATGATAATTATGTAAATATTTATAAAAATTAATATTCGTATTTCAAATCATATATTTCTATTATAAATCACATGTTTGAATAACATATGGTAAAAATAATTTATAAAATTAATATTCATATTTCAAATCATATATTTCTATTATAAATCACATATTCTGATTACAAATCAAATAATACTAATCATATTTCAAATAATATATTTCTAATCATATTTCAAATCATATATTTCTAATCATATTTCAAATAATATATTTCTATTATAAATTAATATTCTGATTACAAATCAAATAATATATTTCTATTTCAAATAATGTATTTCTATTATAAATTGATATTCTGATTACAAATCAAATAATATTAATCACATTTCAAATCATATATTTCTATTTCAAATCATATATTTCTATTATAAATTAATAATATTTAAAGTATTATAATACTTTACATATTATTAACTTATACTCATTAAAATACTCTTATAAAATAATGATAAATTTAAAAATAATAATGCTCCTTAAAATATTAAAAAAATAATAATGTTCATTAAAATATTTAAAAATAAATTAAAAATATTTAAAAATAATAAAAATTCTACATTTTTTATAAGAAATCTCGTCTCCCACAGAAACGTCAGCATCCATAGAAACGGGGCCATAATTGTGGTCTTCCCCAGAAATTGGGGCATCGTCAATAAATGTTTCATTCAAATCTTCCCCAGAAACGGGGGCATCGTCAATAAATGTTTCATTCAAATCTTCCCCAGAAACGGGGGCATCGTCAATAAATGTTTCATTCAAATCTTCCCCAGAAACGGGGGCATCAGCATTAATTGGTTAATACAAATCTACTAAAAAGATTTTTAAAAAATAAAATATACATTAAAAATTTACCATCTTCGATTATCATAATATCATCTTCACTATCACTAATAATAAAAATTGTATCGTCGGTTAAAATAATTTCTTGAACATTCTCTAAAATTATATTAAAATAAATAATAATAAAATTTTAAATTACCATTTTCAAATTCGTTGACACCGTCAATTTGATTTTGAAGTTCGGTTATATTAAACCAATCTAGAAAAATAGAATAATAAAATTAAAAATTAAATTAAAAATCCTTACCATTTTCATCGACCAACAATTGGCGTAAAATTCTTGAGTTCTCCATTTTGATTATATTTTTTGAAATCCCGCGAGTAAAATTTTGAAATAATTGTGACAAATTTAGAATTTGTCAATGTTTATAAAGAGAATAATATTTTCAGGATTTAGCCAATCACATTTTAGCAATACACACATATAGGTGAGAGATTTTTACGCATGCAGCCTATTCTGTGTAGGCATGTGTTCTTTGTAAATCACATACATACTTTTGTTTGTATGTGTTTTCTTTATTCTGTTTTGAGTGTGTAGGCATGTGTTCTTTGTAAATCACATACATTGAGTTTGCATGTGTTTTCTTTATTCAATTTTGTGTATGCATGCACTTATCATGTGATGATCATGCACTGTCTTTGTGATCACGCACTTATCATGCAATGTCTTTGTGATCACGCACTTATCATGCACTGTCTTTGTGATGATGCATTAGATTATCTTTAATTAAACACATGAACAGAACTACATCAATAATATTACTATTACATAAAAAACTTACTCCGTGAAAAATTATCATAAATTATCTATACATTTATACCAACATTTTCAAACCAAAACTGTTCTGTTTGCAGTTATTTGAACCTCATTTTCAAACACTCCATATATTACAACATGTACCGGTTCAGTTGTAGCTTTAGCAAACTTTATATCTAATCGTAAATTTCCATTTTGAGGTAATTGACTCTGATTTAAATCAAAATCGGGTGCCAAAACAAATGTAAAGAATGGATATTTGTTTTTAAAATCATCAAGAGTTATACCACAATTAAGGTTTTTATCCAAATAACCCATATTTCTAACTATACTCTGCATATATGTAGCACAATAATTATCATTTTCGAAATCTTGAGTATATGTTTCTCTATAATCACTATTTTTCGATAAAGTTAGCGATGTTACACCAAAGTTTTTGAAAATTGAGCTCGATGTTAAGTATGATCCATTATATTGAGATTCACTTTGAAATGTTACCAATATAAAGTTGGGCATTCTTCTATCTCCAAATATTTGTTCCTTATAGAAAGAAGCTGAACCTTTAGCAATAGCAAATTGAACAATTTCCTTTGTTTTCAATGGATATATTGCATGCTTAGAATTAAGCCCCAATTGATGACCGGCTAATACAGAAGGCTCAACACGAACTCTTCTTACCAATAATTTTGCATCAACTAATTGAAGAATTGGTGCTGTGGTAGCACTTGTTAGTGATAATGCCGAATCAGATCTTTTCAATCTAATGTGTACATTAACACCTGGGAGTAAATATTTCGGTTGATCCATAAAATCGAGTTGTAATGATGAGCACATGGTAAATAATTTCGATGCTTTAATCCACTTTTTCCTATCGTCATCACTACCATAACCCATAGAAGTTAAACATGTATTTTTAGTATCTCTATTGTAATTTATAATAGTTTCTATTAGAGCTCTGTGAATATATGTACTGTTACCACCCTCAATCTTGATATTATTAAATCCGAGAACTGCATCTTTAAAAAGCGTATGAAACAAGAAATTGTTTGGTATGTCATCACTAGGTTCACCCAATGGTTTTCTATCTTTATCTACAACTTTGATCTGAACAGTTAACAATGTATCGTTCAAATCTAGATATTCAGTTTGGGAACCATTAATATAAAATTCAATATCAGTTATACTATCCATAATAGAATTCATAGGGAATACATCTTCAAAGGCTCCCATTTCAATTACTGCTTGGGGAGATGGTCTATCAAATAAACACAATTCAGATTTACCACAAATCATTTTTGAAATATAGTTCCATGCCCTTTCATTCGTTTGTTTATATGTTTATGATGTCTTTTACGTTTTTGAGCCGGTGCTTCGGGTTTTTGAAACATACCTGCAACACTAGGTAGAACTTTCCCTAACTCGGATAATGCATTTGATTTCAGCGATGGTAATATTTTCTGCTCATTCATTATCACATCTTTAGCAGTTTTCATGCCAAAACTACCAAGGCGTTTAAGAATAGGAAGTGCAAATCTACCAATTGTTCTCAACCAACCTGATCCATACTGTTTACCAATAAAATATGGTAATTCGCCACCACTTTGGCTACCACTATACATACTAATAATATCGTTATTGGCCATCTAATTTACGAAAATGTAATGTCAAATGAGTTTTTGTATCTTTACTAAATTCAATAAATTTACCGCTATCATCACGAATATTTATTTCTATATTGTTTATACATGATGTTGATACCGGTAAGTACATGGGATTATCGATATTTATATTGACAACTTCATCCTGGTCATGTTTATCAACCCAAACAGATTTCAAAAGAGGAACCAAAGAATCACCAACAATTATAGGATCGATGATGTTAGTATATATGAACATTTGCCTATGAAGTTTTATTATTTTTGGTTTGCGTACACCAAAAGCACTTGCCCTATATGTTTGCTTATCTAATCCCAATGTATTAGCCAAATTCTTATCAAATGTAACTTCACAAATGTTATTATTCAGACTGAATTTGCATATTCCATCTTTAAGAAATTCAATAGTTTTAAATATGTGTAAACAATTGAATGAAATATATTTATGTAATTCTTCAAGTGTTTCAATATATAATTCATTAGTAAATGTAAATGTATCTTCCACCTCATTAATATATGATACAGATATTTTGATGTTCTCGATTGTTATACTTTTCTCATCAAATGTTTTGAATCACAATGCTAAGCTTATCACAACCCATTCGCTTGGCATCCTCAATACTTTCAAACTTTATTGTAAATGGGCTAAAATCACAACTAACATTCAATCCATCTTTGAAAATTATGCCACTATTTTCATCTAAAATTTGATTTGGAATATGACAATATCGTTCAAAATTATTGATTGTGAAAATACCACTACAGGTTTTGGGAACACGCTTCTTGAATCCGATTTTACAATGACTATAAAATGGGAATGTATTGTACACAAATGTAAAGTCTTGCAAAGCAACTTCCCAATTTCCATGTAAATAAATGGGATTTTGAAGATCAACCATAAATTTACTTGCTTGATTTTCCGGATGGATTAGTGGGCAACTATTACTCGGTAAAATTGTATAGAAACTCATTTTACTAGGTCTTTTGATGATATCCATGCCATTTGACATAGTATTGTTTATCCTTACCCACCATTTTAGTTTTCAATATTTTCTGAATTCTGAACACTGTAGGTTTGGAAATAACTTGTAATTCCTGTTCATAGAATTTCCCTTGTATTAAATTGTTATCACTATCTTTAATAACATACATTACAGGACTCTGTTTAGTATTAATTTTAGTAATTTGAAATACCTCATCACTCCAATTACTATCGAAATTTTTGATGAAAGGTGAAGCAGATATTTTACTAATTCTAACGTGATCACCAACTTTATATTTTGGTTTTGTAATAGGAACTTTTTTAGACTGTACTCGTGTTTTTGAGCTGATATCTACGGGTCTCAAACTATTCAGACCTCGATGTGATGAATTATTATAACTAACAAGTATTTTCGGTAATACATTTATCCATATTTTATTACCTTGATGCACGAAATATTTCTTCAATCTATCCCTCAATGTCCGGTTAAATCTTTCAACATGTGCGGCTTTGTATTGAGAATGTACAGAATAATGATTTATTTTGAGACGATCCAGGATTTGCTTAACTTTACTATTGTAAAATTCCTTGCCTATAATAATAATAATAATAATAATAATAATAGTAATAATAATAATAATACCTAAATCGGTTTGCAAATTATCTGGATGCCCATTTTTAAATAAATTATTAATTGCTTTAGATATTTCCTCGGCAGATTTTGTCTTTGTTGGTAGACCGCGGGCAAAACGACTGAAAACATCGATACACGTTAAAATATATTTATAACCCTTGTTAATTTTCGAATACGGTATCATCTCCATCAAATCCATTTGCCATAAATCATTAATACCGAATGTCTTATAAGCTCTCGTTGGAAATCTTTTCCGCATCGGTTTGTTTAAACTGTACGCAAGCTGATCTGACAACCACTTTTGCGTTTCCTTTTTCGACTTTGGGACTCTTTTCTTTAACTTTGCCACTCCACCGAAACCTGCCTCGTCTTCTGGGTTCGTCCAAATCTTCTCCATTACAACAAGATGATTTAAATTTTAATTTAACATTAGGTAATGATTGCCCCATCGTTTATTGTGATAATAATGATAATGCTAATGGTAACATTGCTCCGATAAAACCACCTTGTTGTTTATATATGATTTTTCTCATTTGCTGTCGATTTTCATTATTTACTAGTGATAACAAAGGCTTACGATGTTTATTCAATACTAGTTTTTTAGAATTACTGATTTTAATTTTACCTCTGACTACTTTTAATAGAATTTTGAGTAAATCATCGACAACAAAAGTTGGAAATGATTGTAAAATAGACATTCTTTTCATACTCGAAGCCTTTAACAATGCATTAAAATATGGGAAACTCCTATGATTTTTTACAATTTTAACTGTTTTCTTACTCTTTTTAATAATGTTTTTCGAAATTAGATTCATTATAGGGTAATTCTCGGTTATTAGCTTTTTAGATCGTGTATAACTGGTTTTTGGTGGAACACGCTTCTTTTTAATACTTTGTCTAAGTTTTCGGATATTTTTAAGCCTGGATTTCATAAACATTTTTACATGTTAAAGTTTTCAACTTTGTTTATATACCATGGCACCTTCTTTATTGAAAATATCGGTTTTTACCTGTAAATCGTCATTGCATTGTTGTGTGAAATCAAGAAATATATATCCATGTGGTGATTTTGTAGCATCTTGAAATGCACTGATGAGAAAATTACGATTATTAGGGTATGCCTGTCGAGCAAGAAAATCAATAACTGTTGCATCTCTAGGATTCTTGAAAATAACTAAATATTGAACATTTAAATTCCTTGTTCGATGGGCGCCACCCTGATGAAATAGATTTTGAGTAATAAAGATCACAGTAACACCAACATGCCTACTGATTTTTGTGAATAAATTATTAAAATCCTTTTCTTTATTAGCTTCCTGATACAAATCATCAATAATGATGACATCACCTTTCCTTAAACGACTTGACCAGTTTTTATCGAAACCCTTTACTATTTTCATGTTTTTCAATTTACAGAAATTATCCTGAGTTAATCCATGTTCTTCATCTGCACCCTTATGCCAATAAATCTTGTTGAATTTTGTTTGAAATAAATTAGATTTCAGTAATTTACACACAAACATAGTTTTACCACTACCACTTGGGCCAACGATTTGATATACCGCATCATTTTTTAATTCCATTATTAATTTGTATAATTATAGGTTTTTGTTTATATTATATGATTTAATGAACTCTTCCTAAAAACTCATATATAGCTTAAAATTTCTTTATTGTTTAATTATGTTATCAAATATAAATTATAAAGGAACTTTCGATGTATCAAAAATGACATTTCCAAATGGTAAACCCCAGCAAATTGTAGATAGGAGTGGAAAATACCCTATAATATTTTCAAATCAGGCAAATGCAGAATCATGGGATGTAAGAAACCTTTAGATGTCAATAAATTACAATATAGAATAAAGGATCTTAAAATACAGTCAATTACAGTTACCATGGATATAGGACAATCTATCAATCTATACAACATGTCAACAAAATGTCTTTGTATGTTCGAGCCAGAATTATTTCCTGCACTGAGGCTTTTAAAATACAACCCAATGTGTGTTACCGTGTTTGCTAGTGGTAAAATAGTCATATTAGGGGTGCGAAATCTAGAGTACAAAAATATTGTTTGTGATATACAAAATGAAATCACCGGATTGGTCGATATCTGATTGGCTAATGATTGATTAAAACAAATTGCTTATTCATTTTATTTCATTTTTAAAATGGAAAATATTATGATGACGAGTACAAAATTAAGCAAAAAAGAGATCGAAAATTATGGTAAATTTATTATTTATTATTTATTAATATTAATATCTTTGTTTCCAGATAAATATCAGGCCGTATTACTGGAAAGGTTATTCTTCTTCTATCCTCAACTCAGAGCAATAGTCAAAGACCAGCCTGAATCAGTAATTCCAGATTTGGTCTATACAACCACCAACATATGGATTTTTAACATAATTGATCAAGCTCTATGGGATATTAAGCTTGACAGAAGACCAAAGGAGATGGAACCCGAATACCCTTGTATTCTGGGTTGTAGCTGCTGCGATTTTCGATACCAGCGCTATGTGGAATGGTGCCTGGCAAAATCAGTTAGAAATTCTTCGAAACACCAACTTTTTCGAAAATAAATGTTTTGAATTTTATTTTTTGTTTTGTTTTGTTAGTGTTGGTAATAATAGTTTTATTTTTATTGTTTTGGCAATAATATTAATAATAGTAATAGTTTTATTTTTGCTAGTTTTGGTAATAATAATAATAATAATGATAGTAATAGTAATTTTATTAGTATAGTAATAATAATAGTAATAATAATAAAAATAATAATACATTTTATATAGATGATATGTGTAAAATCATATATGTAAACTCAACGGGTTAATTTACAGTTTTCCAGTCACGCACCTATCTTGCAATTATCATGCACTTATCATGCATGATTCTGATTGGTTAATCAGTATCTGTCAAGGGTATAAAAGTGGTCACCACCTTATAGAGATCATAAATCAAACATGACCAAGAAAATAAGCGTCCAACCAGTTCAGATGTTCCACAATTATAAAATGTATTTTTTAAAGGAGCCTATTAATATGCAATTGGCAAATCCGGTCAAACTCAATAAGACTCAATTTCAATCTCTCGCTGGCACTCTCTCAATGTTAGATATCAAGGATATTGATAATACGTTCAAAAAGATCAATTCCAATTTAAAATGCAATGAAAATGCTTTCTTCACGAGTCAATATACCAGATATTATGATGCATTTACAGAAATTGGATTCAAAGAACAGGAAAACTGGTATATAACAATAACAATCCAAGGATATAAAGCAGATCAAAACGATGTGCTTTCTCCAATCTGGAAAATTGTTACTGCTAGACTTTCACAGTTATATTAGTGTTTAGTGTTTAATAAATGTATTAATGTTTCTTTGTTATTCTATAAATAAATTATAATTAGTTTTAAAATAGTGTTAAAATGATGTCTGAAAAAGGTAAAATATAAAATATAAAATAATTAATTAATTTTGGTTTAGAATATTTAATAAACTTTTTGTTTGATAAACTTGAAGAAATAACCGGTGTAAAAATTAGAGATATGTTGACTCTAGTTGAAGCATTGAGTAAAGAAGATTCATGTTCTGAATGTCAGAGTGATTCTGGATGTCAGAGTGATGAAATTGTTAATGATGGAGATACTGAAATTATTAATGATTCTGAAGAAATTATTGATGTTGAAGAAGCTACCGAAATTATTAAAGATGAGCCTACTGAATTTAAGAATTGTATTGATCATGCTATAGAAAATATTATGATAGAATCTTGTGGTGATGAAGAATGTACATGTAATAATCAATAAATCTTTAAAATATAGTTTTTTATTAATAAAAATAACAAAGAAATATTTATTAAAATCTATGATAAACCTTGTTACATAAATATAAAACAGATACTCCAGTGAATAGTTTTAATAAAAATTTGCAATTCTCGATATAAATATCAGAGCGTTTGGCTTCTGCGGCAACTTGAATAATAGCTGTCCATCCACCGTTTGATTCTACCCACGGATCAATTTTTGTTTCTATCACCTAAATAATAATAATAAATTATTAACAATATAAAGTAATATATCTCTATAGACCATTGGAAATAATTTTCATAGTCGGATCCAGATTTTAATATCATATGTTTCATGTACAATTATCCTACTATTATTCGCATCCATTTATTATTTTCATCAAACATGTAACTAAATATTGATTGGAATGCCTTCTTTCTCTCCAATGGTGGCAAATTGAGAATTTTTTCATAATCGAATGGGATGTCTTCAACGATTTTCTCGGTACGGTTTAAGATGAATTTCATGTTTCTAATGATTTCATCTTCTTCTCTATTATTAGAGACCAGCTCATTCAACAAAGTTATAAAAAATTTAGTTTCTGGCATTTTATAAAAATATATGAAAGTGTAAGCTTATTTATACTATATTCGACCAATCAGAATCATGCAATACTAAGAAAATATGTAAAAATATATAATGGAAATGGCAATGATGATTTGTTGGCACTGTTAACTTCTTTCAAGTTGTTGCCACCACTGTTAACCGGTTGTTGTTGAAACTTTTCATTATACGATTGAACTGATCAGATGTTTTATTAGAATAAAATTTTATACTATATTGAACTTGATTCATCATTTTTTCATTAAGTTTACGATTTTCTTTCAATTCTAATATTGATTTTCTTAATTCATTTTTGATAGTACCAATGGTCTTATTTAGATATATAATATCATCATATAATTCGTTTTTAGCTCTTTTTAAAGTCTCATATGTATGTTCAAATCGGAATTCTAAATTACTCATTCTTTCAGATAATCTTTTGACTGGAGTTTTCAAATATCTAGGCCTATCTATCATATACAAAATATCCATCAATACAGCGGTATCAGGACATACACATCTTGTTGAATTTTTACCTTGAACGGTTACAACAATTGAGTTGACCATATTAAAAACTAATAATATTATTAAAATTTCTTTAATCATTTTCAAAACATTATAAATTAATATTTATTGTTTATAGCTAAAGATTTGTGTGTGTGTCTCTAAATTAGTATAAAAGTAATTGTTATTTCAATTTTTATCATTAAAATGGTTATACCGAGCGCAGTTCAAGCTATGAATGAAATTAAACATTATGGTAATTTATTATTGCTATTATTATTATTACTTGCTTTTTAGATGATTATTTTAAAGTTATTAAAGAACATCTGGAATTCTATTATCCAGAAATACATGGAATCATGGATAAGCCAGCATCAATAATTCCAGACTTGATATTCAATCATACATCAATATGGATATTTACTGTAATAGATGAGTTCCTATGGGATATTGAACAAAACAATTTGTCAAAAGATATGGAACCCGAATACCCTTGTGGTGATGGATGTCATTGCTGCGCTTCCCGATATCGGAAGTATGTGGAATGGGCTTTGAATAAAGCTCTTCGACAATACTACTATAGTAGAATTATCTCTTTATAATAAATTTGTTGTATATGTCTTGGTTTTCATTATATAGTAATAATAATAATAATAAAAATAATAAAAATAATAAAAATAATAATAATAATAAAAATAATAATATTAATAATAATAATAGTAATAATAATAATAATAATAATAATAAAATAATTTACAAATATATACTACTTATTTTTTATAAGTAGTAAATTTAAATTTAAAAATGTTTAAAAATTCCGTGACCTCGAGAAAATTTGAATGACCTTGAAAATTTTTGATGACTCATCCAATGACCTTGACCTACTTTTGAATGACCTTGACCTACCTTTGAATGACCTTGACCTACTTTTCCGTGACCTTGAAAAATTTGACGAGTCATCCAATGACCTTGAATGAGTCATTGTCTTTGTTTAAATTACCTTGAAAATTTTGATGAGTCATCCAATGACCTTGAATGAGTCATGGTCTTTGTTTAAATGACATTGAAAAATTTGATGACCTTAAATTTTTTTGATGAGTCATGGTCTTTGTTTCAATGACCTTGAATGAGTCATTGTCTTTGTTCTAAAAAATTTGTACTTTTAAACTTAGAAAAAAAATTTTTTTGCCGGGGGGGGGTATGTGATCTAGATGGCCTCTGAGCTAGGTGGCCGGTATCCCACTACTAATAATACATTACTTTACCTCTAAATGAATAATCTCGTTAAATTTTGTGGCGATCGTCAACCCTCAACAAAAATCTAATTATATTCTACCCATTCAGTGATTCTTTATTAAAACAACAAAAATCACGATCATATTCATTAAATAATTTATGATTGACGCGGAAATTATGAGCCTATTTATTGAATATTTATTATTAAAGGAAAATTTCAACTCGTCATTATTAACTATCGGAAAACACAATACTTTGTCTTACTCAATTTTATTTATTTAAAGGAAAAATTCTCAAAATTGAGCCATAGCACGAACACTACTTAATTACGGGTTTAATTTAATAAAAAAAGAAAAACGATACTAATTAATTACAAGAATTTGACCCATTCCCCATAAAATACAACTACGGTCCAGGCATGACAATTGGAATAACGTGGATCTTAACTCAAAAAAATTCCTCCCACGCTGCCTAGATAAGCGGTTGTTCGTCGTGACAAAACATAAATCACATTGGCATTTGTAGTCTCCTTTTGTCGCACAGATTGAAGTTGGGTCGATGACAGCAACGGTCGTTCAGTACTTCTCGTATTCATTTAATGTTGGGAGTAATGTCGTCGATTGTATTTACCCTGCCTTTGTTGTAAACCAAAGAGAAAATCGATGAAAGGTTTATTGTAATTAAAAATTTTTCTAAGATTAAATGGCACGAGTTCGGTATGATTTCGCGTAAATCACTGCTGGACAGCGTTGCTTCCCTCTAAGGCTTATACATAAGAAAATTAATAAAGAAGAAACATAATTTACTTTGGACGCCCGAGCTGAAGTCCAGCGAGGTAACTCCTTTTGGGGATCTCGTTGAAGTACTTCTATCCGATTTGTTAGAACGGTGCTGCATTTAGAAATTTTTCAAGATTAACTATTGATCTCGTCCTAGCGCTGTCTATTTATCGGTCAGGGCGTCAAGCGAGAATGCATGCAGTTATTGGTGTGTTGATGGATTCGACCCACACAGTGAAGGTGCATCGTGAAGGTCAGGTCGATCGATCTCTGGTAGAGAAATTCTCGGTCTAACGCGTGTGCGTGCCGTCTAAGAATTTGGACGTGCTCGTTGAATTTCGGTGGTGTAGTGTGCGGCACAAGATCGATTGATTGAATTACGAAATAAGAGTCGAGAGAGATGTGTCTGGTAAATTTCGATTTATACGGTTTTTAGTTTGTTTATCGCATTTCAGAAACTTTAATTTATTCGAATTTTCGTGGCAAATTGTTCTAGCGGACCCAATTTGATCGTAAGTGTTATTCACGACTAGATTTTTCGGAGTTTAATTCTTTATTAATTCAGGATTTCAATTTTGTGAAAAATTATCGGTGGAAGAAAGATTTTATTTCCTGGTATCGTCAAATTTGGGCGGAGTTATTTTTTCAAAATAAATGTTTCTCAAATGCTTAATTGTGACTGAATTTTAATTGCGACGAGTAAGGACGGGTACCTATCTACTCTAGAGATTCCTTATGACGAGATTATTGGTCTCAGATCTGGCTTATCTTCACTCGATGGATATTGGCTCTACCGCAACGTTTTGGTCACGTCATCAAGAATATGTCAAACGGTCGTTTTTATTTCCGCTGTTAATCAAAAAATTTCTTCTTAATTATTGGAATTTGGTTTATTGGAGAAGATTTTTATTACGACCTAGGCTGGCGTGAGTTGGGGTCTTTTATCAAAAATGTTTCTTTTTATATCGAGAGTCTTGGCGTTCAGAGTTTGATTAGAATTTTTTGTGGTTTAAATACGTAACGAAAGACTTATTCTTTCTCCCTAATTACTCTTCCGATGATTATTTAAGGATTTAAATTGTAGTTTAGGTGATTGAGTGGGGATCCTAATCCTACATATTCGTCGCTTTCCTTAGGTTTTATTAATTTTTGGTATTGCATAGACAAACGATGGTATTCAATTTATTGATTTTACTACAGCTGCGCCATGGTATGGAATTTTCAGCAATGTTAGAGTCTATCGTATTTACATCATTTAATTTTGATTCAATTTCGTTGATCTTAATTTTATAATTGTAATTGTTGTATCTAGAAACCGTGGCGTTTAAGGTCTTTCTACTTTTTCCTCTTTAGTAATTTTATCTGATTCCAAACATTATACTAACAACTACCGCATTTAATTTAAGAAATTCTATTGGCTTTAAAAATGTTGTCTGAGGTACATACTCACTATATTATTTTACCGTTTACTTTAGTAATCGTTTGATTCTCAATGTTATTTTTAGGATTTTTTAACTACTACATTATTTTTAATCTTCACTCAAGTAAATTTTGACTCTCTACATTATATTGGAGTTTATATCCAGCTAGTTTATTAATTTTAGCGCGAAACAACGTCTAAAAATCTATACTCTACATTATATTGGGTTTATATCAAACCAGTTTATTAATTTTTGTGCGAAATGACGTCTCAAAATCTATAATTAAGGTTCATTAAATTTTTATTAAAGTAAATATATCAAAGTTCATAACAACGATTCCATTTTTTCTTTTTATTATTTCCCCGTTACCTACCCTTAAATTGACCTTAGGCGCATTGTGTTCATATTATAATTAGTGAGTGCCCACTGGACTACTCGTGTGATGATTTTGAGCCGTATGTGAATATAATTTAGGTCGAGTTTATGGAAATTGGGAGACGAGGAAACAGCCAAAGGACTATCTCCCCTTCCCCCTCTTCCCTTATACGGAATGATATTGATGTTCCAACTCCTGCGTTCCTCACGCCGGAGCCTTCACGGGCACGAATCATTGGCGATATTCTACGCACTTACACGATTTTGAATTGTATGTCGGATTTTAATATCTTGTAGTGTGTTTCGGCTGTGGGCCGGAAAAATTTCGACAATAAAAAACAAAGTTTTTAGGGTATTTAAATATTTTATTAAAATATAATTTACCCGATACATTCATCATAAATATAATCATAAATACACTGCTCTCCCCACGCCGACACCCAAGCAGAGCTCAAATCGAGGTTGCGAGGATGCGACGTGGAAAGAGTTTCAAACACTACTCTCACTTACATCGCAATTCTGTATTGACTCAACGATTTTAAAAACGATTTCAAGTTTTGAAAAACTGATTTAAAACCGGTTAAAACGATTAAAATTGTGTAAAAATGAATCAGTAAATATACCTATTGTACGACCCTAACCTTGCGTGTTCTTTTTGATTTAGTAAAACAAAATTTGACCTTGGAATTTTCTGGTATATTCTAATCTTTAATTTTATTATTTTGAGATTTTATTTGACAATTTTCTTTTGAATTTTTTTAAATTGAATTATTTCTAATTCAAATTATTTGATTTCTTATTTTCATTTTCATGAAATTTCGCATTTTTGATAAATTGTCAAATTTCGGTCAAATTGTTCGGTTTTCGTGTTATGTTTATATTTATTTCGTGAGGATCTTGTTGCACTTTGTTATTATTTTAATTTATTTTTGTGTTTTATAATTTTATATTTGATTGCTTTCTTTCTCGCATTTTGATAGGGTTAATTGGTGTTTTAATAGGTTCGATTTTAAATCTGCCTGTTATATTTGCATGTGTGTTACCGATTCATTTAAACATTTACAAGGCCGTTTGTGTTCTGGCCCAACAAAATATATTATAAGATAACAAGATTTCAATTTGGACTTTTTCATTAATGTTTATGTTGGGCCACCACTGAGTTTTGTTTAAATGAATTGGAAATAGCACGCAAACATAACATGCAGATTTAAAATTAGACCCATAAAGCATCAAATAAACACCTTAAAATGCGAGAAAGATATAATTAAAATATAAAACCAAAAAACATAAAAATAAATTAAAATAATAACAAAATGACACGAAATAACATAAAAATAACAAAATAACATAAGATATGATCGAAAATAGACAATTTACGTAACAACAAAAATTTAACGAAAAAGTCGAAGTAAAATAAAATAATTTATTTTAGAAATAATTCAATTGGTGGGTTTCTGGGTGTTGATATTTTTAAACTATGTGGTTGTTACCCAGACAATCCCATACAAATATCTTTCGCTTGCCACTGGGCACGTGTTGCTAAGCAACGCTGGAACTGTGTTCGAGTGGGTAGATCGTCCGCAAAAAGTGAGCACTATTGCTAATGCTATAATTGACCGAACGATACATGGGTCCAACGAGCTGCCGATAGAAGGCCTGTGCTCGATTTCGATTTTTAGGTCCCATTATTCTTCTATCTCCTTCAAATGTTGGTCATACTGTTATATCATTTATCTTTGTATCCATTCGCTTAGTCCTTCTTATCGTTGTCCGTATTGATGATTTTTCTATGGCCTGTAAACCCATTGCTATGTTAAATATCCTCACATTATCTTTCTTACTCTTATCCTTATTATAACTACTATGCTCCCTGTCATTATCACTAGCATTATCATTGTTGCCATTATCTGTATTAGCCTTATTAATTGTTACTACTATTACATTTATTATTATTCTTATTACTATAATTACCATTATATTTATTATTATTTCTACTATTATCATCATAATTTTTATCATTACTATTATAGGTACCATGATCATTATTATTATTATTATCTTCATTATTATTATCATTATTATTATTATTATTATTATTATTATTATTATTATTATTATTATTATTATTATTATTATTATTATTATTATTATTATTATTATTATTATTATTATTATTATTATTATTATAATTATTATACTTATTATCAATATTATCAACAAATTTTTATGTAGGGATTCGTCCTTAGTCCTCAGCTTTAAGAAATATTTTTCTTATATAAAAATTTAGCCGTAATCCATCTGTATTTTTTCGATTTTCGATAAAGTATTTTTGTTGATTCGAAAAATTTTAGCAGCGTCCCACCCTTATTTTTCGGTTTTATCCTTATTCTATAGTTTTCGATAAAGTATTTTCATTAGTAGTAGATAGATATGTCACCGCTAGACCATGTCACCGCTGGACCACATACCCCCTCCCCCCACCCCCCCGGGAAAAATTTTTTTCGCGCTAAGTCCAAAAGTACAAATTTTTTAAAAGTACAAAAATTTTTTAAACAAAGACCATGACTCATTCAAGGTCATAGGATTACTCATCATATTTTTTCAAGGTCATTGAAACAAAGACCATGACTCATCAAAAATTTTTAAACAAAGACCATGACTCATTCAAGGTCATAGGATTACTCATCATATTTTTTCAAGGTCATTGAAACAAAGACCATGACTCATCCATTTTTTTTCAAAATTTTTTCTATGTTGAAAAGTACAAATTTTTTCAAGGTCATTTCAAATTTTTTTTTTTTTTTTTTCAAAATTTTTTCTATGTTGAAAAGTACATATATTTTTAAGGTCATTCAAAAATTTTTTCAAAAATTTTTTTATGTTTAAAAGTACACGATTTCCTATGTCACCGCTGGACCAAAAAGATGGATTTTTTAATCATTTTTTAATTATAATATATCTACTTACTTTTATAAGTAGTATATATTTTGTAAATTTAATTTTATTATTATTTTATAAAATATTATTATTTTTAAAAATATTATTATTTTTATTATTGTACTACTTACTTTTATAAGTAGTATATTTATATATTTTTTAATTATTATTTTTATTATTATTATTACTATTATTATTATTACTTTTTATTATTCTATTATTACTTATAAAAAAAAAAATTTTTTTTAATACTTATAAAAACTTTAATTATTATTAATATTAATATTTTTATTAATTTTAGTATTATTATTATTTTTAATATACTTATTACTTATAAAATTTATTAAAATTTTTATTATTATTGATACTTTGAAAACTTTTTATAATATTATTATTATTATTATTTTTATTATTATTATTATTATTTTTAATAATATTATTATTATTATTAATGTATAAAACTTCTATTATAAGGAAATAATTTTATTATTATTAATATTATTATTAATATTTTTATTATTATTATTAATATTATTATTAATATTGTTGTTATTATTATTATTATTATTATAATTATTATTATTGTTTTTATTATTATTATTGTCAAGGTCATTGGATGAGTCTTAATTTTTTTTTCAATGTCATTCAAGGTCAAGGTCATTTAAAATTTCACAAGGTCTTAGTATTTTTAAACATTTTTATATAAATTTACTACTTATTTTTATAAGTAATGTTTTAATGTTTTTTAATTTTAATTTTATTATTATTATAATTTTCTCAAAGTCATAATATTTTTAGTCATTTTTAAATATAAATTTACTACTTATTTTTATAAGTAATGTTTTAATATTTATTATTATTATTATTTTCAAGGTTATTGAATGAGTCATAATATTATTTCAAGGTCATTTAAAAGTAGGTCAATGTCATAGTATTTTTAAACATTTATAATTTTAATATACTACTTATTTTTTATAAGTAGTGTTTTAATGTTCTTTAATTTTTATTCTTTTAGTATTATTATTATTATTATTATTATTATTATCTTATAAGTAGTGTTTTAATGTTTTTTAATTTTAATTTTATTATTATTATTATTATTATTATTTTATTATTATTTTTATTATTATTATTGTTATTTTTATTATTATTAATAATATTACAAGTTTTTATTATTATTATTTTCATTATTATTTTATATAAATTTTCAACAAAGTATATAAAATTAATATTGAATAGAAAAAGTTTGTTCAATTGTGGTTCATAGTATAGAGGGATAGAACAATTGTAAATGTTTGTAAAAAGTTAAAGAAAAATTCTATATTTTTAAGAAATATGTGCAAATAAATATCAAAACAAATTATGGCTCAAATGTGTGTGTTAAACCATCGATATGTTACAGTGATTATGAAAAAACTTTAATGAAAATATGTGTTATTTTTCAACAATTTATGAAATATTTATTTTATGGCTAATAATGTGTATGTGTTAAATCATAAAAATAGTTCAATATTTATGTAAAGTTTGAGATTGTTAAGAATGTATATAATTTATGATACACACGTGTTTTTGATTGAAATATGTGTGTTTGTTTTACCGATATAAGAAAAACTATGGACAATTTTTAAGAAAATACACGTAATTTATGATTATCATGGGATTAGAATTTGATTAAAGTTGTGAGAAAGTTGTTAAATTTGAGATAAAACTGATTAATTTGTAAATAATGTTATTACTTTGAAGAAATTTTAAAATAATACCTTCAGCAAATTTGTAAGAAAATAGTAGTTATTGAGTAATACTTATTAAAATTACCAAAGTTTTATAATTTTTGACAAGTCTTGATAGATCTTTAATAAAATTTGTTAGTACTTTGAATACGAATTAAAAAAAAAAAAGTTTCAACACAGTAGCAAATCGTAAAGAAACTAGTACTTATCAGTTAATTAAATTAACTAAGTTGTAAAATAATTGAAAAAATTTGTTAGATCTTTTAAAATTTTAAGATTGTTAGGTAATTGTTCTAGGTACTTGTTGAATAAAAATTAATGTATTTTATCAACAGCTCATAGTTTTTAATCGTACAATTTCTCTTCATTCCTGGAAATAATCGTAAATATTTAAATTATTCAGAAAATTGTCAATAACAACATAAATAATAGGTAACCAAATATTTTTAAATACTAGTCAATTTTAGTTTTTAATTTAATTACAAATATAATAATAAAATCAAATAAATACTTGAATACATGAATCGAACAATTTCTTAGAACTGAACACGTATCGTATATTTTATTCAGATTCCAATAATATCATTAAAATTAACCAAAATCTTATTTTTATATTTAGAAAACCGTTAAGTCAATGAAAATGTATCGATTTCACTAAGTATCCATCTTTTGACATTGATATATAACCGAATAAATCCTCTTAAAATAAATTCCTCCTCTTGACCTATTGTTTCCCCTTAAAATAAAAAAAATCGACTCTCAACCAATCATTCCTCTTCAAATGTCATTTTTCACTCCATTATACCAACTATATTCATAATTTTTATAAAAGCCTATCAAGTAGATAATATTTACCTTTTGAATACCAATATTCATTCCAGTAAATTTCTTTAGAAATATTATAAATTACTCTCTTGACCAATCATTTTCCATCAAATAACAATATTTCCAGCCATATTCAATATTTTTCATAAAAACAAAATCATAAAAATACCAATTTAGATAATATTTACCCCTTAAAATAACAATATTTAACCAACCCAACCCCTTAAAAATGACAACAAACTTGTTAATTGACTATTTCTCACTAAACTAAATTCCACTCTAGACCAATCATTTCCCATCAAATAACACTTACTCTTACCCTACAACTATATTCATTATTTTTTATAGAAATCACCCTTTAAATAACGATATTTAACCGACTCAGTACCTTAAAAATATCAACAAATCTGTTCTTAATCGATTATTTCCCCTTAAAATATTATAAATTTTCTTCTTAGCCAATTGTTTCTCACTAAAATAAAATAAAATTCTCTTTAAATGACATTAATCTAAGCTATATTCATTATTTTCATAAAAAATCACCGACTTATATCGATATTCAACCGAATAAATTTCTTGAAATCCCTTAAAATAGAATTCATCTCGTGACCAATCCTTTCCCCCTTAAAAGATCATAAATTCTCTTCTTAACAAATCATTTCTCTTTAAATGACAATATTTCCACTCTCTCAAAAGATTTACACACATATTGATATCTATCTGAACAAATCCCCTTAAAAATATTATAAATTCCTCCTCTATATTCTCCATTTAGAAAATATTTACCTTTGAACACAGATATTCAACCAACTTAACCCCTTAAAAATATCAACAAACTTGTTCTTAATCGATTATTTCCTTAAAATATCATAAAATTTACTCTTAACCAATCATTTCCATTGAAATAACATTTCCCCCCCAACTGCACCAATAATATACATATTTTTTAAAAACCTACAAGGTAAAATTTCTTTAGAAATCTATGTTTACCGACTCTACTCCTTAAAAATTCATCATTCGAATCATATTTACTATATGTATTCAACCAATCAAATTCCCTTAAAATTATCATAAAAATTTGAATTTTACCAATAAAAATAAATTTTCTTTAAAGTATTACAAAATTGTTATCATCATTTTCCATCGAAAATCACCACAATTTTGTTCTGGCAACAATTTCAAGCAATTAAAAAATTCATCAAAAATGACTAAATCGAATAAAGTCTATGTTTCCCACATAAATTAAATTATTGTAAAATATATATCATATTGCTCATTAAATTAATCAGTAAATCAAGTATAAATTCAATAAAAATTACCAGTCAACCATTAGAGATATATCAATGATTTTCATAACTATACTGATAACCACACTGTGCATCCCTTAAAATTCTCTAAATTATACTACTTTTGTGATTGATATCCATGAAATCAATATTAGATTTGAAAATGAAAGTAATTATTGACCCCTTTATTTACACTGTAAAATCAATTAAAATTTTAGGTTTCACTAAAAATTTTTAAAAATTAACTGATTTAATCAACTATTTAAATAGAACATAAAATTATAATTAAAATATCATTTACTATTCAAAATCTATCAGTCAAATTGGATTCTAATTGGTAAATAATTATCTTAAATAGATGTTTCATAAACATTTTGATCCTAAATTTATTTATTTATTTATTTATTTTTATTTAAAATAATCCTAAAATCAAGTCTAATCTAATAAATTAGGAAGAAATTAATTGTTTCTAAAATTATAGATTTACCCTAATTTCTTCAATAATTTCATTAAAAACATAATCAAACCTTAAATTCATTAAAATTCAAAAGAAAACCATAAAATTCACAAAGATGATTAAAATTTACTAAAATAAATACCTCGTAAAACTAGATATTACTTAAATTATAATAAAATTTCCCTAAAAGCTCTAATTGATTTACATAGCCTAAAATTATTTTATTTTTGTCGAGTACAACCTAATCTATTGAAAGATGTAATTTATTTAGTTAAATTTTCATTGAAAATAACAAGTCAACAAATGGAATTTTAATTAGTAAAGATTATATTCTATAAAGAAAATTTTCAGTGAAGAAGTAATATTGGTGAGATAGTACATTAAGTGACTAAAATCGTTGAAATTACTGAAAACAGTGGGATAGCTAAAGATATCTACTAAATAGATGAAATATCAATTGATATCTTAATAACTTACAAGGGTAATATACTTTGAATGGAGAAAATATACATCGAAGAGAAAAATATTCGTTGACGAGGAAAAAACATTCATTGAATAAGGAAAACATTAATTGAAGAGAGAAAATATTCATTAAAGAGGAAAGCAATCATTAAAGTGAGAAAATATGAATTGAAGCTAACAAATATTCAGTGAATCGAGAATTGCTTATAATAAATTAGTCGGTAAAATTTCTCAATGATGAGATGAAATATCAATTAAATATTGTGAAATACTTGAAATAAATGGTCTGAATTATTCAATGATCAACAAATATACATAAAAGATGAATAACCGTGCGCGTATATATTCGCTGGATTTGTATATATATTCTATATACATAAGATATATATATATGAATATTAAATTTGTCAGATTTATTGTATATTCGCCGAATTAGTATACGCGCACGGTTATTGTTTTTAATAACTATTCTTCCGCGCATAAGTATCCATCAAAAATATATATCCCCTTTTAAATATAATTAACCGATGAAATCTACTCAATTGTTAAAAAGTTTTAATTTAATATAATAGTAATTAATACACTCTTAAAGTACAATTGATTTTCAGTAAATATTTTCATCTTTTATGTATATTTGTTGATCATTGAATAATTCAGACCATTTATTTCAAGTATTTCACAATATTTAATTGATATTTCATCTCATCATTGAGAAATTTTACCGACTAATTTATTATAAGCAATTCTCGATTCACTGAATATTTGTTAGCTTCAATTCATATTTTCTCACTTTAATGATTGCTTTCCTCTTTAATGAATATTTTCTCTCTTCAATTAATGTTTTCCTTATTCAATGAATGTTTTTTCCTCGTCAACGAATATTTTTCTCTTCGATGTATATTTTCTCCATTCAAAGTATATTACCCTTGTAAGTTATTAAGATATCAATTGATATTTCATCTATTTAGTAGATATCTTTAGCTATCCCACTGTTTTCAGTAATTTCAACGATTTTAGTCACTTAATGTACTATCTCACCAATATTACTTCTTCACTGAAAATTTTCTTTATAGAATATAATCTTTACTAATTAAAATTCCATTTGTTGACTTGTTATTTTCAATGAAAATTTAACTAAATAATTACATCTTTCAATAGATTAGGTTGTACTCGACAAAAATAAAATAATTTTAGGCTATGTAAATCAATTAGAGCTTTTAGGGAAATTTTATTATAATTTAAGTAATATCTAGTTTTACGAGGTATTTATTTTAGTAAATTTTAATCATCTTTGTGAATTTTATGGTTTTCTTTTGAATTTTAATGAATTTAAGGTTTGATTATGTTTTTAATGAAATTATTGAAGAAATTAGGGTAAATCTATAATTTTAGAAACAATTAATTTCTTCCTAATTTATTAGATTAGACTTGATTTTAGGATTATTTTAAATAAAAATAAATAAATAAATAAATAAATTTAGGATCAAATGTTTATGAAACATCTATTTAAGATAATTATTTACCAATTAGAATCCAATTTGACTGATAGATTTTGAATAGTAAATGATATTTTAATTATAATTTTATGTTCTATTTAAATAGTTGATTAAATCAGTTAATTTTTAAAAATATTTTAGTGAAACCTAAAATTTTAATTGATTTTACAGTGTAAATAAAGGGGTCAATAATTACTTTCATTTTCAAATCTAATATTGATTTCATGGATATCAATCACAAAAGTAGTATAATTTAGAGAATTTTAAGGGGATGCACAGTGTGGTTATCAGTATAGTTATGAAAATCATTGATATATCTCTAATGGTTGACTGGTAATTTTTATTGAATTTATACTTGATTTACTGATTAATTTAATGAGCAATATGATATATATTTTACAATAATTTAATTTATGTGGGAAACATAGACTTTATTCGATTTTAGTCATTTTTGATGAATTTTTTAATTGCTTGAAATTGTTGCCAGAACAAAATTGTGGTGATTTTCGATGGAAAATGATGATAACAATTTTGTAATACTTTAAAGAAAATTTATTTTTATTGGTAAAATTCAAATTTTTATGATAATTTTAAGGGAATTTGATTGGTTGAATACATATAGTAAATATGATTCGAATGATGAATTTTTAAGGAGTAGAGTCGGTTAAACATAGATTTCTAAAGAAATTTTACCTTGTAGGTTTTTAAAAATATGTATATTATTGGTGCAGTTGGGGGGGAAATGTTATTTCAATGGAAATGATTGGTTAAGAGTAAATTTTATGATATTTTAAGGAAATAATCGATTAAGAACAAGTTTGTTGATATTTTTAAGGGGTTAAGTTGGTTGAATATCTGTGTTCAAAGGTAAATATTTTCTAAATGGAGAATATAGAGGAGGAATTTATAATATTTTTAAGGGGATTTGTTCAGATAGATATCAATATGTGTGTAAATCTTTTGAGAGAGTGGAAATATTGTCATTTAAAGAGAAATGATTTGTTAAGAAGAGAATTTATGATCTTTTAAGGGGGAAAGGATTGGTCACGAGATGAATTCTATTTTAAGGGGATTTCAAGAAATTTATTCGGTTGAATATCGATATAAGTCGGTGATTTTTTATGAAAATAATGAATATAGCTTAGATTAATGTCATTTAAAGAGAATTTTATTTTATTTTAGTGAGAAACAATTGGCTAAGAAGAAAATTTATAATATTTTAAGGGGAAATAATCGATTAAGAACAGATTTGTTGATATTTTTAAGGTACTGAGTCGGTTAAATATCGTTATTTAAAGGGTGATTTCTATAAAAAATAATGAATATAGTTGGTAGGGTAAGAGTAAGTGTTATTTGATGGGAAATGATTGGTCTAGAGTGGAATTTAGTTTAGTGAGAAATAGTCAATTAACAAGTTTGTTGTCATTTTTAAGGGGGTTGGGTTGGTTAAATATTGTTATTTTAAGGGTAAATATTATCTAAATTGGTATTTTTATGATTTTGTTTTTATGAAAAATATTGAATATGGCTGGAAATATTGTTATTTGATGGAAAATGATTGGTCAAGAGAGTAATTTATAATATTTCTAAAGAAATTTACTGGAATGAATATTGGTATTCAAAAGGTAAATATTATCTACTTGATAGGCTTTTATAAAAATTATGAATATAGTTGGTATAATGGAGTGAAAAATGACATTTGAAGAGGAATGATTGGTTGAGAGTCGATTTTTTTTTATTTTAAGGGGAAACAATAGGTCAAGAGGAGGAATTTATTTTAAGAGGATTTATTTCGGTTATATATCAATGTCAAAAGATGGATACTTAGTGAAATCGATACATTTTCATTGACTTAACGGTTTTCTAAATATAAAAATAAGATTTTGGTTAATTTTAATGATATTATTGGAATCTGAATAAAATATACGATACGTGTTCAGTTCTAAGAAATTGTTCGATTCATGTATTCAAGTATTTATTTGATTTTATTATTATATTTGTAATTAAATTAAAAACTAAAATTGACTAGTATTTAAAAATATTTGGTTACCTATTATTTATGTTGTTATTGACAATTTTTCTGAATAATTTAAATATTTACGATTATTTCCAGGAATGAAGAGAAATTGTACGATTAAAAACTATGAGCTGTTGATAAAATACATTAATTTTTATTCAACAAGTACCTAGAACAATTACCTAACAATCTTAAAATTTTAAAAAGATCTAACAAATTTTTTCAATTATTTTACAACTTAGTTAATTTAATTAACTGATAAGTACTAGTTTCTTTACGATTTGCTACTGTGTTGAAACTTTTTTTTTTTTAATTCGTATTCAAAGTACTAACAAATTTTATTAAAGATCTATCAAGACTTGTCAAAATTATAAAACTTTGGTAATTTTAATAAGTATTACTCAATAACTACTATTTTTCTTACAAATTTGCTGAAGGTATTATTTTAAAATTTCTTCAAAGTAATAACATTATTTACAAATTAATCAGTTTTATCTCAAATTTAACAACTTTCTCACAACTTTAATCAAATTCTAATCCCATGATAATCATAAATTACGTGTATTTTCTTAAAAATTGTCCATAGTTTTTCTTATATCGGTAAAACAAACACACATATTTCAATCAAAAACACGTGTGTATCATAAATTATATACATTTTCTTAACAATCTCAAACTTTACATAAATATTGAACTATTTTTATGATTTAACACATACACATTATTAGCCATAAAATAAATATTTCATAAATTGTTGAAAAATAACACATATTTTCATTAAAGTTTTTTCATAATCACTGTAACATATCGATGGTTTAACACACACATTTGAGCCATAATTTGTTTTGATATTTATTTGCACATATTTTCTTAAAAATATAGAATTTTTCTTTAACTTTTTACAAACATTTACAATTGTTCTATCCCTCTATACTATGAACCACAATTGAACAAACTTTTTCTATTCAATATTAATTTTATATACTTTGTTGAAAATTTATATAAAATAATAATGAAAATAATAATAATAAAAACTTGTAATATTATTAATAATAATAAAAATAACAATAATAATAATAAAAATAATAATAAAAATAATAATAATAATAATAATAATAAAATTAAAATTAAAAAACATTAAAACACTACTTATAAGATAATAATAATAATAATAATAATAATAATAAAATAATAATAATAATAATACTAAAGAATAAAAATTAAAGAACATTAAAACACTACTTATAAAAAATAAGTAGTATATTAAATTATAAATGTTTAAAAATACTATGACATTGACCTACTTTTAAATGACCTTGAAATAATATTATGACTCATCCAATAACCTTGAAAATAATAATAATAATAATAAATATTAAAACATTACTTATAAAAAATAAGTAGTAAATTTATATTTAAAAATGACTAAAAATATTATGACTTTGAGAAAATTATAATAATAATAAAATTAAAATTAAAAAACATTAAAACATACTTATAAAAATAAGTAGTAAATTTATATAAAAATGTTTAAAAATACTAAGACCTTGTGAAATTTTTAAATTGACCTTGACCTTGAATGACATTGAAAAAAAATTAAGACTCATCCAATGACCTTGACAATAATAATAATAAAAACAATAATAATAATTATAATAATAATAATAATAATAACAACAATATTAATAATAATATTAATAATAATAATAAAATATTAATAATAATATTAATAATAATAAAATTATTTCCTTATAATAGAAGTTTTATACATTAATAATAATAATAATATTATTAAAAATAATAATAATAATAATAAAATAATAATAATAATAATATTATAAAAAGTTTTCAAAGTATCAATAATAATAAAAATTTTAATAAATTTTATAAGTTAATAAGTATATTAAAATAATAATAATACTAAAATTAATAAAAATATTAATATTAATAATAATTAAAGTTTTTATAAGTATTAAAAAAAATTTTTTTTTTTATAAGTAATAATAGAATAATAAAAAGTAATAATAATAATAGTAATAATAATAATAAAAATAATAATTAAAAAATATATAAATATACTACTTATAAAAGTAAGTAGTACAATAATAAAAATAATAATATTTTTAAAAATAATAATATTTTATAAAATAATAATAAAATTAAATTTACAAAATATATACTACTTATAAAAGTAAGTAGATATATTATAATTAAAAAATGATTAAAAAATCCATCTTTTTGGTCCAGCGGTGACATAGGAAATCGTGTACTTTTAAACATAAAAAAATTTTTGAAAAAATTTTTGAATGACCTTAAAAATATATGTACTTTTCAACATAGAAAAAATTTTGAAAAAAAAAAAAAAAAAATTTGAATGACCTTGACCTACTTTTAAATGACCTTGAAAAAATTTGTACTTTTCAACATAGAAAAAATTTTGAAAAAATTTCGAAAAATATTCTCTTTTTTGGTCTAGCGGTGACATAGGAAATCGTGTGCTTTTCAACATAGAAAAAATTTTGAAAAAATTTCGAAAAATATTCTATCTTTTTTTTTTTGGTCTAGCGGTGACATAGGAAATCGTGTACTTTTCAACATAGAAAAATTTTTGAAAAAATTTTTGAATGACCTTGAAAATATATGTACTTTTCAACATAGAAAAATTTTTGAAAAAATTTTTGAATGACCTTGAAAATATATGTACTTTTCAACATAGAAAAAATTTTGAAAAAAAAAAAAAAAAAATTTGAATGACCTTGACCTACTTTTAAATGACCTTGAAAAAATTTGTACTTTTCAACATAGAAAAATTTTTGAAAAAATTTTTGAATGACCTTGAAAATATATGTACTTTTCAACATAGAAAAATTTTTGAAAAAATTTTTGAATGACCTTGAAAATATATGTACTTTTCAACATAGAAAAAATTTTGAAAAAAAAAAAAAAAATTTGAATGACCTTGACCTACTTTAAAATGACCTTGAAAAAATTTGTACTTTTCAACATAGAAAAAATTTTGAAAAAAATGGATGAGTCATGGTCTTTGTTTCAATGACCTTGAAAAAATATGATGAGTAATCCTATGACCTTGAATGAGTCATGGTCTTTGTTTAAAAAATTTTTGATGAGTCATGGTCTTTGTTTCAATGACCTTGAATGAGTCATTGTCTTTGTTTAAAAAATTTTTGTACTTTTAAAAAATTTGTACTTTTGGACTTAGCGCGAAAAATTTTTTTCCCGGGGCGGTGGGGGGAGGGGGTATGTGGTACAGCGGTGACATGGTCTAGCGGTGACATATCTATCTACTTTCATTGACTCGGAAAATTTGAGCAGCGTTCCGCCCGTATTTTACAGTTTATAAGAACATTATACTAACAATTGAACAACATTTTACCTTTACTTTACTATTTTCGATAAGTATTTTAATTAATTCGGAAAATTTGACCGGCGTTCCGCACTTATTTTACGCGTTCCATTTTTATTTTACTATCTTTGTTAAGTATGGGAATTAATTCGGAAAATTTGAGCAGCATTCTGCCCTTATTTTACAGTCTCATAATAATCTTATACCAACGGTTGAGCCGCTTTTCACTTTTATTTTACTATTTTCGATAAGTATTTTAATCAATTCGGAAAATTTGAGCAGCGTTCCGCCCTTATTTTACAGTTTTTATGATAAATGTTTTAACTATTTCCGAAAATTTGCGCAGCGTTCTGCCCATATTTTCCTTTTCAATTCAACATAATTCATTTACTTCTTATATATTATTTAAAAACATTATTTTTCATGATTTTGGTCGTTCGGATTAATCTTTTTCCGATGGCTATTCATTTTAACTGTTGCAACGATTTCGCTATTTTCCCCGCTACCCTTTCTCTTTCTTTGTCCTTATGATCTATTTATGCTCATATTATTTTTAATGAGTGCCCACTGGATTACTCGGTGTTAGTGATTTTGAGCCGATTGTCGTTTAAAATTTTATGTCGATTTTATCAAAATTGAGTGCAAGAAAGTTGAGCCAAAATACCCCCCCTCGAGCTACCCCGTTTCTCTATTTAGTTCAATGATTTGACGTTCGAGCCTGTCGTTACTCAAGGCGAGGTTTCTCACGGGCACGAGCTATTGGCGGAACCGCACTTACACTGCTCGATAAGGATTTATGACTTTTAATTACTTGCTGGTATGTGGCTGTGGGCCGGAAAATAAATAAATATTACTATATAAATTGGGTAAAAGCTTCGATGCATAAAATTCTTTATTTGGCATTTCACATAGTAATCGGAAGTTCATTTGCATCAACATTGTCCATTCGCTTCATTACAAGTCTTTTAATCAATAAATTCATATTCTCGAACTCATATAATTGCTCATAACTCATGCTCACTTCGATAGTTTTTGATAGTTCGTGCTAATAATACTTCGAGACCGTTCCAGACGCTTGTCATACAATACTGTTTTTTCTGATAATAAACGTAAGAGTATTTTACGAGAAAAAGTGATTCCTCACAAGAGTTAAAATTCTGCAAAAATGAATTGGTATTGGTGGGTTACAGGGTTTCCAATCTTGCTTATCCTCCTGGCGACCCTAGTAACGCCATACAAAATGATACTGATCGCCACTTGGCACCCGTTGCTAGGCAACGTTGGTAATGTGTTCAAGTGGTGGATTGCCCGCAAAAATTGAGTACCATTGGCTAGTACTGTAGTTGCTCGGACAACCCTCGGGTTCACGAGCTGTCGATAGAAGACCTGTGCTCGCTTTGCTCTGTCCTTCGTAACTATTCAGGATTAGTTCTTAATCGACCGTGGACCGAATTGGCGATGTTGGCATACGGTTATATTAAAATAACAATTCAACTAAGTTTAAAACTATTCTATTCAATCTAAACACATTATCATTTACTGCTTGATGTTTTAGAGTTGGGCTGCACGACGTCGGGCACGTTCCTTACGTCCCGGTCGACGGTTGTTGGTTGTAGTGATGGATTGCTCTGCTGGCTTGGTGGTTGTCTGTGGCAGTTGGGTTGGGGCGAAGATGAGCGGGTAAGTTACCGCTTCACCTCCTCGGCATACCGCTAGGGCGACTTCAAGTCCCCGAATCTGCGTGCGCAGACTCTGGTTGAGTTGCCGTTCTTCTCCCCAGCCTTTCTGGGCCGCTGTGAGTCGATGGTAGATTGCTTTTGTCTTTGCGGGATCCGACCATGTCGCTTTCATATGTTGCATTTCTCGCGTTAATTGGATAATCTGTGCGAGTAATTCTGTGTTTGCTTGTCTCGCGTGGTCCAGTTCCGTTTGCAAAATTCGTAAGGAAGACATCGCTGTAATTAAATAGATCATTTTTATTTATTATTGCTCAAGTTAAAGAATCATCTATTTCAGTTAAACAAATTGCAAATAATTCCAATTACACAAAACAAAAGAATACACAAATTGTTAATATTTTAAATCATCCACTACATAAATTGTCAGTATTGAGTCATTCCTCGGGACAGTATCGCTTCAGGCTTCGTCGGAGAGCCTCCACTGTGTAGGGTCTTCGGGTATCTCGGACTGGGCGAGGTGGATAGGCGATGGCGATCCGCCCGGCGAGGATGTCTTCTACCACGTTTGCAAGGTACATCCTCGCCTTAACCACCTGCAGATCTACTTGCTCCTGCACCCTTTCCCACTGGGTGAGGAGGTTCTGTGCATTTGTGTAGGTTTCTGCCGCTGGATATTGTCTTTCTGGGATATCACAGGGCTCCTTCTCTACGTCTAATATTCTCAAAGCAGTCGGATACTGCCATGCTCGATGTATTGGATCCGCAGACATCGTGGTCGATTGAGTTGTTGACTGACTCTGCTTTCCTACACTTCGTCTGATGTTTTGTTCGTGTGGCATATCTAAAACGCTCTATTATTATCTCTATTACCTTTATCATGTTAAATCGTTAAACAAAATAGGGCTTAAGTCACTGTCGAGTGGGTCATCTGATTTAATCTTGTTGAGTTCTAGTGGCTTTCTATCTGATTGGAGTGCTTTCAAAACGGGCGAACTAGGTTGGTGTGATTACGTTTACATGAGGTAAGGCTATTGATCCACTTATTTTATTCAATTACGCAAGATGATATCAAGAAATTGTCGAGTTGATTTTAAGGATAGCATCTATGTTGATGGGGGGTAGCGTCGAATGTAAGTAGGGATTTTAAAGATTTGGTACCTATATTCTATTTTATTCGTTCACTCAAATTTTTATTTTTAGATTTTCCAATATAACATTTAATCATTAAACCTAGCAACTTTTATCGTCACGTCCTATGATATAAATTCATGGATTTTCTAAATCCAATATCGACGTCAATTTTGTTTACCAAAAGTTATAACCCAATGATCGACGGAAGGCGAGAGCGGACGTCGATTCGCTGAAGCGTCGACGTAGGTGTGGTGTACTTCCGGCGGATATCGCGATTTGAACGGTTGAAAGGAAGTAAGATTATATAGTTGCATCTGGTGATTTACAATATTTCATTTTAGAATTATCGATTGGCGAATTCGTCGAAAATCTGTTCGGGTAAGTTATTCTGCAAATTAATTTGAATATCTTATCGCCATTTTTTTTAAGGGAATCAGTACAATACGTTCGAAATCTTGACGGACTTTATGCTAGTGGAATATTTTCTCTTATGGATTTTTATGCGTTCGATTATTTTGTGAGTAACGATTTTGTATGTTTTTAAAATAAAAGTTTTTCTCATTTTTAAAAAGTTGATTTTTATAATGATGTTAATTTAATTTAAACAATAATTCATATATCTGGTTTTTCATCTCTAAACTTGTTTTAATTTTTAGAAAACCTTATCATAAACTTATAAATCATTTCAGTTTGGGTTTAGGGACGGTTGTGATAGCTTAGTTCGGTTTCGTTACTCAGTTTTTCGCCTATCTTTTATTACACTAATTCATTCAACCTTTATTTCAACTCTATAAAACTATATTAATAGCATTGCTTCAAATAATTTATTCAACCTTTATTTTAATTCCATGAACCTATCTTAATATTAACATCATTGCTAATTTATTCTACCTTGATTTTAATTCTACGAAACCATTTTAATATTAACATCATACTAGTAACTTCATGAATCTAGTTTGATCTTTACTAAGGGAACTATTTTACTTTTATTCGAATCGTCTAACTTTAATTACTGAATGACTTGGTTGATCGACATTTTGATTCAATTAATGTATTTTTATTAACCGAGGAACCATTTAACCAATAAACTAATATATGAAAACTTTGATTCTAATCCATAACTACGTTAACTTTAATTATTTAACCATAAAGTGGGTATATTTACGCAAAATTCTTTTAATTTTCCCCAAAAGTGAAACGAATTCAGTTTAATTCGGGAGTTATTTGTCTTCAATTATTAGTCAATCATTTAATCTAATCGAGTTAATAAATTATTTATTGAATATTTTTACAGTTAATTTAGTATACCACTGATTAGTTTATTACACATTATAGGTTTCAATTAGTTATATCAACGATTTTAATTTAGTTATCCCCATACCCTTTCCCTTTAATAGACCTTAGGCGCATTTTGTGTTCATATTATATTTACTGAGTGCCCACTGGACTACTCGGTGTGGTGATTTTAAGCCGTATGTAATATAATTTTAGGTCGATTTTACAGAATTGAGAAACGAGGAAGCAGCCAGAGACTTCTTCCTTATTTCTCGCTTCAGCTATAGGGGTGAATATTGACGTTACGACCGCTGCGTTGCGCACGCTGAGTCTTCACGGGTACATATCATTGGCGGTTTTCCACGCACTTACATGCATCTGCACTATGTTGATTTTACTATCTTGCGTGATGTGTCGGCTGTGGGCCGGAAAAATTTCGACATTTAAAATTTATAAAGACATATAAAACAAGTTATATATATTAATAATATTTATTAATTATAAAACAAACTAATTACTCATTTTAACCATTCCATAAATTGAAAAAACATCATAGCATAAAATAGAACATAAAACAACATAAATACCTCTCTCCCCACGTCGCCGCCAAGCAGAGCTTTATAGAGATGCTATGGACGTGATGTGGAAAGAGGGTTCCAACGAAAATGTTTCTCACCTAAAATTCGGATTCTAAAATAGTCTTGACAATAGTTTTCCAAAATAACTTCAAATTAATTTCAAATGAAAATACAGTTGTTTCGAAGAAACGGTTTAGATTTTCAAAAACGGTTTTTAATCAGTTTGAAAAATGGTTAAGTTAAATGTGAAAATGGATCAGTATATATACCTAATTTTACGGTGTGTGAAATTTGATGCAGTAAAACAAAATTCGACCTTGTTCTTTTCTCGCAAATTCTATTATTTATTTTTATTATTTTTCGATTCATTTTTATAATTTTTTATTTATAATTTTTATTGAATTATTGCTAATTCAAATTTTTCGATTTAAATTTCACTTTAATGAACTTTAATTGATTTTTTCAATTTCGTCGAATTTGTTGTGTTTTCTTGTTGTATTTGTGTAGGTATCGTGCGGATCTTGGTGCATTTTGTTAATATTTTAATTTATTTTTATGTTTATTAATTTATATTTAATTCTTTTATTTCTCAGATTTTATATGGTTTACTTGATGTTTCAGTAGTGTATTTAAATTGCGTGTTATTTTTGCGTGTGTATTTCTGATCCATTTAAACATTTTTCAAGGCCGTTTACGTTGTGGCCCAACAGTATATATACCTGTTCTGTGACCCTAACCTTGCGTGTTAATTTTAGTGAGATAAAACAAATTTTGACCTTGAAATTATTTGTGCTATCTAACTTTAATTTTTATTATTTTATCAATTTAATTTGATAATTTATTTCTTAAATTTTTAATTAGATTTATTCAACCAAAAATATTTTATTTTAACTCATTTAATTCATTAATTTTTTATTTTACATAAATTGTCATTTTTCGGTCAAATCTTTGAGTTATTCTGTTATTTTTATGTTAATTTCGTGCCAATCTTGGTGCATTTTGTTATTATTTTAATTTATTTTAATGTTTTTTATTTTTATTTTAATAATATCTTTCTCACATTTTAAAGTGGTTTATTTGATATTTTTCGGGTCTAATTATAAATCTGCATGTTATGTTCGAGTGCTATTTCCAGTTCATTTAAACATAATCCAGTCCTGGCCCAACACAATTAAAAATTTAAGAAACGAATTGTTGAATTAAATCGAGAAAATAATAAAAATTAGAGTTAGATTAGACAAATAATTTCAAGGTCAAATTTTGTTTTATCGCATTAAATTTAATACGCAAGGTTAGGGTCACAGAATAGGTATAAATACCAATTCATTTTCTTATAAATTTAATCTCTTGTGAGGGATCACTTTTTCTCTTAAAAAGCTCTTGCGTTTTTTAATAGAAAAATCAGTATTGGATCACAAGCGTCTGGAAACAAGAGTCTAGAACGATTATTTACCAGGAACTATCGAAGTGAGCATGAACGTTTATTATGAGTGTCCCATATGAAGGATGTAACTATTCGATGTATATTATGAGCAATTATATGATTCGAGAAAACGAATTTGTTTCTATACTGTCGAAGTTTTTCCGCCTCCAATAGCTCGTGCCCGTGAGAGACCTCGCCGTGCGTAACGACGGGCTTGAACGTCAAATCATTGAACTAAATAGAGAAACGGGGTAGCTCGAAGGGGAGTATTTTGGCTCAACTTTCTTGCACTCAATTTTGATAAAATCGACCATGTACTCCCATTATAAAATACCCCACACATATCATTTTGCATTATACTATCCGTTATGGAGAAGCATGAGGCGGAATTTCCAACCCGTGTCCATTAGGCAGATTGAGCTTTGAATCATAATGGATCCGTAATCCCCGTAGAGGCTAAATTCCAAATAGATACCTAAAAGCGATAAATATATCCTAAGAAACTATGATGTAATGATAAATTACCTAACCGTATAATTCTGAATGCACACATGGTATTCAGCACACCTCAAACTCAGCGTGTGTCGCTCTGGGAGAAGGCAGAAAGTCTGTTAGTAGCGCACACCCATTCAAAACTACAACTACTGACGTAATGGAACTTCTCTAAGCATCACAGAAATCTTTCGTAGAAAATTGGAGAGCAGTCACTCCGAGATAACCAATAAGCAGCGACCACGAATAATTGACAGAAAATTCTCCTGACCATATCACAAGTGACCTGAGTCATTTCCGCCACAGAACTCAGTATAAATACCTAACGGATTTAGTAATTTCCATTTTCATCTTTTACTCAAGAAATGCCAAATACTAGTATCATTCGATCGAAGAAGCGGTACGTGAATCATCACGAAGCCAGTTCCATGAAGAATGAAGGACCTCAGTATACGCCGGAGGACCATGTGTCGGGTGAGGTTCATTTTACTGTTGGTATCTAAGTTCTTATGTTTTATTCATACAAGTTTTGATTAATAAAGTGTGTAAATTTGATTTTTTTTTAATTTTTCTTGTAATATAACCAAGCAATAAATAATTTTAATTTAATGTTAATTTTAAGTTATCATAGTAGTATCATTTAAGGATAAAAATAGGTTAAAGTTATTCTTCATGCATGGTAAGTATTTAAATAATGATTAACATCGAACGTAGTTGAATGTCTTATGCCTTGAAAAATTGAGTCTATCAATGATGAAGTGTGGTGTTCTCCGCTCTTAGGTTGAAAGGTATTGGACCCAGGATGAAATGATTTACTCCTAATTGATCAGCGAGGAAGTGAGTTTACTTAGTTTGAAATTACAAGCCCATTTGAGCGAGAATGAAGTAACGGAGCATATTTTTAACTTAAAAGTACATTTACTTAAATGATGAAATCGCCCCACTTAATTTTAAATCCTACTAAGTGTATTGGGTTATTAGCAATGAAAATTTTGACTAGTTCTAAACCCTTACTCGTTTTATTTTTCCCAGTGAGTAGGATAATCTTATTTTTGTTTTGTAACTGCTTGGCTAGCTACGGGGTATTTATTTGTTTTGTTTTTTATCAAATCCATTATATCCATGATTGATAATAACGCTTATTAGGGTTATGAGTAATATTAAATTTCGTTAACAGCAGGTAATTCTAGACCCAATTGGGATGCCGACAATAGAACCACATTAACGATCCCTAGCAGATTCGCCGAAGATATCGTCAGGCTCTATGGTATCGGGGCTACGAAACCCCCGGGTGGCCCCATCGAAAATCAATATCTGACCAAGATGTCGAGATTTCCAGTATGGCTATCAAAAGGGAGCCAAGGCACAATCCGGCTCGCGAGATACGACACGAGGCCGAGTTTCAACTGCAACAGTACGAATACTTCGAATGGAAATACCGTTGGAAGGCCGTCAACCAGCGCGGAAGACTGGTGAGGATCAACGCCGACATATCTAGCGGCTTGATCCCGAGCTCCAATGGCCACCTTCCCAATTATCCAGTGGCCTTCGATCCTGAAGACCCTATGCAACTTAAGATGGATGCGCCGCTACACCTGGTCGTACCAAAGAAAATATTACAGCCAGAAATTCTACGAAATCTGGACAAACAAGATAAGGAACACGCTTATGCCAGATGCCCGTTCCGGAAAGAGACTCAAGCCACAAATTATCACAAGAAAATACAGAACTAATTGTAGAGATGAACGGCTGATGTCTCTGTTGTGAAATAAATGTTTTGAATCAGACTTTTGTTGTTTATGCTTCTAACTAACGTTGAACATTTGCGAAATTTATAAGTTGGGAATCGAGTTAAGCTGTTAAACTACGAGTGAAAATAATTAATGATATATGAATAAAATATCAAAGAAAATACAAATTAAGTTTTTGTAATCTAAATTAAGCTTAGAGTAACTCAGATGCGACAGAATCAACCATTAAATAAAGAAAATTTGACAAAAAACTAATATTCGTAATATCAGCTATTGATGGCGGAAAGGGTTATGGCCAACAAGGTATTCAAGTATAAGGATGTGTTAAAATTGTGATTAATATTGAACTATATATATTTAATAATAATGATTGTTGAATGTTGGTAGTTATAGAATATACATTGAAATATATATTTTACCCTAATTTCAATTTAACAATGGAAGTGATAAGAGATATCAGCAACGATCTGAAGAAGTTGAGAAGGGAGAACACCAGTGACCATCTGCAGTGCAGTCAGCTCGGTAGAGAGCTGCAACAGACTAAGGCTACATGGGTGGAGCCTTCTCGAGCAAAGAAATTCTATCAACGGCTGACGGCGTCTCAAAAGGGCTGGCAGGAAGAGAAGGTCCTGAACCAGGCCCTGAAGGTAAAAATTCGCGGGTTGGAAGTAGCCGTTGCAGCAAGCCAAGAGGGACGTGCCGTCACTAACCTTTGGTGTTTGCACCCGCGCAGGTGGCCTACCAGGGATCGGACCAGCCAAGGAAGGCACCTGGTAAACCTAAAATGCACACAAGGCCGGGAAAGGCCGAGCGCGAGCGCAGGAAGCGCCTAAATCAAACTCGCTGAACGATTCTTGTGACCTTTCTTTGATATTTAACGTAATTTGTTCTGTTGCATAAATAAATATTCTGGTGTTTTAATTTGGTTGTCAGATAATTCAAACATCGTACTAAGAAAAGTGAATTTTATATAAAAATGTGAAGAAAGTAGGGGACCTAAAAGCAAGACGAGCAGATACCTTCTATGGGTAGCTCACTGAACCAGCTATATACCAGCTATAGAATGTTACTTTTGTTGGACTGGAAGCCACAATTAAAACAAACAAATTTAATTTAAATCCTTCGAATTACTAAAATGACTGTTGAAAACATACACATGTACCGCAAGCAGAAATCTAAAATAAAATAAAAACATTAATTTGAACAAATACTAATAAATTTCTTAAAAAGCCTATAGCTGCAGATAGAAATATAATGTAATGGTCAAGTGAAGATCTAACAGTCCCTATACAGTACGCGCATAACAAGTTGTAACCACTAGACACCCGTCGAAAAGATGACGTTGGAAATGTGCACTAGTGGGTGGAAGGTTAGCAAAATATGAGCCTCTCTACAAAGGCTGCTATTGCCCTAACATCTCTTGGGTTCACGGACTACCATAGAAGGTTTAATGTCCGAATCATTTTAGGTCTCTTTTAACTACCCATTTTAGTAACCTTGAAATAATATAAAACTAGATGTAAATTAACAAAATCATAAAATTTATAAAACAAGAAACTTTTAATTCAAATTACAATCAATAATCAACTGTACATAAATTGCAAATATCATTCTTAATCTGTAGCTGGGGTTTGAGCGTTGCTATTGAGCAAGCTTGTTGACGAATCTTTATATTCAGGGCCCTCGATAGAGTGAGCTCCTCTTCGTACAAACATTTCATCTGGAAAATATGATGGTGCAATTTCTTCGCCTCGTCCGGGCAGATCCAGGTCTCTTCCATGCGTCTGCAAAGCCGAACGAGGGACTCTGTGCCTTGAGATTGGTTGATAGCTTCTTCATGATACTTTGCTACGTCTTTCCAAAACTTTCCGAAGTCCGCTTTAGTAGGTTGCACTATAATGTTTGCTCTAATTACGTGGGAAATATCCATTCAAAAGTTATCATAGGATAATAATATTAAAATTGTATCTGCTTATTAGTTTATTTCGTTCTTCGAAATCAAATGGATTGATGATGACGTTTATATTTCAATATTTTCACGGTTACACAACCAGAATAGGCCTCATCAATACCCTCAGTGACTTTCTCTCATTACAGTTGAAAGACCCTGAAGCCCCTGACGATGCGTATTCAGTAGTGAACGAGGAATACTATTAACACTGATGTATAGTTTATGCTTTCGTAAAGTCATAAGAATATTCATATTAACTGGCCGTCAATTCACTTGAATGTAAACAAATTTACCTCCGGTTGCTTACATGTTCGACGGGTTATGGGTCGTAATAAAGTAGTAATGTTGGGCAAAAACAAATATTTTTAAATTATTGTTTATCTGGCACGACATCCGATAAAATCAGGGCGCGCAAAATACAAATGGACGAAAAATCGTCAAAAATGGCCTACTTAACATTAAATAATACAAAAAGTAGAAAAATACAAAAAGTATATATAAAATAAATAAAAACATTTAAAAAGAATCAAAAAACATTAAATTTCAGCAAAGTTAACCTATTTCATCAAATTGGCTCCAAATTCATAGAAAACTCTTATGTTATAGAAAATAAATTCGAGAATTAAGCTTAAAATGTAATTAGAAACTTTAACAAAAAAGAATCATGAAAATCTGACAACTAGGGGAAAAGTGATAAAAAAACGTGTAGGCGTTTTGTTTTATCGCATCAAAAAACATGCGTGTAAAACCCCCTATATAAGTCGATGCCAGATCGACATAATTGAATGCTTATTTTCAAAAAAAATCTTATTAAACTTTAGGAGAACCTTTAGAAGAATATTAAAGTAAGTGAGAAATTTTGTTAATTTTTATATGATTTATGTTATTATTATTAATATATTGGACCTAAGGAAATTTTAAGCATACTATTAGTTGAAGTGATGTTATATTCTCGTCTATTTTTGTTAAATAAGTTATATATACCAACATGGTTTTTTTTTTGGTTTGTTTTTGAATTATATGATAATTTTAAACTTGTTGAATTTAGATCAGTTTATTAACCAGAAGTAAAATTAACTAAAATAATTCAGAATAATTTTCCTCGCATCGACCAAGTCCCAGGGAAGCTTCGCTTCCATGGTATTTGACCTATGCGAGATGCCTCATAATCTAATCTCTATTATGACTAATAACGTATAATCATCAACTCACCCAATATCACTTTTGACCATTTATTCATTGTTTTAATTATAGTTTTTGACTATTATTATATATAATTTTCTGATTACATATTATTATTATTATTATTATTATTATTATTATTAATTGTCATCATACCAAATTTTCACCATTGAATTATCAACCGCATGCATGCAAGAAAATAAAATTAAGAATTTCACCAACTAGTTTAAAGCTAGTACTTCGGTGTGTGAGGTACCCGTAGTGAATGGTAATTCGCCGGGTCAGATCTCCTCTCCAAGAATCCCAACGCCAGACCCTCAGTGGAGCGTGGCTGATCATGGGAAAGGATTAACTATGATACAAATTCGAAGAATAAACAGACTAGAAAAAATCAGAAAGAAGATTATGCCAATTATTTTTCATGCCATAAAAATCAGGTCAAATTTAATGACTATGACTAGTAAAAGTGTGAGATTTAGTAATCCAAACATTTCTTCATGATAAACTTAATGATTTTCCAGTAGCTGCTGAAAAGATGTGCGCTCCGGGTTCTAAGGTTGAGAAGTTAATGCTAACGCATTATACAAAGAAGAATTATGTTCTTCATTGGAGACTTTTGCAGCTTTTTGTTTCTTTACAAATTAAAATTACACATTTCGATAGAGCCATTAAATATAATCAAAATTCAATATTTAAAAAGTATATAGACACTAACAAACAACTTAGAGCGCAACCAACCAATGAGTTAGTTAACAACTATTATAAACTTTTAAATAATAGCCTCTACGGAAAAACCGTTGAAAATCTTAAAAAACGAATTAATTTAAGATTATGTAATTCTGCAAACCAGTTAATTAATTATTGCTCAAAACCAACTTTTCGGAAATCATTTAAAATCGACAATGATTTGGTCTCTGTGTTATTAAATAAGGAATCGGTGTGTTTAGATCGACCGAGTTACATTGGACAAACTGTACTCGATTTATTTAACCTTAGGATGTATGAATTACAATATATAGAGTTGGAAAAATATCGAAAAGAATTCACTTGTGAAATTAATATAGTTGCTGGGGACACCGATTCCTTTTTTCTAGAAATTAAGAATTGTAAGTTAGACATTCTTTTATCTGCTATGGTTTGTGATAATCTCCTCGATACTTCTAATTATGACCCAAAACATCCCTTGTATAGTAGAAACCTTGATTCTGTCATTGGAAAGTTCAAAGACGAGAATAAAGGACTTAAATACAAGGAGTGGGTGTTTCTTCGTCCAAAATGTTATAGCCTCTTGTCTGAAGTTGAAAGTATCAAAGTTAAGGGTATAACATTGAAGGGTACTGACTTAAAACATAAGTCATACCTAGATTGTTATAACAAAAACTTAATTTTTTCTGTACCACAAACTCGTATTACTAGTAAAAAACATCAATTATTTACAATTAAAAACCGTAAAACTGCATTAACAAATAAGGATGATAAAAGGGTTTGGGTGGGGAAAAATATAAGTGTAGCATATGGTCATTATAGAGGAGGTGATGTGGTTTTAGGTAACAGTCCAGAAGAATTTTCGGAATTTAGTGAAGAATATGGCGATTATGAAGAACTTTGAATGAATAAATTATTTGAAAATATTCTTTGTTTTTGTATATTTTTGTTGATGTTTAAAATTTGTATGTTTTTAAGTTAGTATTATTTTTTATTAAGTATTAAAAAATGTCAAAAGGTAAATCATGTATATTTCAATATGTATTTTATTTTATTATTTAGTTTATCTCTTTGAAGTAATTTTAAAGAAAATTCAGGAACTTTATCCAAGAATTAAAAATACATTGGATTATTGCGCACCAGAGTTTCTCGCAAAAAAAATTTACCATTTCACAGGGACTTTTTTATCATGAATTAAATTTTTTTTTATTTAAAATTTGAACATTTAAACAAATAATAAAAAAAAATTTCGTTCATTAAAACAAATAATTTAAAAATTTTTTTTTCAATCATTAAAACAAATAATTAAAAAACATTTTTTTTCATTCATTAAAACAAATAATTTAATAAAAATTTAAACCCCCCCTCCCCCTGAAAAAAATTTTAGAAGGGGTTTCGTTTTTTTTCAGGCCAAATACCCACGGTACACAGTATTCATATGTCACTACTGTTTCTGTCAACAGTCTATCGATTATTAAAAAAGTCTGATTCCATTTAATTCTAAATTCCGGTAATAATAATATTAATAATAATAATAATAAATTGTAATAATAAAAAAGTTGTAATAATAAAATTAAAATTAAAAAATATTAAAAATTAAAACACTACTTATAAAAATAAGTAGTAAATTTAAATTTTTAAATTTTTAAAAAATACTATTACTTTTAAAAATTTTGAATGACGTTGAAAAAATTTTAAGTGACCTTGATAAATTTTGAATTACCTTGAGAAATTTTGAATGACCTTAAGAAAGTTTGAATGACCCTGAGAAAATTTTTGACGAGTCATGGTCTTTGTTTCAATGACCTTAAAAATATGATGAGTCATCCTGTGACCTTGAAATTTTTTAAAAAATACTATGACTTTTAGAAATTTTAAATGACCTTGAGAAAATTTTTTTGAGTCATGTGCTGGGCACTGATGGGTCCTTAAAATAGGTTAAACTGCCTAAGGGTTACTATTCCCCACCCAGCGCCTACATAAGAATTTGAACCGCTAGTCACCCGTCAAAAATTGACGTTGGTACTGTGAACTAGTGGATGGAAGGTTAACAAAAGGTGAGCTCCTTTTCAAGAACTGCTTATGCCCTAACCCCCCTCGGGTTCATGAGCTGTCATAGAAGACTTCATGCTCTACTTGATCGGTCTCACTTTCAACTAACTATTTATTTAATTGATTTACCTAATCATTTGATCGTTTAGTATCCCCATATCCAACGACTTCAATGCACATTCAAACATCAATATTGAATTTAACGTCAAACTTAACATTAACAGATTATATTTAAATTTAAAGAACAATCAACATTAACAAGATATATTCAAATTTTACAAATAATCAAAGTGTTAGCTAGTTTATCGGTGCTCGAAGTTATTGGATGCACACGAGCTAAAATCCATTCGCGTCCAAAATGTGACCTAATAAGCGAGCTCGTTTCAATTTAAACTGTCGCTCCCTCTCTTTCTTACTCGGCCGATTCTTTATTCTGTTCCTCTTAGGCAAATCTTCGGATGGACGTGAGGAACCTGGAGTCATAGTTTTTACTCCGTCATCTTTCCGGGTAATGTTTCGTATTACTATGGCTTGTTGTTCTGCCGATAGTATTGCTCCGCTCTGCATTAGGCCTGTGCTGATATCATCTCTCAATTTCAGTTCGGCCACTTGTTTTTCAAGCTCCTGGGCCTTCTGCTCGGCCAGCCGCAAGGCTTCATTTTTCTGACCTAATTTGGCCTTCAATTCGTCCATCTCTGTTCTTAATTTATTTGCCGCCTCCGGGCTAAGCCACGTTTGTTCCATGTAGTGGCACTTCCGCACCATGGCCTCCGCCCTCTGAATTTGAGTCACTGCCGTTTGGTGGTATTCGGATATGTCTCTACGAAACTTGTCTATTATTCTTCTGTGTGAGTCCACTGAACAAAAATCTTTATATACTCATCTTTATTTATTTCAATTTATACAATAATGACTATTAACATAACTTTATATTTCTAAACCAATATCTCTCGGAGACGTATTATGCCATCTAGATGGGAAAGGGATGGGTATGCACCTTTTACTTCCTTACACGCCCCGAAAGTATCTACAACAGTGCTCATAGCCGTGACACTGGTCAACGCGCTATGCCCACTGCTGGGGACACTCTGGGTCCTATAATATGATAATATAAAAATTTTTATTTTTCCTATTAAGAATTTATTTCTAATTTTCTATTTATAAAAGCTAATTTGAATTACCAAAAGGAAATCCTAATTTACTAAAATTTAAAAAAAACAAAAATTTTAATTTAAATTACTGTTGGGCCAGCACACAAATAGCCTTGAGAATTGTTTAAATGCATCAGTAATACAGCACGAAAACCCAGCACCAAGATAACTTAAAATACAATATACAACACCGATTAAACACTTTAAAATCTGAGAGAATATAAATAAATATAAAATCAAAAACATAAAAATAAAATTAAAATAATAACAAAATGCACCAAGATTCGCACGATACCTACACAAATATAACAAGAAAACACAACAAATTCGACGAAATTGAAAAAATTAATAAAAGTTCATTAAAATGAAATTTAAATCGAAAATTTGAATTAGTAATAATTCAATAAAAATCTTAAATAAAAAATTATAAAAATAAATCAAAAAATAATAAAATTAACGAATAGAATTTACTAGAAAATAACAAGGTCGAATTTTGTTTTACTGCATCAAATTTCACACGCGAGAAAAATAGGTATAAATACTGATGTGTTTTCACAAATTTTCAGTCTTATTTTTCGGAGAAAAATTTCATTACAAATTTTAACTGGTTGTATAACTGGTTGAGAGCCGTGCATTCAGGCAATTAACACGGGTAAGTGTTTTGCCTGAACACGATCACTCTCAACTGGTGCAATATTATTAGTTGATTTTTTCGAAGAGAATTGATGGGTAATTTTTCAATTGAATTTATGTATGACTTTTCAGATCGAATTGATGGATGATTTTGTTTATGGATAATTTTGTTTTTCCAATTGAATTTATGGATGATTGTTTGAATCGAATTTGTGGGTAATTTTTTAATTGAATTTATGGATGATTTTTCAGATTAAATTTGTGGATAATTTTGATTTTCCAATTGAATTTATAGATGATTTATCGAATTAAATTTATGGGATTCTCGAAGTAAATTTTATGGAATGGATACAATGAATTTCAAATGTATGTAGCCGATGTAATATGCTGAATAAATATTTTATATCTACAGCCTTAGTGCAATCGAAACTTTTATTCCAAATGCTATGGTAAAATATTATTTGTTATTCCTTTTTCCGGCCCACAGCCAACACATAACGCAAGAAAGCAAAATCTACATAGTACAAATTTGTGTAAGAGCGTGGAAAATCGCCAATGATATGTACCCGTGAAGACTCAGCGTGCGGAACGCAGGAGTTGGAACGCCAATATTATCCGTACATAGGGGAAATTGGAGGGTAAATGAGTAGTTTATTGGCTGCTCCTTCACCATCCGTTTTCTGTAAAATTGACATAAATTTTTAACAACAATCGGCTCAAAATCTCTAACACCGAGTAGTCCAGTGGGCACTCATTAACTATGAAATGAACATAAATAGATCTTAAGGACAAAAAGAGGGAATGGGTAGCGGGGAAAATTGCGAAATCGTTGCAACAGTTAAAATGAATAGCCATCAGAAAAAGATTAATCCGAACGACCAAAATCATAAAAAAAAAAAATAATGTTTTAATAAGAATTAAATAAATTTAAATTTGAGTTGAGGCGGAAAATATGGGCGGGACGCTGCTCAAATTTTCCGAATTAATTCAAATACTTAACAAAAATAGTAACGTAAAAATGGAATGCGTAAAATAAGGGCGGAACGCTGCTCAAATTTTCCGAGTCAATGAAAATACTTTGTCGAAAACGTTAGAATAGGGATGAACCGTAAAATAAGGGCGGAACGCTGCTAAAATTTTCGAATTTACAAAAATACTTTATCGAAAACCGAAAAATATAGATGGACTACGGCTAATGTTGTATATCAATAAACAATTCTTAACGCTGAGGAATAAGGACGGATCCCTACAAAATCTTAATAAATGTAACGATAATGATAAGGGTAATGGTAATTATAATAATAATAATATTGATAATAATAATAATAATAATAATAATAATAATAATAATAATAATAATAATAATGGTAATAATAATAATAATCATGGTATTTGTAGTAATGATTGATAATAATTATGATAATAGTAATAATCATAGTAGTAATAACAATAAATATAATGGTAGTTATAGTAATAAAAATAATAATATAGGTAATAGTAGTAACAATTAAGAAAGGTAATATACATAATAGCAACAACGATAATGCTAGTAATAATAATGGGAAACATTGTAGTTACAATAGGGATAAGGGTGAAAGATATAATGTGGGTGTATTTAACATAACAAAGGGTGTACAGGCCAAAGAATAATCATCAGCATGGACAATAGTAAGAAGGACTAAGAAAATGGACATAACAATGAATGATATGAGAGTATAGGTTAACATTTGAAGGAGATAGGAGAATAATGGGACCTAAGAATCAAAAGCGAGCACAGGTCTTCTATCGACAGCTCGTGAACCCGAGGGTTGTCCGAGCAATTATAGTACTAGCACATGGTACTCAATTTTTGCGGACAATCCACCACTTGAACACATTACCAACGTTGTTTAGCAACGGGTGCCAAGTGGATCAGAATCATTTTGTATGGCGTTACGAGGGCAACTAGAAGGATAAGCAAGATTTGAAACCCTGTAACCCACCATACAAATTTGGGGGCTCAGCCGGGATTGAATGATTTTCGTGTGCAAACAAATGAGAGGGGACAGGTTACAGAACTATCTTTGCAAATAGAAATGTCGGGACGACATTTTGCCGAACCCCGGAGAGATGAAATATGTGGAACTTAAAAATGTAAAGATCGATTATAAAGATTGATGAGAAATTGTAAAGATCGATGAAAAACGAACGACCTGACTACAAATCAAGAGAGTAAACAATAGACGACTAGCCCACCAAGTACAAATTTGGGGGCTCAGCCGGGATAACCATGATTGTTTTTGCAAAGAACCCAAGGAAATAAAAGCAAATATTTAATTATTAAACAGAAATGTTGGAACGACATTTTGTCGGACCACGGAGAGAGGATGAACTAAAGAATGGAACTTAATAACAAACGAAGGAAAACGATCGACTCTTTGACGATGAGAAAACAGTTCGATGATATTATGTAGAGAACGATGAGCTGAGTAAAAATGCCAATTGAACTATGGTTGTATTTTCTGAAGGTTCGAAGTTACAAAGGGTCAAACCTTGGCCAAAAATTTTATTTTTGATATGTTGTACAGGACGGTGAGTTGAGTATTATTGTCAATGGAACTATAGTCGTATCTTATCGAACTTCAAAGGTGTAAAGGGTCAAACCTTGACCAAAAATATAATTTTTGATATGTTGTAGAGAAGAATGAGCTTAATAAAATTGCCAATAGAACCATGGTCATATCTTCTAAGGGTCCGAAGCTAAAAAGGGTCAAACCTTGACCAAAAATATAATTTTTGATATGTTGTAGAGAAGAATGAGCTTAATAAAATTGCCAATAGAACCATGGTCATATCTTCTAAGGGTCCGAAGCTAAAAAGGGTCAAACCTTGACCAAAAATATAACTTTTGATATGTTGTAGAGAAGAATGAGCTTAATAAAATTGCCAATAGAACCATGGTTATATCTTCTAAAGGTTCGAAGCTAAAAAGGGTCAAACTTTGGTCAAAAAAATTATTTTTAATATGTTGTACAGAACGACGAAAGGGCAAAAGTGGCGATAAAATTAGGATCTTCCGACCTTTGGATAAAAAGTTATTAAGGGTCAAACCTTCAAAAATTTTAATTTTTGATATGTTGTAGAGCTTGAGAAGCTGAGCAATATTTACTATAGAAGTATGGCAGTCTGACTTCTGGGTCAAAAGTTATAAAGGGTCAAAACCTTGGTCAAAATTTTTAATTTTTGATATGTTGTAGAGCGTGAGAAGCTGAGCAATATTTACTATAGAAGTATGGCAGTCTGACTTCTGGGTCAAAAGTTATAAAGGGTCAAAACCTTGGTCAAAATTTTTAATTTTTGATATGTTGTAGAGATCGACGAAACAAGCAAAATTGCCAATAGAACTTTAGTCATCAGAGCTTTAGATAAAAAGTTATAAAGGGTCACAACTTTGGCCAAAAATTTTAATTTTGATATATGGTGTAGAATAATAAGACGATCAAAAATTACGATAGAACGATCATCATGTGAACTTTTGATAAAATGTTACAATGGGTCAAAACCTCGGAATACTCTAGAATTCAGAAAATTGCGAAGAAATTAAAAATATCAATATATGTAAATAAGTTAAAATATTAGATACACAAAATTTCAAAAATGAAACGATTCAACAGGAAAGTGGGGATAAAATTATCAATATTTGTAGAGTAGGAATCAAAGAAACAGGAAACTATAAATAAAAATAAAATTATGGGTAGGTTGTATAAATCAATGGAATCATCGTGTAAATATCATCCAAAAAACCGTAGAAGTAGTAATAAAAATATTAAAAAATAGATAAATAAATAAAAAATTAAAATAATAAAAACAGGGAAAAGGTGGAAATCACGAGGGTTAAAGTAATTAGAAATAGGGGAAACCACAAAAATGCGGGTCGTCTAAGAGTTCGTAAAAAAATTGGAAAACCAGAAATTACTGGATTAAAATTGTTTGAAATAAGACGTGATCACCAAGTCAGTTAAAATAATTCTAAACGTAATAAACGATTAATTGAAAGTAATTAAATTAAAGATCAAAATATTAACGGAAAAGGTTGCAACGATTTCGAACCCCTACTCCTATGAGATGAGCGGAACTAACGAACGATCGATTGTGCGAATTACAAAAGACATGAGGCCAAGCAAAGCCAAATTAGATACTAAACGAGAACAGATAATCAATTAAGTTAGAGAAATTGACGAAAAGATAATCCAGACGATGGAGAAACTTAGGCGTAGATAAAAGGAAATGTTCAGGTGTAAATGAAATGAATAGTAAGAAATGAGCATAGATGAATAAAATGATGATGCTTGTTATTAATGAAAATAAAGGATTAGAGATAATAATGAATTACGAGAATAATAGTTAGCAACCAGAGGAAAATAATGATTGAAAACGATGAGTTGAGATTAATAATAATAATAAATGAGACAACAATAGCAACCGAAAGGTGTAAAACATACGGAAAAAGCCGAAAACTTCATGAAAGCCGTTAAATAAATTCTGAGTGGACAAGTAAAACACAACTTAAACAGTGAAAGCTGAAAAATCACACATAAGGTACGGTAAAAGTTTCGATGCATCATTTTGTTAGTGTATTTTGTAGTGTTATTTTTATTATATTATATGGAAATGATACTGGAAAGTAAGATTTAAAACCGAGCTATCATAACGATAGTACGCTTATTCCGATGGAGAACCTTGATCAACCCGAGGAGAGGAAGGTAGTAGGATCCGTCGCAAATGTTGGGGAGTTCCTGGCGAGAGATTGATCACCTCTTTGGGGAACAAACCAACGCGATTACTACAATTTTTGAATTGGGAAAGTGAAGGGGTAACCGAAAATAAAAAAAAAAATTAAAAAAAAAATTGAAAAAATGCGCATGATTTAGACGTTAAAGGTACCTAGAGATATTCTTTTTTTCCCTAGCTGGTGGTGAGGCACCAGAGGACAGCTACGGACTGTCGTGTTCAGGTTGTTATCAGCCAAGGGACTGATGGCGCTGAGCCGTTCGATACAAAAACCCGGATCACACACCGAGTATCGGGGCCAAACGGTAGGTGAGATGTGAACTAACCGGTAAATGGTTCATACTCAAAATGTCCTACTAAAGCCAGATGAGAGCGGCCGAATGGAGCCGAGAAATCTGATGGAAGGAGCGGGCAGAGATTTGATAGTTTATTTTCCGCTCCCACATTTAATCGCTTCCTTTTCTTTTCACTATTCGGGAAATCAAGTAAACCGCTTTTGGAACTTGATTGAACGTCTAGGCATTTCCATACTTTTATATTCTCCGAGGTACACAACCCGGATCCCACACCGAGTACCGAGGGAATGTTTTTTTATTGCCCAGCGAGGAGTTTGGTACAATAACCCGGATCCCACACCGAGTACCAAATATCCGAATGGCGGTGAGTAAAGCGTAACCGGAAGAATGCGCGGCCAAAAGACGCCATGGCTTGAGAGTCAGTGTGAGGCCTCAAACACACCCAAAAGTCACTGATGAGCTCAAGTCCGGTGAAACAATGAGAGATAATATGAATAAGATGAATAGGAATATGAGTAAAGATGAAATTGATAGAATATGATTATGATTAGAGTAAACAGTAAAGATGAGAAATAGTAAGATATGATTATGATTAGATATTAGAGGCCATAGAGTGCCAGATAAGATATGATTATGATTAGATATTAGAGGCCATAGAGTGCCAGATGAGATATGATTATGATTAGATATTAGAGGCCATAGAGTGCCGGATGAGATATGATTATGATTAGATGAGAAAATAATAAGAATGATATGATTATAATGAAAAGAGATATGAGTAAAGAGGAAATATGAGTACGAATAGATGTTAAGGTCACAGATGACCAGTAAAAGAGTTAAAGCCGAAGGCCGAAGAGCCAACGGAAATTCTAGAGGGCGTAGAGCGCCAGCGACTGAGGATTAAGTAAACGATTTTTAATCAATGAGACCTAGGAAAAAATGATTTACAGATTGAATGAGAGTATGAGTATAATGATTTTATTATTGTAATATAGATAATTAATGCGACCACATAGATAATTGATAAGACTATATAGATAATTGATACGAGGTCGATAGATAATTGTTACGAGATATAGATAATTCAAAATAGACTTAAAAATGAAGGGAGATGAAGCGAAAGAAAAATTATTACAGCGAATAAAGTTTACGGAAAAAGACAAGAGAATTTAAATAAAAAGGCCCATAGAGCAACAGTGGTTAAAGTTTAAGGAAAAAGACGAGAAGAGTTAAGTAAAAAGGCCTATAGCGCATAGAAATTAAGGAACGTTTTTGGACCAATGATAGAGATAAAGGAGAATAGTAAACGAGACGATTATTGATATGATGGTGATGATTTATTTGATTAAAATAGTTAATTGATACGACCGGATAGATAATTGATGCGACTATAAGGATAATTTAGACGAAACAAATAGATAATTGATACGAGCTATAGATAATTTAAAATAAAATTAAAATGAAAAAACAAAAATTAAAAAGATAAAAAGTTGACGTAGAGAAAAGAATTAAGGAAAAGCAGTGAGAGTAGTACGATAAATTAATTTGGAAATTTATATACTAGAAATGTTATTTATGTTTAGATAATTGACAAAGAATAAAGAGAACGAGTAAACCAAAAGAATAAAGAGATCAAGTAAACGACGAATAATAGAGCCGATGAACTAGAGATAGAATCAAGAAAACGAGTTACAAGAAACCGGAATCAAGGAAACCATTGTGTAGAGAAACAGAAAATATACCAAAACAAACGGAGAACAAGGATAAAGAAATAGACCATGTTATTGAAATTCAAAGAGAGTGAAAAGCGGCAACGGATAGAAAACTTAATACAGTAGCGAAAGCAGAACCAATGATTACAACAAGATTAGAAAGTTTGGAAACAGAAGCCCAAAAATATGATAAATTAACGGAAAAGCTAACCGATAAAGGAAACAACGTGAAATCACCCGAGCTAGGAATTCCAACTCAGTTGAAAACAAGTACGAGTAAAGAGATGGAAAAACTCCGAGAGGAAATGAACCAAGAGTTGCCAAGTAAAAACACGGATAAAACAGAAATATTTTCGAGAGAATCAACAATGTACAAAATCGTACGCGATGAACCAGAAATGAGGGGCCGAGAACCAATATCTTCAAGTTTAAAGAGGAATGTACAGGAGATGCATTCAAAAAGAAAATGCAACGAAGAAGATTTAAATGACAAAAAAGAAACTGGAAATTCGGAAATAAAAACAGTTGGAACAAAAATAGCTGAAACATGGCAAACGGAAATCGTACTGGAAGAGAAAATATTAACCACAATAGAAGAAAGAGTCGAAAGAGAAAATGAGCAAACCGAGTTAAAAGATCGAGTATCAGAACCAATGAAAGTAGTGATGGAGATAACGAGACAAACGAAAGATGTTTACCCGCAACCAAATCAATATATTGAAAAACCATTACGAATTTACGATATTCCAGTTAAGAGGATTCAAACAATAGGGGTAAATTTATAAAGTGTAATAATTATTTCAGGATTAACAACGCGAACTACAATCAAATATGTGATATCTATTCAAAAGAAGGATGCAGAACTGACCGAGGTTATCAACTAAAAAATTACCAAGGATATGATAGAAGAGTTCGCACAGAAGGAGAAGAAATGATAATCTGTTTTAATTGCAATCAAAGCAGGCATATGTCAAAGAATTGTCGAATGAGAAGAATTCAAGGTCAACAAAAACCAAACCAATTCAAGAAGAGTCCATAAAATAACCAAAGCAAGAGGTCAGACATTTAAGAGATAGGGCGATAATGAGTACAACAACAAGATTCGAGATTACAACCTGTTTCAACTGCAACCTAAACGGACATTTGGCTGAAAATTGTCCAATAGAGAGAAAATCGGGACAACCAAAAACGAAAATTATAGTCAAAGTACACAAAGCAATCAAATACAAGAGAGTGAGCAATTAAGAGGTATGATTAAACGAATATCCGCAAACAATCAAAGACAACGAAGTAATACGAGGAGAAACAGGAATGATGTTCGATATTTATGGACCGGAAAATATTCGGAACAGCAAAAAGTCGTTATTAAAAACAGGATCAACTCTCAATGAGAATGACAATAAAGGAAAAATGATGTTAAATTACGTTATGATGCCGCGAGAAGCAAGAGCAATAGATTTAGTTACGATAAATGCAATTCAAGAAGACATCGAAATAATAGGACAAAATTTAAACCCAATCCTTGGAGCAATCGGGAGAGGATACGATAAAGCAGCAGCAAAACTGATCAATTGGAGAAAAAAGAAAATCCGATAACGAAATTATAGACGTAAACAAATTCGAAAGCATTGAAAATATATTACAAAAAAGAGCAATAAATTCCGGGTATGCATTACCAAGGACGATAAAAGCCCTGTTAAAGAAAGGAGAAATAAAATTCATAGACAATAAAAGAGAGCCTAGAAGATAACAAAGAGGGAGAAAACCGAGAGAGTAATAAAAGACGATCAGAAAAGATCAAATGATGAAGAAAACACAGACAAAATCTGTTGGAAACAAATGATGGACTCACAGAAAATTCAAAATCGAGAGAACAAAGCAAGTCAAAATATGAACCAATACCCAATAGCCAAGTGAGATCGATATATATCCAGTAATTGATGAGAGATGCGGAGGGTTACGCACCTTGCGCGAAGACCCTTTGGAGATAAAGTAATAAATAGTTAGAAATGTGCATATAATTTATATAATAGATATGTTTATATAGTAATGTATAAAAGTAGTGTATAAATATTATATGGAATGAATATAATAATATCTGATAATATATAAAAGTAGTATATAAATATTATAGTCGAGGAGCGAAAACAAATTTAAAAATCAGACGATGGGATAAAGAATATAGCGGAATGAGAAAGACATGTGATGTGATATTACGTTAAAATGGAGAAACAAATCAAATGGAAGCCAATCAAATATCAAGCAGTAAAGCTTAGTTAGATAGATGAGTGTAAAACAAGAATCAGATCAGGATCAGAAATTGAAATAAACCGATTAAGAGGTACCGAAGCCATCAAGGAAATCAGAGACAAGAGTAAACTTGGAGAGAATCCAGAACAATCAGATGAAAGACGAAAATGAGATAAAGTAACAAAATAGTAAAGAGATCACCAACACAAAACGAAAGAATCGAAGGAATAGATGAAATATCAAGTCAGTTAACGAAAAAGACGAGGGAGAATAATTTGACGAAAAACTGAATCAAGTAATGAGAAACTGGCGAATAACAACAAAGGACAGCTAATTGAGAAACGAAATTTGTGGTGATTGAGTTAAATGGAAAAACTAAGAAGACAAAGAAATAAATGTAGCAAAAGAGTGGAAAAGACTCAAAATTAAAGCCAGGAAAAGAGCAAGAAAGACGTCCAATTGCAAGTGAAACTAGATGCAGCCAAACGAGACAAAATGAATATTACGGAAATAGCAATTTCAAACATGACTGAAGTTCAACACCGGATACAAATAAAGAACGGACCAGAAAAAAAAAATCAAAGAACAACCCAACAATCAAAAACCCGACAACAAGAAAGATAAATCAAATCAGTAAAGAGAGAAGGCAAAGGGCAATGCCAACAAACAACAAGACGAAAGATGACGAGGCTGAACTACAAAATGCACCCAATCAAAATGGAGTATTGAAAGGATCTTGCAAATCGTAGTAAAGACAAACAAAGAAGATAAATGATGTCAAAATAAAATTAATACCAATCACAGAAACGAGAAACCAGACATAATAATAAAAGCAACAGAGATAAAGAAAGGAGAGAAACAGAAAGTCAAACAACTACCTAAAATCAAGAGAGAATAATAGCAAGCCTTATTAAAGGAACCTGAAAATTGTTCGAAAGCAGCATGATATTGGCGATGAGGAAGAAGATAGCAGTAATAAACTCATATATACAACCTAGTATCCCTTAGAAAGATGTCGAAAAACCCCACAATCAATCAATCGATGCAAAATTAACTGTAACAAATATGACGATATATGAGAAACCCAAAGGATACCAATTACGGACGGATCAATTCCTATTATACCCAATGGTCAAAGGATTAACACAAGAAAAACAGATCGTTCAAACCCTCAGAACTCTAGAAAATCAAATCGAAAGTCAATAGAAAAAGGAAACACCCATCAAGGAAACAATATTAAAATAATCATGGATGATCTTTAGAAACCCTACAAAATAACAAAAAGAACCGAAATCGAGAACAAACAGCCAAAATTGATAACTGAAAAGAAGAAACTCAAACCAACCTCAAAGAATCATGAATAATCCCGAACCGATCAATTATCATCAAACAATCGAGACTAAATAATATGATAAAGGGTCAGCTACCCACAGAATCCAATTGAACACCACCCAGTTCAAGATGCAAAGAAACAGTCAACAAGCGAAAGTTAGAATGTCAATTTACAACTCAAAACCCTAAATAAACCAGCAAAAAAGGAGTCTTGGACTAAACATTCTATCTATTCTTCTTATCTGAGATTCACTAAGCCTGCCAATCTTCCAAACAATCGGCCTCTAATGAAGTCAATTCCCCAAACTAAACAAAATCTCAAAGTCAAATCGCACAACAGATATCGAATCGTCAAAATATCAGAACCTGCTGAAGAAAGTAATCAATCAGAAACCAAGAAACTCAAGGCATCAACGAGACGAATACCCAAGTGACAGAATATTGAACTCATGATTAACAATGAACTAATGATTCTTAGACAATTAACTATTCTTTATGTGTGATCATGACCGGACTGTATGTCCTCTTTCACTTCATCTTGTAAACCGTATATTGATGTATACTGTATGATTATTTTTATGCATGTGGGTTTTAAGGTCACGACCATGTAGCTCGTAGACCCAATTGAATGGAAAATGTAAACTTTGCATAGTTCATAGCTTAGATCTTTAAGAAATTGCGGGTCGCAATTTTACGGGCCCCGGAGTGTTTTATGTTGGGCCAGCACACAAATAGCCTTGAGAATTGTTTAAATGCATCAGTAATACAGCACGAAAACCCAGCACCAAGATAACTTAAAATACAATATACAACACCGATTAAACACTTTAAAATCTGAGAGAATATAAATAAATATAAAATCAAAAACATAAAAATAAAATTAAAATAATAACAAAATGCACCAAGATTCGCACGATACCTACACAAATATAACAAGAAAACACAACAAATTCGACGAAATTGAAAAATTAATAAAAGTTCATTAAAATGAAATTTAAATCGAAAATTTGAATTAGTAATAATTCAATAAAAATCTTAAATAAAAAATTATAAAAATAAATCAAAAAAATAATAAAATTAACGAATAGAATTTACTAGAAAATAACAAGGTCGAATTTTGTTTTACTGCATCAAATTTCACACGCGAGAAAAATAGGTATAAATACTGATGTGTTTTCACAAATTTTCAGTCTTATTTTTCGGAGAAAAATTTCATTACAAATTTTAACTGGTTGTATAACTGGTTGAGAGCCGTGCATTCAGGCAATTAACACGGGTAAGTGTTTTGCCTGAACACGATCACTCTCAACTGGTGCAATATTATTAGTTGATTTTTTCGAAGAGAATTGATGGGTAATTTTTCAATTGAATTTATGTATGACTTTTCAGATCGAATTGATGGATGATTTTGTTTATGGATAATTTTGTTTTTCCAATTGAATTTATGGATGATTGTTTGAATCGAATTTGTGGGTAATTTTTTAATTGAATTTATGGATGATTTTTCAGATTAAATTTGTGGATAATTTTGATTTTCCAATTGAATTTATAGATGATTTATCGAATTAAATTTATGGGATTCTCGAAGTAAATTTTATGGAATGGATACAATGAATTTCAAATGTATGTAGCCGATGTAATATGCTGAATAAATATTTTATATCTACAGCCTTAGTGCAATCGAAACTTTTATTCCAAATGCTATGGTAAAATATTATTTGTTATTCCTTTTTCCGGCCCACAGCCAACACATAACGCAAGAAAGCAAAATCTACATAGTACAGATTTGTGTAAGAGCGTGGAAAATCGCCAATGATATGTACCCGTGAAGACTCAGCGTGCGGAACGCAGGAGTTGGAACGCCAATATTATCCGTACATAGGGGAAATTGGAGGGTAAATGAGTAGTTTATTGGCTGCTCCTTCACCATCCGTTTTCTGTAAAATTGACATAAATTTTTAACAACAATCGGCTCAAAATCTCTAACACCGAGTAGTCCAGTGGGCACTCATAAAATTTTAATATGAACACACATTCCTTAAGATCAAACTAAATGGAAAGGGAAATAAAAACTCAAAATGGATGCAACGAACTTAAATAAAGCCTGTAAATTTATTAAAATGAGTATCATAACCTACTAACTAGAACCAAATTTATCTAAAATAAGTACAATAAGTTGTATATTAGATTATAAAATAGGCTCCATAACAATACAATTTTATTAGGACGACAGTCAACAGTAATAAAATGCTCATTACAAGATTATACTAGTGCCAACAATGTCGAATTACAATATAGAGAGTAGTTAGGAAAATAATTATAGTCGACTATAATATATAATAATAGCTCAAAGATACACATTAGGTTAGATGAAATCAACGAATAATCTAGTAATAATAGTATTGGTGGTAGAGTCCTAATATTATTCTTAGGGACATAGTTACCCAACAGTTAGCCCAAATAGTAACAATAATAACGACAGAAATAAAGTGGATAATAAAAATAACGATATTAGTAGCAATAATAAATCTCACTGACCCATTCTAATAATGACAAATCATCGAATTATTAATGATATAAGAATCATAAGAGCATTAAATAAAGGCAGTGATGAATATATAACAATCACAATAAAACTTTAATAAATACATTAGATTTGGCAAAAACGACAAGCAACAAATAATATCAATAAATGCATAATCCACAATAATGCCCCAATTCCACGAAATCTTGACCAAACACCATCAGAAGGTCGATACCAATGAAAATCTTTGGCCCATCTCGTCCGATATTCTTCCACCTTCAACGAACCAGTACTGATTACTTTAGACTTAAACTAATAAAATAACGAAATTAGTAAAGAATTATAACAAAATTAGTCCTACCGACAAAGGGTTTGTCGACGTTGCCACCAACCAATTTTTGCCTCAACAGTGTCGACCATGACTTTACTATTCCTCCATTTTGTACAACGTGTATAAATGCCTAGGAGTTAGTAGATTTAGGCCTACTGACCCATACAAGCCTAGGAGAGCTAACAATCCAGATATTTAGAGATGATGAGAAACAACCAGCAGCCAAAGTGATGAAGGTTGCAACCAATTTCGGGCAGAGAGTCAACCGATATGAGTTGGAGGTAAACCAGTTTTCCTTTGTTAAGGTAAGTCACGCAACTGTGGTAATCGACGATAGGATTAGCCTGAGGAACATCAAATCCATGTTGCTCGTGTGAAGTAGAAACCCCAGAAAATCCAAATTTGAGAAATAAAAATCATAAATACTCCAATATTAAAATCAGTGGAGCGACAGAAACACAATAAAACCAATCGTAGCGGACGATTGGTCAGAACCTATCTTAAACTACAGTAGCTGGTGACTCGCACCACTGCCAAAGAATGAATGGATTAACAATTCAATAGTTCATAACAAGTGAAATAGACATATTAAATAATAAATTTCAAAAATAAAATAAGGGAATTTTAGATTTTGTTGCTATTGAACCTAAATTTTTTTTGTTATTAAAGATAATTAAGTTATTTAAAGAGTTAGCTTAAGTGACCATTATATTCATTGATGATGATGATACCGCTCTATCGAAACAACTAATTAAGATTGTTTGGTTTTAGATATGGAATCAACGCGGACCCTCAGTCAAGAATTAAGAAGTATGCGGCGGGAAGACGCTGATCTGCACCGACAACTATTACAGTTGTATCGGCCCTAAGTAAACAACTAAACCAACGCTTGATCCTAGGTCAATAGTGATGGAAAGAGACAAAGGTTTTGACCCAAGCCCAGCGAGCCCAAATTCGGGGCTTAGAGGTCCCATTATCTGCGAGCCAAGAAGGGAGTGCAGTGATGTATCCTTTAGTTTCCCCCGGCACAGATAGCTTATCGTGAACATAGCCGACCAGATGAAGTGAGTAAACAGACTCTATCCTATGCAAGGCCAGGCAGGGCAGATTGAAATCGCAGAAGGCTCCAACAATCCAATAAAACTAAATAACAATAATATTTTCATCGAATGATTTGTGTATTATCAATTAATATCGATAAAAAAATATTTAACTTGATTTTTCTTGAAATAAATAGTTCTAATTATTTAATCAATTCCAAGTAAGGACATTGTGACTGAGAAGCAGTTTAGGGACCTAGAATTTAAAGACGAGCTTCGACCTCCGAACGGCAGCTCGATGTACCCAGCATGAAACCGAGCCTTTGCAGTTCATCAAGTAAGACTCAACTTTAACGGCTTCATAACCAATGGTTACATTACCAAAGTTGCTTAGCAACGGGTAACCATTAGGTGCGGTTGAATGTTGTATGTATGGGTTCCAAGGTCGTAAACTACCAACCCACCAAAACAAATAAAAAGCTAAATTAAAACACTGATCTCATTAATGGTTTTATTATTTCATTGAAAAACTTAGATACTTTACAATGGAAAGTAACACCGATAGAAAATTTAAAATCATCAGAACAAATGTCACCATCGTAAAAATTATTTCTCAGTAAAATTATCAATAAATACATAATCTATCAATAATTTCAATACTACAAATTTGTTTTATTTTTGGTTAATATGGAAAATTTATTTATTATTTAATTTGGATAAAGAAGTTAAATACTTTGACAAAATTCACTTTTTTTTATTTTTAAACACTTCGTGACTTTGTTTAAATGTGTCAATAATGATCATTCTATATGAAAGGCATTTGAAACTAATATCTTAGATATTTTATCATAAATCAATTTTGATTTTTTTAAGATCATTAAACACTATGAAACCATTTATTTATTGGATTTATTTTTTTTCTGGTATGTATTTCTTTCTTTATGTATTATGTCATTATTTGTTTTCCAACACAGTGAGCATTATTGGTTATAGGTTTACTGTCACTCCGACTGTAGTAAAAAACTTTAATATCACATTTGATAAGTCATTTTATTTGGAAAAAATGAATAAAGAAATGAGTATGATTATATTTACTCGATATTTACTTTCATCTTCCTATTTAAATAGATGAGAAGTGCTTCGCAATCTGCAGCAACAATGCAACAAGTGTCAGTTATTTTAATTTTATATATAGTTTCTAGCATGGTCTGTATCTAAGATTTATTTTAGTACTCTATTTTTATATCTTTGACTTTACAATTAGTATTTGTGTTTAAAACATCTCATATTATTGTTCTACTTGCATTTGTTGCTAACAGTTACTTCAAATGATGTTGATTACTACAATGAGATAAAATCATTATAATATAAAAAATTCTATATTTAGCATAATGATTGAATTTAATTAATTTTGAAATAATAAATCCTAAAATTTAACCTCAGAATTAATTTGAATTCTTATTAATCGATTAATGGAAACGGAAATGTGTAAATGTTTTAATTCAACTTTTGAATGAATTTTTATTGAATTTTATTTCTTTTAATTCCAATGTTAATTAAATGTTTTATCCATTCAGTATTTAAAAGAATTAATATAAACCAATCAAAATCATACCTAAAATTTAGACACAAGGTACAGTTTAAGAGCTATTAAAGCAATATTAATGACATTATTTTATATATATATATAATGCAAAAACAAGAATTTAATTTTCATCATATTTGAAAATTTTATTTAAGCATATTATTTCTATACTTAATTTATTACTAATTTCACTGAACTATTGATTATCTTACGAAAGTTGATTTCATTCCCTCCACGTTCTCAGATATCCTTCTGACTAATTAAAAAGAAATTTATAAAGCATTTCTTGTGACATTACCTAAAGGAAAATCGTGATGTTCTTTATATTGATACGAAAATATGAAATTGGAAATCTAAACTTTGACCTTTTATTACAAAAAAATTCACTAAATTGAATTTATTTTAATCTCAAAATGTTCTAATTTATAATTTATGAATATTTTTGTTTTCGTTTTATGTATAAGTAGAAAAATTTAAAATATTTTTATATTTTTATTTGTTCTGTTTTTTCTAGACTTTTGTCATTTTTGAGTAATTAAAATGGCTATGATTTAAAATTCTTAACCTCTTTATGTGGAAATTTTTTTTCGAAATTTTCGTGGCATGTGGACTTATTTTTGGAAAAAACAAAATTTTTTATTTTGTTACCTTTTTGACATAAACACAATTTTGAAAGAAAGTAAGTGACATAAAGAGGCAAGAAATAAGTGTTATAATTATCAAAATTTAGTCAATACTCAAATTTCCGCACATTGTTGTAAAATCCAGTCGAAACGTAATATTACGTTCCGCACATGAAAGGGGTTAAGATGCAAAAAGTCTTCCATAAATATTTCAGCATTATATGATGTTATATTCACATTTCGAACAATAATTTAGGTATCAGATAAAATAAATACAACCGCAGCATATATAAACTCAGGAATCATCAGATTATTGCTCCAAATAATTCTTTGATTATTTACATTTTGTTAATTTCACCATCATGTTTCAGATTTTTATCGTTCTGATCACTATTGAGCACATCAGTATAATAGACGAACAGATTGATCTAGTATACATTTAATATTTTTAAGATCATTTTTTGATGAGAGCTGCATAGTTTTATGATTTAATATTTTAAGAGATATAACTCTTTGTGACGAAGGAAAGAGTGTTGAAAATGGGTTAGAATTGCGTAACGTCATTTATGAACAGCCTCTTATATTTATAAAAATTCGTAGAATAAAATAATACGTTAATTATGCTTTGTTTCAAAATTAAAGCATTTAATCCAAATCATATCTGGACATGAACTAAGTGCAAATTATTAGTGAAAACCCGTGTAAAGAGTGAAAGAAAGAAATTGATTTTTAAAGTCTGATAAAGGAATTTGACTTCATTCAAGTTTGGAAAAAATTGTAATAAATTTCTTATTAATTAAACATTCAACATCTGATATCCCATTACCCAATTAAAAAAAAACCTTACAAATTTGACTATCATCATAACTATTTCATTTATAATAGCTGTATTGGGATAGTTTTACCTTTAAATTATTTTTAGTATGAAAAAATATTTTACATGTACTAATTTTAATTCACTTATTACTTTTTGATTAAAATATAAATATAAAACGTATAAATTATTCAATACTTTCAAAGATTTTATGCTCCCAAATAACGCATTGAAAAAACACGTCAAACATGAATGATTTGCACACTTATTCTTTTGCCTTTGGCATTAATTCTGGCACAGATCGGCATTAAAATATCCGACAAGAATGGATTACATAATGTCTATTCCTATAGCTATATAAATCATGATTTTCAATAACTGATTTATACGTTCTGTCCCAGTTATTGCTTCTTGAAGAAATCGAATTTAAAAATTATTTACAAAAATAAATATTTAAATTGGATTTTAAAAAAAGGCTTTGATTTATCTTTATTCCACAATAAAAATGCTCTTTAAAAATCATCGATTTTATTGATAACTTCCGGAAATTTTAGATTGATTGTTTTATAATTAATTTATTATTATACTACTGATTAGAAAAATTACAAATCAATTTTAAAAATAAAATATTAGTTATGGAAATTTGTGAAAAATTGAAAACCTTTAATTATTGAATTAGCGAAACAAGTAAAATTTCAAATAAATTAAACACCTTTATGATCTGTAACGCGAAAAAAATATGTATATTTTACAAATTTTTTTTGATTAAGTTTTTTATTAATTTATAAACCGTTATAAATATAATTGAAAATAAATTTTCAAAGTTTTCCCTTATGCATTTTTTTGATTTTCTAGAGTAAACCCGAATTACTTTTGTAGAAAACATTTCTTAGAACTTAAATAGAAGAAAAAATACAATAGTAAAAAGGGTTCATTTTTAAAGTATTTTTTCTTGAAAATCACTAACAGATAAATAATTAAATAGTACCAATAAATTTATTAAAAAAAATTATAAACAGTTAATTAGTAAACTGAATACAATAAAAAAATCGACGAGTTTGTCAAAGTTGCTTTTAAAAATCTCGCAAAATTAACGAATTGGATTTGTGTTCTTTCCGATCATAAAGAAATTCGTTTAACCCAGGGGTCGGCAACCTTTTGAGACGTAGGAGGAAAAGTTACAATTTCAAAATTTCCCAGTTTTTAAATAGCCATAAACATTTTTTTCCTCACAAAACAAGTTAAAGTATTTTACCTATCTCTGCTAGAATAATAAAATTATTAATCAAATTATATAACTATAATTATTTAATAATAGATTGGTCTTCCATGCTTTTAAAAGTTTGGAATGTTAGGAACCTTTCCCAATTTTGGTTAAATCGCTAGATAAACAAATTTTGGGCTAATTTAATTATAGAAGTTGACGATTTTTTTCTCATAAAATAATTTATGTCGTCAACAAAATTTTATTTAATTAATTACTTTGTATTTTAACAATTACATCACCTAGAGTCTCGTATCGATTTGAAATTATTGGGTTTTTTTATTTATTATTTTGCTATCCACTGAGAAATATTTCTGTTTTAGAGTTTTTAATTTTATAATTGATTTTCGTACTTGAATTTTGATCTTGAACCGGTTGAAATACATTTTTGCACTTATTTGAACAACTCCAACAATTGTCTCAAATAAAGAATAAGGTTGTCTAGAAATTTTAATATTGACTGATATTTAATTATGCCTGACATTGTGTGTTATTTACATAGAAATAACAGACAAAGCGTTTGTAATTCTTCTTATGTTAATTATATATTTCCATTCAAAAAAAAACCATTTTTAATCAAATATTTTTGAATAATCATTTGGGGCTTTTTAGAGCGGTTTTACACACAATACAATTAAAAAAGCTATCTGTTTGTAAAAAAATTTACACTAAAAATACAAATCATATTTTAAGTAATTTATTCTCGATAATATGAAAATCTGTTAACAAATATTTTGAAAACAAAATATCAAATTCGAAATTTTAGATATATTTAAAATACAAGATATAGAGAAAATGAAATTACTAATTTCGATTTTGTATTTTTCTCATTATCTTTATTTATTCCATTAAAGCCAGATTCTAATGATGGAAAATGAGTATTCAAGAATATAAGTGCTTTATAATTGAGATTTTAAAATAATTAATGAGACCTATAAAAGATATGTATATAATGCAAATGGGGTTAACTCCGAGTTTGCTCAAGGCAGACTGGCACTCTAAACCATATCCCTTTTGGTTTCCGATTTCACGTCAGTTGAAAGAGGAGTCTAGTTCAAAAATGTATATATATATTCAGTCTGATTGATCAGTACTTTTCTAAAAATAATATATATTATGAATAAACTTTTCAAAATACTATCGAAATTCTTATTATCAGTAAATTTTTTTATTTATTTGGTCAATTTTGATCTGTTTTATTAATATTTTATTTATTTATTGTGCCTCAGCTGTATTCGATATTAAAATAATTCTTTTAGTTTTTGTATTTACAATTGGTAACTGATGAGATTTGGATAAAAGCCGAAACAATATATATATATATATATATATATATATATATATATATATATTTCATTAAGTACTTCTTACTGTGTACAATATGTTAATGTATATTATGCAAATCCTTGGATTCTGCGAGAAAGGGTGAAAAATAATTTACATATTTACCTTTGCCGCATGCGATCCATCGCCAAATGACAACTGATGAGTGCACGAGTTATATATTTATATAAGTTTTAAAATAAATATTAAAAATCAATAGTGCAAGTTGTTTTTTCCTAAAACTTTTATATTTTTGCTACTGAATATAAAGTTAAATTTTTTATTATAAATTTTTTAGTAAAAGTTTTTTTCTAACTATTTGGTCTCTTAGGAAATTGAAATTAAATTAAAAAATTGATTACATAAGGAAATAAATTGCGATCCTACTTTAGGGAAATGATGAGTATATAAATATATTCAACTTATTGGGGCATTTAAGTGCATATTTGCGAGTTTCAGTGCAATCTAGATAGGATTCTTTAATAAAGTAGTGAAGTGTAAAAAATATTCACAAATTATATGGCAATCATGTAACGGGGGAACCCAAAATCAAATAAAAAACTGAACCAAGTTCAATAATCAGAAATTAGATTCAATTAAATAATTACAAAGTGAACGCGATAAACTCATTAAAAATGAATAACAGTTAAAAATAATGTTGTTTTTGTGTACCAAAATGTTTCCGAGATTTTCATACTAAATTTCATTATTTGTAAACATTTCTATTATATTAAAATTCACATGAGAAGGAGTAAAATCCTAGAGAATCGCGAGTCTGGACAAAATTCATCCTCCTTAAATTGTTTTTAATTTACAAATTTTATTTCAATGAAGTTATTTTTACTTAATTTTTATAATTTGTTTAAATGTGATTTTAAATTTTTGTTTTAATTAAAGCTATTAAAACTTTTTCAAGTTTTATTTAATTAAATAGTTTAATAACTTTTAACTCGTTATCAAAGCCTAAAAATAAATTTCAACTTCTTTTTTTGTTTAATTTGCTGATCATTTCGTCATTATCTAAACTTCTTTTTCGCAGTTTCAGTATAAATAATAGAAAGCTGCACTTTTTTTAAATATCCAAATTATAAGTCTCTCCGGAACTCCATCGAATCTATATCAAAACAATGTCTCAGAGTGTTTCTCAGTTGTCTCTTGTTCGTTGGAAATGGACCTTTTTGGATTATATCCTGATTTTGAAGTTTAATAAAATTATATAAGAAAAATGCTATAAAAATAATTTAGTAATTAATTATTTGCATTTATTGTAGGGAGCACTATTTATGTGCGTGCATTGTATCCTCAGCAGCAGTGCCATTTATAAGAATCTAACTGTTATCAATACTTTTCATTAGATTTTCAGTAAAAAAGGTCCATACTCGGAGAACTTTACCCCTATCAATACCCCTCTCGATCGCCATGAATCTGACAATATGAAAATTTGTTTCCTTAGTTTCAATTGTTAAAAGAAATTTATTTTGATTAAAAATACCCATAACAATCTAAAAATAAAATTGAATTTATATCGAATATTTTATCTGAAAAATTCTGTCTCATATGGGATTTCCTGTTTTTCTTTGCTCTTAAACAATGAGACATTTCATACACCGGAACAAATGAAAGACCGCAATCACGACCAAATGAGATTTTATAACTTACTGATTGATATTTTAATGAGCACATTAGAGATATCATAATTTATTTATTTTTTAATTTTTTAAATAGATTCAATTTATCTTGTCAGTAAGGTAACATTTATAATATTCATACAAATTGGGTTTTATTTAAATATTGCTTGATAAAGCGAATCCACGACGCTTGATCCTGGGAAAAATGATCTCGTCGATAGTTCTTCCCAGACACGTTTAATTCAAATCCTTTGAAATATTTGTTTATTTATTTATTCATTCTTTATTTACGATTTATTATTTACATATCTGTACATAACTCCAACGCATTACTCTAAATAATTATATTAAATTATTTTAAATACTTTTTGAAATAATATTATGTTTGAAAAAGGCTGTCCCGAAAAGTTGTCAATATCAAAAAAACATCTATATCTTTACTGATTCATAGTCAAATATATTTTTTAATAAATATAAATGTCATTTGAAAATTAAAAAAAATCAGTGTTGAAAATCAAAAGAAGTTCTTATTATACCATATTACATTATTATTACATTCATTCAATAAGTTTTCTATATATAGCATAACAGAGCTTGTCATGCTGCTGTGTTACTTCCTGGGATATGCTGGGGGTTCTGCGTTGTTTTTTTTGCGTCTACTGGGATTTTATAGAATAAATCATAATTTACATTGCTCCTATAATTTTTAATGCAAACATTTTTTGCAGTAAAATTCTTCTTCATTTTCACTATGGATCTGTTAGTGTCAAAATAAGTTTCCTTTATCTTCATTTCAGATTTTTAATTTCATATTCTATTTATTTCTTATGGATTTTGAACACTTCAAAGAATGGATATCACGAAATTTCATGTTAAATAAATAGAAATATTGATTTCTAATTTGAAATGAGGATAAATGAAATCGAAAAGGAACTTTGTTTAAATCTTATTTTATTTTTTTAATTATGAAGCGTTAATTTTTCAATCAATAAAATTTTGGCATTCACAATAGTTGGATCTGTAAAATATACCAAAATATTAAAACAAACTTGTGACAATGTTAGTAATTTTATTAAATTAAATTGTGTTCAGTGGCACAATCTATGTTGATTTCGATAAACAATGTTTATTATACATTGAGATAATAACACGATTTATGTATAAATTGTTCGGTTAAATGTCTGAATAAGTTTATTTATGGACACGTTATTATTGTTAGCACACTTCAACGAAACAAAAATGATTAATATTTTTGTGTCACTGTTAAAATTAAAAATTTAGAATTTCTTTTTAATTAATTATACACAAACATTTTTTCAAATTTTGCAATGAAAATTTTAAACTAAAAATTAAAATAAATTTTTTTTAAATATTAAGTAATAAATTATTACAAATCAAACAAAACTATTTTTTGATGATGTCTAAGTCAATTTATAAATTTGACAGTTTAATAATGATTAAGGTTTTATTATTAGTAATTATAATAGAAAGTGTGGAGACATTCTAATAATTAAATTATTGCCAAGTTTTTTTATTTATTGTTATTTTTATATGAATATCGTTTTAATTATTATTATTATTGTTAGAAAACATTGGTAGACAATATTAATCCATTATTTTTAATATTAATGATAAAAGCGAGTGTTGAATAAATTGATTATAAATCAGTAATCCATTTTAGGATGTAATTTAACTAGTGAGTGTAAATCGGAAAATGTATGTAAGAATGATGAACCTATATTTGTGTTGGTATTGTGTACTCGGAAGAGTTTTACAAATTATGAGAGGAAGATAAGTAAGCAGTTTGGAAATTTAGATTATAAGATAATGTCTAATTCTTGTATGGTAAAAGTCAAAAACTCCAATTGGATTGTGTTATGTAATGTGTGTAATGTCACATCCATTTAAGAGACTCCCGTCATCCTTGTGCTCTAGTTCTTAAACCATGTCGACTGAAGAGTAATAGAGTTACCGGTTTTATCGGAACTCCTGATATTTAAAACGTCTATAATTTTAAATAACAATTTCAAATAATTCGCAAAAACTAAAATATATTTTTAAAACAACAACGTTAGATAAAATAAAATCTTTTGCTAAAGAGATTTTCTGATATATAAATACGATCAGCCAAATTTCAGCATTCCACATCATTCCACAAAACAGACTATTAATTAGTTTATTTTTAAATTTGAATTTTAAATTTATTTAGTGAATACAATAGTAAAATATCTGTCTGATTTTTAAAATTTTATTAAAAAATTGTAATAATTATTGGGAACGTATTATTTGTAAAGCGATTTGATCCAAAGCTTAATGTGAAAAATGCGATTAATACGACTATTTTGAATGTTTTTAAATAGTTTGATTGATAAATTTAGGATAAGTTAAGTGTTGTTTGTTTTTTAAATTTATACATTTAATATTAATAACTTTTATAATATATTTATATAACAAATGAAATAAAATTTTAAAAAGAAATTTTTAAATGATTTAAGTTTTTTATAAAGATAATAAAATAATAGAAATTAATTATTATTTTGAATATAAAAATTAAAAGCCATATTATTTGCTTTTGGCTTGTTTTTTTGCTTATGATGAGTGAAATTGTCGAAACTTGTCGTAAAATATGTATGAAGGATGCTTTCGTTTAATTAAATCATTGCTATGTTTATTTAATTATTTATTTATTAATTATTATTATTATTATTATTATTATTATTATTATTATTATTATTATTATTATGTAATTATAATCTCTTTTTTATTTTCATTTGAATAGACAAAACACGTATGTGCAGATTGTCAGATAATATCAAGATAACATCAGATAAATTCAAGGTTTAATAATTATTATAAATATTTTATCCAAACGAGATTAAATTAAAAATTTGCTATAATTTTAAGACATAATAATTTTTTGGTAAAACACTATATTAACTTAAAATTTAACAAAACATTTTCTATTATTTTTGATCATTGAAACAAATTATTCAAGTGTTGAAGTAGAAAATGTTCAATTAATTCAAGTTTTTTGTATTATACAGACCATTCTAAAATTATACCAACCACTTAAGAGATTTTGCCTGTGGTAATAAAATTTCACTTATAATAATTTTTAAAATAAAATTATTCATTAATTTTAATTAGCATATACCAGATCTGGTTTGTTAAATTAATAATAATAAAATAATATATTGTTATATGCAAAGTTAAGGCATAATCTTAGATAAAGGATACGGTGATAGTAAATACATACCTGTTTTGTTAGACTATTTTTTATTTTCATTTTTTTATTAGAAGATTATAGAAATCATTTTTTTAATGATTTCTCATCGTCAGTTAACTGTATGATAATTTAGTCGGGGTCGTGCAAGACCTTCTGAAGATATTTTGTTTACACTAGTCAGTGGTTTCTTACTATCATTATAAATTTAAGCGATACTCCTACTCTGACTTTATAGTATAAAGTATATAGTATAAAATAGTATAAAGTATAAAATATAAATAAAATCAGATATTTAGAAGTCAAAAACTTAATAATTAGCATTGACTGAGGATCAACCCTATTAATTTTATTTCTGGGGTCGCAACAACTTCTCAAATGTTATCAGGGGTTCACAGCACCAGAAAGGTTGGGAACCACTGCATTAAACTGTTCAATTGCTATTTTGTCTAAATATTCACGTTAATGTATGCATTTACTAGTGACTGTATACTTTAACTGAATTTAAAACTTTAAATGTCGCATACATCAAATATTCATCAATAAGAAAATATTGGAATAATTAATTTTTTCAACGTATTTTTTATGATCTGGAAATAGGGTTTCAAAACATTGTTTAAAATACAAATTGAGTTTCTTCCTAATTTATGCTTTCTGTTGGATCTAAAATTAATTTTTATTAATTTAAGATTGAATAAAGACTTTTTATTAACTTGTTTGTCAGACTATAAAACTAAAAATATAAAAGTCAATATTAGTTGAATTTTCTTACAAATAAATTTAAAAAATTAATTATCTATCTAATTTTAATGATATTTGATAGAAATTATAAACAAATTGACTGCCAAGCATATTTGACATGTTTTGACAAAGGACCAAAATATAATTCCTTTCCATCTAACATTTTTTATTTGATGATATTTACATAGTTGTAATTATTCTGAAAGTAATATTTTTCTGGGTCACGGATGATATTGTATTAAACTCAATTTTCCTGTCTTTCGTTTTCTGCTTTTTTTGGGTTGGTTCTTTTAAAAGTTACTATTTATAATGAATGAAAGTATTTTATAAGTATGATTTGAAATATAATTAAATTGTTATTAAGTAAGTAGATAGAAAGCTACTCCCCGCTCGACTCACATTATCGTCTGGTGCGTAAGCGGGAAATGTGTTAAGATTTTTTTAAATAATGCTTTTAAACCAGGGATAGAAACCAAAATTAATTTCGGTTAAAATTTAACCGGTTTTTATAATGCTGAGAATAATATCGGTTTTCGGTTAAACCGGTTTGCAAAATAAAGGTTAACCTTTTAAAACCGGGGTTTTCAATTACTTTGTTAGCGTAAAACAAGATTAGCTTCATGAACATCAGAAAGGCACATTCTGTAATTATGATAACGTGAATGATTAATTTTTAATTCGCTTCAGCGTAGCAACGCGCACTATCGTGAATCCAAACCAAAAATTAACATTCACGTTACTATAATTACAGAATGTGGTCTACGATTGAAGTGAAAGAAATTTCAGTGCAAAAGAAAACATATTATCAATTTTTCAAATCCAGTTTATTAAATTAAGTTTCATAAGTTTAAAATTTCTTATTTACTACTACTTTTATGTAAATTATCATATTTATGCAATTGTAAATTGATACCAATTATAATTTATTTCAATATTAAAAACTTAACATTTACCAATATATAACTCAACTGCTTATGTAGTATTATAAAATGGCAACATTATGATGAATATGATAAATAATTTTATTTATTTCCCCAAATTATCATAATGCCATCTAAAATGCGATCAGTAATATGTGACCTTATATCTGACAATATAAAGCGGAGACCAGAGAAAATCTCTCAACACTTGTGTATATAGAATTAGCATCATCTTACACAACTGTAATTTATATTCTTTATTTTTATGTTATCTTTATAGTCTATAAGTATAGCATAAAAGTAAAGAATACACTATGGGATCAGTCAGGAGATGAAATAACATCTGAGTTAACCGAACAATTAGGGATGAGGTTTCGCATTTTGTTTTTGTTTCCATAGTACTGTTTGAGGCTTTCGTTTTTGAAATTTGGAGTTCTCATCTTGATGTTTACTTCTTTCGTAAAGTTCCAAATTGGCACTATTTTATTGAAATTGTTTATTGGGATAACCATAATTATGAAGGGTATGACATAAGCTTTATGAAATACTAATTCGTATGATGAAAAGAAGAAAAATAAATTAAGTAGAACACATTTTAAATTGAAAAATTACATGATTTTAAACGGTTTTTTAGAATTTCGGTTAAAGGTAACCAGTTTATTTATGAATATTTATTTCGCTTTCGGTTACGCTTAGTGAAATATTTAGAAAAATAACGGTTTTAATCCCTGTTTTAAACATTTCATTAAATTCAAATTATTTATTTGCTAAAAGAAATATTTTATCAATGAATTTTTTAAGGAAAAATTAGTTCACAAAATGTAGAAATAATTAATTGATTAATTTGTTACTAAATTGTGACAGGTTCAAGCGAACACCACCAAAACACCCAAAAACTATTATGAAAATTTTGTAAAATTCTAAATATATTGGATGTATTAATTTAAATTCAATTCACATTTAATTTTCAATGGAAAAGTAAATACAAAATCAGTAATTGCGCGGAAATCAAAATCTGTATTTATTTCTCATTAATCTTTCCACAGATAAATTACTTAACAAGTCCAATTGCATAATTTCATTTAGATCTGTCCAATTTCTTCTAAATTTCTGACATGCTAATGGAAGCAGTAGAATTTCTCTGATTACTCAGAATTTTATCAGAAATATCTATTCATGTTTCTCGGAGGATTCCATTTTAATTTACAGATAAAATTTGTATAAATTTTTCATTTTGACATACGTTTTCTATAAACTATGACCACTTTATCTTTGAAAATCAAAAAATTAATTTTGATATTATTATTATTATTATTATTATTATTATTATCATTATTATTATTATTATTATTGTTATTATTATTATTATTATTATTATTATTATTATTATTATTATTATTATCATTATTATTATTTTTATTATTATTATTATTATTACTGTTATTATTATTATTATTATTATTATTATTATTATTATTATTATTATTATTATTATTATTATTATTATCATTATTATTATTATTATTATTGTTATTATTATTATTATTATTATTATTATTATTATTATTATGGTTACAGCGCACATTTTTAAAATTATTTTTAGTATTTTCAGAAGTTAGTGCTTGAAAAAAGTTATGACATGTAAGCTACAAAACCTTGGATAGAATACTATGATTCATTTTGATTAAATTTAGATTAAATTTTTCATTTTTATACACGGATACATTTTGATTGCGAAGCACAAATGTACTATAAATGTATAAATGAAATAAATTAATAAAATTTTGTTTTTGTGCGTGCAAATGATGCTACGGGAAATATTTTCTCATTAATATAATAGTTTTTTCATCATATATCTTGATTTTTAATAAATATTATCAACGATGTATCAGGTTTTATATCTATCTATTTATAAAATGGCTGTCAAATAATTATAAAATTTTACAAATTTCACAATCTTTATTTTAGACCATATATTAGTAATTTTTTTTATTTATCAATTCAAACTTTTTAAATTGTTTTAAATTATACATAAAATTTTTAAAAGAATTATTAAAAATAATTAGAATAATGTTTATTTAATACAAAACTGTTTTTATATTTTAAATATCATATAGAAGTTTAACTAAAATAAATTAGAATAATTTTTTACACAAAAAATTTCTGGTGCTGCGACACATTGATAATATTGATAAGTTTTGGTGATCCCAATGATAAAATTAATCGGGTTGCTATTTCTTTACTGCATTTTTGCAGAGTCACACACAATCGAAGTTACTAACTTTAAATTTAAAGTTTGATAAATATTTTTATTTAACCTTTGAGCGAACGCGCATTTTATTTTAACACGAGCGAGCGCGCTCCGTAAACGTTACGCCGTACAGTTTGCAACAAATATTCACTATTTCATGATAACATAAAATTTGGTAATTATTAATAATTAAAAGAAATGTATGTTTTATTTGCAAAACTAATTATAAACAAACGCAAGTTCGCCGTAAATTTTACGGCTGTGCACCTGCTAGAAGGTTTAAAAATTAATTTTCAGAATTTCTCAGACATACAAATTAGAAACCGCTGCTCTGGTAAATAGTTTTGTCGTGAAAAAGTGCGAATGTTTTGTTTAATATTCGGAAAGAAATTAGCACTCGCTATTTAAATTAGAATGTGAAAACAAAAAAAATCTGTAAATTTATTACACTTTATAATATTTTAAGATTTTAACAAAGATTTATCACCTTTTAACAAAAAATATATTCACCCGAAAAAAATTTAAATGTATTTTGAAAAGGTATTTTATTAAAATTAAAATTAAAATAATTTTCTAAATATATAATAATATCTACTGTAAAAATATTAACTTTTATTACATGAAAATAATATGAATTAAAAATATATAAATTTCATGTTTTTGTCTAAAATCCCCGCTAAAATATTTTATAAGAGAATAATTTATTTTAAAAATGTATTAGAGGAGAAAGAATTTTAATACGTTTTCCATGTAACAACATATTGATAACATAAAAAGGAATCACATTAATTAATAAAATGAATATTCTTTATTGAAATCGGTACTTTTCCCAACGACTAGTGAACCAGCAAAACATTTAAATATGAGGAATTTTTCAATATTTTGTTGAGAAGGAAATATTCCAGGGACTGAGTAAAACTAAAGTGAAAGAGGCGGATGTGACAAAAGTTCCTATTAGTTATTTTAAAATGTAAGGTTTTACATGGTTAAATGTCTACAGTGCATATTGAGAAATATTTTAACGTGATTTTTACAATTTATAGTAAACTTAATAACGTTGTTGAGACAACACTTCAAGTTTAACGAAATTTCAACTCTTTGTAGTATAGCATAATTCTTACAATTTTTAAAAGCCAACCACCATTTGTGATTAGGATTATTATTAAAAACTTATTTAGAGATATTACAGTTCTCATCAGAAATGGATCTAATTTGTTTTGAAAGCAGTGAACTAGCAAATGTAAACCTAGATAATTTATTGCTTTCAGTTAATTTGTGAATGACAACCATATTTAGAGCTTAAATATTTTTATTTTAGAAAATTCTTAAAAAATTTTAATATCCCTTCTGTTTTAAATATTTCCGTTTCTTCTATTACCATAACATCAAATATCTTAATTATTACAATCTATATAAAAATTTAATATTTTTTAAATTTCAATATTTATCATGACCTTAGCGCACCAATAAAAATCAAAAAGTGGCCATTTTTCTGCCAATTTCTTTATATTATTTATTTTATTTATACACAAAAAACATTAGAAAACCTGTAACAACGATTTTTCCCAACTTGCCAGGACGATGGCGACTTTTTTTAACTGAAAGGAAATATGTGCAAAATTGTCTTGGTTATAAAAATCAAATTTAAAGCTTACGTATTAAAAAAATTTTTATTTCTTGTATCCGAGTTAAGTGGTTAATTTTCAATTTTCTACAGCATTTAATTTTTTCAGAAAATATTTCAGTTTTTTTGAAAAATTATTATAGAAAACCTCTTTTAAATTGCATTCTATAAATGAAGATTCAAAAGTCTTATTAAAAAGACACTTTAGGAATTTCAATTTTACTACTCTTTAACAAATAGTGATGATTTATTATCTGAATATAACCCATTTTTAAATTTTTAAATATTCTGATATATGCGAAAAAATACGGTAATTAACACTTTCACTGCGCAATTTTTTGAGATTTCGTGTTCGATGTGCGCAAATCTTTTGATTATTGTACATACAGGTGACAAAATTCCGATTTTACTATACTAAAGTGAAACATCATCTTAGCATTTTTGTATCTGACTTGTTTGAGTACTCTGTGTGAATAGTTATGTCGAACCGGGAAGAATTCGGAGCGCATGGATCATTCATATTGTGCGAGTATATACGGCTTGAGCAGTGAAAGGGTTAATTTTTTAACTTTTATTATTAGTTTATTAGTTTTTTTGATTGATAAGCGATGAATTGTAAATGTAAATAATAAAGAATGGGAGAGGGAAGATTAATTGAATGTCTGCTTTTGCATAGCAAATAAATTCAGTTTGAAATTATTTTCTTGGAATTTATAAGGCATCACGTGATTCAATGCAGGCATTTTGTTTTTTTCCTTCAATTTTTCAATGTATATTTATGAATCATTCACCAGAATTTCAATGATAAAATTCTATTTTTGCTACATGGAAATTTTTCCACGAACAATATAATGAATTTTACATTTTAATTAAATTTTAAATGATCAGTTTTGTTTTATTTTTGGTTCTCTAACTACAATATTCTGATATAATATTTAATTGTTTTAATATTTACTAAAAATAATTTAAAAAAATGGAAATTATTTTCTACTTAAATTAAATTGTTTAATTTTTCACTGTGCCTTAAAACTTGTCTAAAAATGAAAATGAAAAAATGTTTACAGTTATTGTATTTGTTACATTTGTAATTCGATGTAACATCAGCTAAAAGCTTTTTAATAAATTTTAATAACACTTGATAAAGGTTGTGCCAAAAATTTGTCATTGCATTTACTTTATTTGGTTACAGAATAAAACAACGGGATAAAATATGCTATTTTTAAATAAAAGTTTACTAAAAAATTAAAATGAATTTATTATATTTTTAAATTAAGATTTAATGGAGTTTTTAACGAATAATTTCACTGATGTTACTTTAAATATTTATCAAATATTAATTATTATTAAATCTAAAACAACTTACTTTAAATATTTATCAAATATTAATTATTATTAAATCTAAAACAACTTAAAAAGAAGGAATAAATTTTACAAGGACTTGTACCAACAATCATAAAATAATCTATTGAAAAATCTGTACTTTGTAGTTTATTTTTTATTTTATCTGGTAACATTATATAAATAATTCAACGTAAAAATTATTATTTTCAATATTAATATTAATTAGATTAAACTTTTATAATAACAACCTGTAATAAGTAAATTTTTATAAAATAAAATGTTTTATTGTTTATACAAAAGATATAAATATTAAAAAAAAGTAATAATAATTACTAGGAGGTGAAATAAAATTAATACAAATTTCAGTTGCAAGCTTCGAACTCACTCTTTGAAAATTTTTAAGTCCGATTACAGTTCATTTGGCAATTAATAATTAATTTTTAATAATTAAGTTTTTATGATCAAATATTTTCTGATTTCCGATTAAAGACCAATAAATACAGAATTTCTAAATTTATTTTTTAATGTGTAAATAGAAAATTCCAGATGTCCAATTAACAAAATGATAAAATCTGTCAGAAAATAAGACTTACATTTCCCCGAAAAACACAAATTATATTCATCTAGAATTGGCGCTTAAGGAAAATTAAATGTAAGATTTGGTATAAATCGGGAGTTGTAAAGTTCTGGCTCACCAATTTTTATATTCTGATCCGGGAAGCCGTAATACAATGCACACATATTAAAGGGGAGAAAACTTATTAAAAGTTTAAAATAAATTATAACGACAAATCTTTCAGTCTAGTATGAAGATTTTTCAATTTATGAAACGATTGTGGGTGAATTGCAGAATAACATAGATTTTTATAGCTAGGCCTATGTTTAACTTTTATTTGCTGTAAACTAATTTTAGTTTATTAATAAATCATAGATTTAATTGATTCAGTTCTGATTTGTGATGTTACAATGTTGGCTTGTTTACATTTTATCATTATCTTAAAAGTTAATTATTTATAAAGATATGAAACAATTAAACTAAAACGCGTTTAATTACTGTTAAGTACTGAATTTCAATAAATTAAAACTTTATTCAGGCCGCGGCTTGTTGGGAAATACTGTAATTGATCTGCCATACAAAAAGATTTGAAATCCCTGATATAAACAGTTTATAAATACTAAAATATAGTAATACCAAAATTGGCTGGTGCCATGGAACTGGTTTCATTTTACTCAAAGTCGTTGACTTCGTAGTTTTTGTTTTACCTACACTTCTGGTAATTAACCCTGTTTATCCCAAAATGACTTCTATGTGTGGAAAAATAATTCCTCAGCAAATTCAGAGTTATATCAGTTAAAGTAATTGAAAAAACTTATTTCATAATTTTTGTCTCTATATAGTAAATAATAGAAACTGAGAGCATACCTCCGAACAAAATTGAAATACGAATGACATAGTGGCTGTGTTGAAAATGAATGTTGAATATCAAACTGTAACCGTTGTATATGTGCAACAATATATCTTAGATACCTAAAACAAAATATTCCACTGACAATTGTATATTTTAATATTTTGTAGAGTTTTCTATCATGATTGTGATGAATTCAACTTATCTTTAAGGTAGATTGCCATACATATTCAACAATATTTTATTTTATATCTCCCTGGAATTTTCTTCGCCAGCATTAATTTCATAAGAAAATGGTTAGCTTATTAAAAAGCAAAAGTCATCAAAAAGTTTTGCTTTTGATAAACTCTGGGGGGAAATGCAAATTGTAATTTAAAGATTCTCTCTGGATCAGGCTGTAAACATTTGATCCTCATCTCATCGTTTTATATATAAAATAAAGCGACTAATTTTTTAAAATTATAGATACGGTTTATTTGGTTGGAATTCGAGTAAGATTTTTATAAAAATAATTTTACTAAAATTTGGAGTGGTTTTTGGCAGCTGTTGCTTGCAATAAATGAATAACTAGGATATTTATTGATTGTATATTTTTTAGTGATGAAATTGAGAAATTATCCCCAAAACAAATTAACAAATTAAAGTTAATAAAGGTGGGATATTTTACAAATAACTCTGGAACTAAATTATCGCTTCATTGAAATTCTGAATTTTTATGTTCGTAGATTTTTCTAATTCTAAGACTTTAACTTTAATACGCTAACAGATATTGCTTTCGAATCAAAAAATCAAGATTTTATTTTTAGAATTTCTTGGGAATTACATTTGAAGTTTTTTTTAATTTAGACAATTGTTGTTCAAATCATTACGGATAATGTGACAAAAACAAATATTCCAGTAATTGAAGACATCACTGCAATTGTCTACTACAAATGCGCTAATCAGCTCACAAAAGGTGGTCCCGGAAAGTCTGAGTATTATACGTACGTCAAAAATTTATAAAATAATAATATATTAATAATAATAATAATAATAATAATAATAATAATAATATATATACCATAAATATGTCACCAATATAACTATTAGAAAGCGTTAATCAAACAAAACTCGTACTACATATTACGATAGTCACTCTCATCATCATGTAGAAACAAAAATTTTTTGGATATTAAATTATTTATTTTAGCAAATTATCAAAATATTTCAAATTATTTACCAATTAAAATTTTTATCAAAAAAAACTTAAATTTTATTTTTAAAACACTAAAAATAATTTTTTAATTTAAATATAAAAAACAATGTTTATTAAATTTCATAACATCATTTTACAATTACATAATACCCCACATGATTTTGTATTCACTTTAAATGCGATAATACAATTACAATCGCAATATTGTGCTCAGTTATAGTAATAAATTATTTCTACCTACAATGATCAAGAACTTGAGAACGAGATGACTAGTAGAATTGTAGAATTGTACTCATGACATAGATATTCTAATCAAAATCCGAACACGATCTAACCAGAATTTGAATTTCACTAATACATACAAAGTAAAATTATTCTTATAAATTATGTCCTGTAGATTTATTGAAACTATTCTATAGTAGCTTGAAAATTGATGTTATCAAATATTGAGACACTTGTCAATAGTTTATGTAAATAATTCATTGAATTTGTTTATTAAATTGATCGGGTCATTCTATATCGGCGATTCTCTTTTTTCCCCTGCATAAATCTGCGACCGTTTTAATTGTTCCTTATATAAATAAACATTTAATTGATCTTTTTTCCAACTTGATAACATATAATGACATGTTGTTTTAATTGCGCGTTTTATTTTTATATCATAAAAACGTAAAATGATAATAATGGCACTTTGAACAATTTTGATAATATTTAATATTGGATATTTTATTTTTAGTTTCCAAAAGCTATGTGGTGATCGAACAGAAAAATGTAAAAAATTAAGTAACAGTTTTGATAGACAGTGGTTTTCTCTGAAAACAGGTTTGTGGTCAATTTATTTATTCATTTTATTCCTAATAAGTATTGTAAAAATGAAGCAAACAATGACTGTTGCTTATCACCAAGAGTGGAGTAATTCACAAAAATGCCTTTTTATTATATAGACATGTAGCTGGTAAATAATGACATAATTTTCAAACAAAATAAGAACGATCAAACATTTCAGTTGAGCATGTCGAATTTTACATGCAAGTACATCATGCATTAAGAGTGATGATGCAAATGAATTAAGGATTAGTTATATTTCTTGTATAGATTTGGAAAATATTCTGGTTCAAAAATTATTTTTTCTCTATGCCATAATGGAATATCAAAATTTCACAAAATGATTGAATTGAAACTGGGTTGCTCTGATTTTAATTAAAATTAAAAGTTTTACATGTATCAGAATTGAGGATTATATAATCAAATTTTTATGCTGCAGATATAATCTAATTTTTGCTTTTTTTAATCAAATTAACTCTTTAATCTCCAAAAAAAAATTTTTCAGAATTTTTAAAATAGTATATGAAGATTATTTTAACAGAGTTTGAGTTCCGAATTCAATATCACATTTGAATAATTTGAAAAATTATTTTAAAATTTTTATTTAATTATAATTAATTATTTTCCTAATAAAATTATCAGATTATTATCAGCAGCAATATTTAATTATCAAATCGTTTGGATGTAATAAAAAATCAGTTCAAAAGATAATTGAAAAGTTAACTTCTTTATTAATCAACGATGAATATAATAAAATAGTTCAAGTTGATGAAACTATGATGAACTACCGACGTAGAAGTCGATGAGGTAGTTGAACAATAAACAAAACAACAAATGCTCTATGCATTGCTGATGTAGCGGATAGGCATATTCAAAATTCACAATTATGTTCTACTAATTAGTGAGAAGATCATGTCGAGGTCTGATATATATAAAGATGAGCATGAAAGCTATACTTATTTCAAAGACTTTCAATATAATCATAATTTTTTTATAATTTATGAATTTTTAAAATTTATAATTTAATTTTTTCAAAAATTTCAATTATCGTATCACAAAACTTTGAGTAAAAAGAGTGTTACCTGCACATAATATTGATTTTGATTTTTATAAAAATGTATGAAACGAATTACTAAAGTTAAAAATATAATAAAAATATTTTAAAATTGATAATTATTAACTTAATTATTCATGTCAATGTTGTCTACTTTATTTACTTCACTACTTTTGGTTTGTCTTTTGCGTCACCTTTGCTATGGAACCTAAGCGCACTTAATTCCTAGCCAAAATTTTAGTTCCCTTGGTCATTAACCTCTTAATTCTAGATCTTGAATCAGAGCTTTACAATCCATCCTCATGATTTCTCATCTAACTCGTGTAAAAACCAAGTCAATGCTTAACACAAACTCATTTTGAAAACATTTTTATAGTGCATTTGATAAAGTGAATTAGGAATTAGAATCTGATTTGGAAATATAATGAATAATAAATAACAATAATTTTTAAAAAATATAAAGATATTAGGTGGGACATTCATGAAAGACTATATTTTGTTCTCTAACATTTAATGTGTCCACTTATTTCATATATTTATCTTTATTCCTTGCATTTCATATTAAGTTTTTTATTTCTTTGGATACTAAATTTATTTTTGTTAGAATGTTCCTTAGCAGTAGTAAAAAAGTAACTTATATATTAATTAATGAATAAAAAAAAAGAGATCTAATAGTCGGTGAATTGTTGCCTATCCGAATGCTAATATTTCCGATTTCTTGCCAACTTTATATTTCCTAAGAAATGATAAATTAATGTATGTCCTTAAATCTGAATTTTGTTGATAAACAACCCAAAACAATATTTCTAATGAACTGCTAAAATGTCACACAGCAAACACAAACTTCATGAAAAATATTGTGTTCACGTTTATATTTAGGCATTTTATACATGTCATTCTGACTACAAAAAGAATTCCCATATGACTTAAAAACATTTTAATATTCAAATCTATCTGATTCTAGCCACTAAAATATTAATTATTGTAAGGGTCATGTTAATTAATTAATTAAATAATTCAAAAATTGCATATTCATTAAATTAGCATTTAATTGATATTATATTTAAATTATAATTGTAAATCATATATTAACAATTTATATATAAATATAATTTTAATATAATATGTAAATAAAAATAATTGAATGTTTGTAGAATGAAGTGTTTGTTAATTTCTTGCTCAAGATATTGTTGTCGTAAAACATTCCTCTTGCTAAAATATTATGATTTTAATAAAGTCTGAATTTTAGGAAACATTTTAATGAATACCGTAAATCAGTGGTTCTTAACCGGTGTTCCTCGTAGAATTAGGTTAAGTGTTCCGCCAAACTTAGATATTCAGAAATATATGCTATTTCAGAATTCCATTTAGTTTCATTTTTACATTCATTTTTACAATTTCACGGGTACTTTTACAAAAAAATTCTCGCGGTTTTGTGTTGACTCTTCCCTCTCCGCAACATCAATCATAACAATTAGGTTGGTATTGCACTTCGCTCAAATCTTGCACCTTCGTTCTTCGGTACTTAGTTCAAAAGACCCCAGGTGTTCAGCCAAAAATTTTGAGATAACAAAGTGTTCCTTCACTACCAAAAGATTAAGAACCACTGCCGAAAATACTCAGGGCACACAGTCTAATAATAATAATAATAATAATTTTAAAATTTATTTTTCGATAGCGGAATCATGAATTTAAGCAAACTTAAAATGCTTTTAAAATAAAATAATAAATTTTAATTCGTCAATATTAAACTCGGACTAATTCCATAGAAAATTTTTAAAGTTTTTTGCTAATTTTTGGATATTTGACATTTTGACTTACTGGAGCTGGTTTAGATAAATTTGTCAAAAGCGGATTTTAATATTGACAAATTAAATTTAATTATTCGCTTTTAACAGTATTTTAAGTTTGTTTAAATTCATATATTTTTTATAAATAGGTGAAAGCAAAAGATTCAATAAGAGAAGATACAGAGAGCGAAGAATTGTTAAATTTGGTTTTGAAGTATTCAGGACCTATTTTAGGTTGAAATATTTCATATTTCATTTTATAAATAAATACTGTGAAAATTGGCTAATTGTTTATTTAAATTAAATTTTTAATGATTTTATTATTATTATTATTATTATTATTATTATTATTATTATTATTTTATCTAATGAGATTTCCTTTTTTAAGGCCAAATACCTAAAATATATGTTAACTTTTCTCTACCAAGTGATGCTAAAAGTATCAAAATCAAAATTCAGACTTGTACAACGGTATTATTTTTATAAGAATGTCTATAATTGTGATCATTGTACTGAAGGAACGCATGATGTTTCCATTCAAAGTCCAGAATAAATCTATCAACCTTCGAGAACAGTATAATTCATACAATTATACTAATAATACTTTTACAGCAGAAAATCTGGAAAGGATGCCAATTTCGTATGAAAACTTAATTATTAGTGATCATGTTTATAAGGTTCACTTTCAGATTGTCAATAGGGGAATTTGATGTGGGGGTCCTAGCAGATATTGAGTTTAATGTTCAAAGTAAGCTATTTAAAGTTTTACGAGTCTGCCATATTTTTAGTATATTCTTTAAAATACTAAACTATTTTGTGTTTTAAGAGAATAAAATATTTTAAAATTTAATCACATAATTTTATTCATCGAAAAAATAAGATCTTTAATATACTTTTTCAATAAAATTCATATCATTGTGCAAGTGTATCAATGGTGCTCTAACTATCTATATTTTAGGGTCAACTTTCTTTGACTGAAATTCCATACTTACCCAAAGTTAATTTTAGCCATCTGCAATGATTCGTTACGGGTTGTCTTTTTTTTCATAAATAAAATTGTCAATATGTTCTTTCTGATTTGTATTGAAGTAAAAAAGCTAACGGATATTTCCATATAATATACTGCATTATAAAATAATAGTATGCTCAGTAAACGTTTAAGCATGTGTATAGACATTATTTAGATCACTGAAATTCCGTGTTATAATAATATTCATATAGCTCAAATTTTAAGTCAACTTTATTAGTTAATCTTTAGACAGTTGCTCTATCAGAAATAAATGTTCAGGGACTTCTAACCTTCACTTCATACCGTTCCACAATTTTCTCAAATAAAACCTTCTCAACATTCCCTAAAGAATATTTCCGAGACTATGCTTTTATTCTTTTCATACAATTCGCTTGATATTTTATAAATTCTTGGGATTTAAATTATTGCATAAACATCGAACTGCTTTATACAACATGCTCGCTTTTACTAAAACTTTTTGCCTGTATTATTAGCCCATCTTTGATATATTTTAAGACTTCTTTTTTGAATTGAATTCAAATGTACCTAATTTTTAACCAATTAACACATTATATAATAAGGAAATTATAAACAAAAAAGTGAAAATACTATGAAAATTGGCGGTGAAAGAAAATTTCAAATCAAAAGTTTATAAACACTCAATTCAAATATGAAGTAAATATGAGGTAATTAAAACAAAATTTTATGTAATGCAATGAGTATTTATTATTTAATTTTAAAATTATTTTATAACTTAATTTACTACATTAAATTTTAAAAGCTTGGAAAATCAGAATTTTCAAAATCTGTAATTAATTATTATTTGTTCAATGAAAAAAAGTGATCCAATTAGGTCTAATTATTTTAGGATTTAATTATACAGTAATTTTCTTTGGTTATTTCTATACAAGAATGATTTAAATTTATATTCAAGTTTATTCCAATATTTAAATATATTTATGCAGATATAACTATTAAGATGTCATTTATTCATTTAGAAAATGTAACATTTTTGTGATTTGATGAAAAGGATCAACATTTATAGTTAGTCTTAAAAGTTATCATTTTTGATATTTAAAGTTTACTTTTTAAACTGATATAAACAAGACGTCCGAATCTTTATATAAATGATTGTTGATTTCTGTTATTTGTAATTTCGGATTTTAACATTTTGGATATGATGATGATGATAATAATAATGATAATAATAATAATAATAATAATAATAATAATAATAATAATAATAATAATAATAATAATAATAATAATAATAATTTTAGAAATAAACTTGGAAAAATGTTCTTCTGTCAACCTGAAATATTGTGGGAATTTGTGCAGCAATAACAAAATGAAAGCGGGTACGAAGTGCATGATGAAAATAAAGAATCAGGAGATGCTGATAGAAAATAGGAATACAAATTGTTCGATACCAGGTAAGATATAAAACAGAAAATTAATATTTATTAGTATTATCATAAAATTTGAGATGAAAATAATCAGTTTTCATATGAGATAAGAATTCAGTGCACCATTGGATTGTTTGTGAGCAAACATTGTGTGACACTTGAACAAACAATCAGACAACTTTTTCATTCGAGCTTTATTTGAACATTTTGCAAAATAATTAATCACAGTAAAAAAAAGCAATAAATTTATTATGTCACGAAAATTAAATGAAACTGTCACATTATGAATATCAATCTTATCATTCATCCGTATAGCATTTATTATCTTTTAAGGTTTTTATTTAATCGAAACGCAATTATACAACAGTCCATTTTGATTCAAATAATTATAATAATTATAATAATAATAATATAAAACGGTGGATCCTTGATATGAGCATAAATTAAAATATCAAACAAATAATAATAATAATTATAATAATAATACATTAATTATAATAATAATTATTATTATATTTGTATAGAACTTGCCCTAAGACGATTGGTTTACAGAGATTTACGGACAAATTCATTTTAATATTTATTTTATACGTTTATATTAGTGTTATGAATGCTGGAAAGTCATCAATAATAATTGATTTTTAAAACATGTAAGAAAAGAATTAATTCAGATAAGAAACTTAAAGCAAAAGACTTATTAAATTTTATTTTAGAGTGATCAGAACCTATTTTAGTTTGAAATATTTCAAATTTCATTTTTTGAATGAACACTTTGGAAATTGATTCACATAGTTATTTATTTAAATTATATTTTTATAAATGATTCCGCTACCGACATATTATTTTAAAGTTTAATTATGAAAATGATTATAAATTTTCTTAGTTCTCCAATATTTCTATAGTATATAGTATTTCCAATTCGTAATATAGGTCAAAAACGAATTCAGAGAATTATGACACCCAACAATACACAAGTTTACCCCTGAGTCAAAATTATTAAAAGACTACTTACAAGGAAGATTTTACGACCGAACACCCTGAAGCCACAAGAATGTAGCTTTATCTACATTATCCTTTAATGCTTTTTGCATCTTCTTTCTTTGTGGCCCCATTTACTGTTGAATTTTCTACCTATCTTTAATAAATGTGGACATAGTTGAAGAAGCGATGTATATTGTAATCTTTGTAACTGTTTTATTAAAAATTTCAAACTTTGTTTTAGCGCGCTTTTTATGTTTTCTAAATGTATGTATTAAAATTTCTCCTTCATATTTTCGTCGAACTGATTAATTCGATTAATAAAGCAAAAATTCTACAGTATTCCTCAGTCATGGTCATGAGACCCCCAATGCTTATTCTATATTAATCCTTATCGGTCGTACAAACACAATGACAAAGTACTCTTGTCATGTGAGAGGTGACTTACGACCGATAAGGGTTAATTAATTATTAATCTATCTTTGTATCAAATTACTTTATTTTATAAGGTGCTTCCACATGTACTATAGTTTAATGAACTAATATCTCAAATGTTGTTAATAAATTAATAAAAAAATGTTGTATAGTATATATTTTATATGGTGCTTGCACATGTACTATAGTTTAATGAAATGATATCTTATATGTTTTGTAATAAAATTAATAAGAAATGTCGTATAGTATACATTTTATAAATTTATATAACCACACATTGACATACAAGAATTTGTCATTAAAAACCTTCTAACAGTCAATATTCAAATAAAATTTTGATTTGAAATCAAAACAATTGTTTTTATTTGATAAATTGTAACAAAAATATAAAAACTGATAATATCGACTGAAATATTATTGGAATATGTGAGTGAATCTAATTTTATTAGTTTTTTTATAATACTTTCAGTCAAATATGCTAACTGCCTTTACATATGTTATTTTAGTGTGAACCAAATTCTCGTTAGCTTCCAATTTATAAACGTTTATGATTTTATATTGAAATTTGTTTAGTCTATATGTAAATACGATCATGTAAATATGATCTAGAATTATCAATGAGATATTTTTCTCAGAAATAAAAATAATTAATTAATTTATAATATTAAAAAATAGTATATTGTATATGATATATGATATATTGTTATTATTATTATTATTATTATTATTATTATTATTATTATTATTATTATTATTATTATTATTATTATTATTGTTTAAATTTTATTTATAAATAATTCCGACACTGACACAAAAAAAAAATTTTAAAGTCTATCAAAACAAACCCTTGCCAAGTTGAAATGTTGGAAATCCAAAATTTAATAAAAGAATAGTAAAATTTTTATATATTTATTTGCATTTTTCTGAAGTGCAAATTCGATTTTTAAATGTTTAAAATACTTTTTTTAGATCTGAGTAAATAATTTTTGATTTTATAAAATTAATAATTTTTATTTGGATCTATTGAATTTATAATATTGATAAATCGAATTTGAAAATCTCGGAAATTTGTTTAAATAAATATATTTGTTGCATATATTTGAGTAAAAGAAAATATCAATCAGAGAAGAGGAGAAAGCGAAAGTCTAGTTAAAGTTTGGTTATGAGTGATCAGGACTGTTTATCGGTCGAAATATTTCATATTTCATGAATAAACATTGCGGAAAATGGATAATCATGTTATTTGTTTAAATTCTATTTATGTAAATAATTCCGCCATCGACGCAAAAAAAATTTTTAAAATTTATATTATTATTATTATTATTATTATTATTATTATTATTATTTCAGAAAACTTTATGAAAAGTTATTCAAACAAAAAAGTCCCAAGAAATAAAGTTGAAATTTAATGACATTAAAAAAGAAAATATTAATTTTTTCACTGTAGATCATTTCTGAAGGGCTTTGTGAATTTTATAATTCCAAAAACATTTCAGCATGTTATTCAATTTGTATAAATTTACCGAATTGCAGCTTCATGTGTCTATCTAAGAAATTTGAGGATTTTGAGGAAACTGGTTATAAAGAAAATGTATTAAGATATTATTTAGGTATTGAACTTGAGTGATACTTATACACTATTTATCATTATTCAGAAGGGCCTATCGGATCAGGTCGGTGGAGTTATGAAAATATTCCAAGAGATTTGGTATATAATTAAAAAGAATTTACATTATTAATTAAAATTTTGAATTTTGAGGTATATGTAAATGAATGTGCAGCCAGTCCAAAGCTATGCTTATCCAACAACTCTTGTATCGATGAACCGATTGGTTATAAATGTACTAATGACGCTCACAATGGATCTCATTGTTTAGAAATCAGTAATAGATTTTTTATAATAAGGATAATTGTTAAATTAAATCTTTAAAATGATATTTAAATAAAATATTTCACCAGCAGAAATTTGGTTAATTTTAATGTTAAAATTTTATTTACAAAATCATCGTATTGGGAAAACATACAATACAATTTCATGATGTGATAAGTTAATTCATTAAATTTAATGAAAATAATTAGCAATTTACTGTTAATTTTTAATTTATTACAATAAATCTTGAAAATTTAAAACAAATAATATTTTTGTACATCAAAAATTCCTCCATAATTTGCATATAAAAAATGATGATAGTTATGATGTATATATGATATATATAATTTTATTTTATTTTATAAATAATTATCCATTATTTTTTGTGAATTTATTTCAGGTCATAATAGGTTTTGGAATTGTCCAATAGCCAATGTTTGTAATTTTTTTAAATTTGCTTCAGCTAATAAATATTCCAGAATACCATTTCCAATAATACCACCAATGAAACAAACATAAACCAGTTAATGATCGAAAAAGCTGAAGAAACTTTTGCATTTTTCAAAAGTATAGTAAATAAATCGTAAGTAACTTTTTTAAGAGTAAATTAAACTTTAAATTTTAAACAAGTATCTTTTAAAATATTAAAATCTCACATCATTCTATTAAAGTGGTGCACTATCTCGCATGAATATCACAATTGTTTTTCACGATGATTGATGAGAGCATAAAATTTTCGCATGGTGCATCAAATTCATTTTAAAATTTTTGTTGTACATGCGCATTTCTTATCGTTTGAAACCATACTGCATATTTGACTCTATGTTGAACATTACACCTTAATGAATTAGCCATTTTTTAAAATGGCTGACAAGTAATGTTTTTAATAAAGTATATTTTAAGGTTTGGATTGTGATCTCGTAAAGTTATGAGATCATTATTCAAGCTTTTAAATAATATTTTTTATCAACGTGTATTTTAAATTTACTTTACTTAATTTTCTTTGGGATTTTTTAGGAATTCATGCCAGTTTATGTAAATAATTGGAATTATTATACAATTAAATTTAAGTCCGATTAATTGAAAACTAAAATTTATTAAAATAAAATTATTATTAAAAAAGTTTCTATATTCCAATACATTATTTCTCTGTTCCTTGGAATTCGCTTTGGCTGCCATCTTTTATTACGTTTTCCGTTTTTTATAAACTCGTCATTTGAAGGTACTGGTTCTACTGCTCCTGGTAAATTACAAATGAGGTAAAAAATGAATTTATTTTAACGACAAGTTAAATCTTACATTGTTATTTATTCATCTCTGCAAAAGCCTAGAGTTTAGATGGATATTTTTGAAATATCTGAAATGTTGTAAAAATATTAAATTGATTGGATTTCATGAAGTCTTACTAAATTATTTCATAATTTTCTCTACAACTCAAAGTAAAGTTATTGAATTTTTTTCAAAAATTTTCAAATCTAATTTTAAAAAATAATTGTCTAAAAAAGTTAAAAATAGTAATATAGTTTTTATTTATCTGAACATTTCTATATTTTGAAAGTTTACATGCATTATACTATGTATTAGGTTTGTATGCTAAAAAATTTTTCTTTAAATTCTTTCCTTATATAAGTTTTTATTCAGTTGGACAAATTACATGTAGACACAGGTAAGTATGTATGTCCCTATATTAATAACGTTGATTTTTTCATTTTAGTATAGAAGCTTTTAATGAACTGCAACATATGTAAACGCAGTAGCTTTATTCTGAAATAACAAAAAGTGAAATAATACATACTGTTACATTAGTGTATATAAGAGTTATACTCATTACAACATTGATCAAATATTTTCCTTTATTTGTGTCACGGCGCTGGTGCTTCTGATCAGTAACAATATTGAGCACCTTAAATTTTCTCATTAATACTTGTAATAATATGAATAGATTTACCTGGCTTGTAAAATGACCAAAAAATACGACGGAAAATATTTTACACTTTTAAATTGTCAGTTGAAAACTGGGGTTATTTTAGGGGAGGGTGTAATGTAATATATAATATTTATGAAAATTAATTTATATATATATGTGTGTGTGTGTGTGTGTGTGTGTGAGTGAGAGAGAGAGAGAGATAGATGAAGCCAGTAAAAACAAAATTTGTTTTTGAAAATTTGATATGCGCTGTAAATAAAATTAATTTCATTTAGATTGAGTGGTGATGCGAAATTGAATATCTTAATGAAAGAGACACGTAAACTTTCAAATAATTTTAAAAACGTATTTACCAAAGTAGACGTACGGCAGAAGAAAAATACTTCAAGATTTCTTCTTAGGCAAATTGAGAAATATGTGGATCAAATATTCCTAAAGGAATTGGATATGAATCAAACATCGTTGACTCGTTCGTCGGAAGAATATGATGCCTATGTAATTTGAATGTTTGTTTTCCCTTAAATTTTTTAAATTTTTTTTCAAAATCGAACTAAGTTGTAGTGACATGTAAAATTACCCAGAATTAAAATTTATGAATTCCAATGATAAATAGAAGAATATTTTTGTAAACTAATTCTCTTTTTTAATATTTTTCCTGGTTCTTTGGAGTTTGTTTGATTTGACTCTTAACTTGGTCGTGTTTAAATAGACGATGAAAAGATTTGTTAAAAGAAAAAAATAATAAATATTTAGTATTGTTTCTTAAATAATTATTGCTAAACAAATTGTAACTAGTTGTTAATTCTGCTTAAGTAAATATGGAATTTGTTGTTCCTAATGCTGGTGGAATTTAATTCTCAGTCGAAACTCAACTCGGAAATCAAACGTGTCTTGGTGTATTGCAATTTCCACAAAACGAGTCGCTTAAGATAATTATGTTTTTCTACTGCTTTGTAAAGTAATACTCATTATAATAATAATTAAATCATAAAAAATATAATTTTTATAAAGGGCCATTTTTTTATAAAGCCATTTCCTTAAATTTTTATAAAATTTTTTCGTATTATTGTAAATTTAAGGAATTTGATTTAAGTAAATATGTGTTCATTTAATGTTCTTTATTAACATAATTTTGAATACTTCTAGCAGGGTGGCCTTCATAGCCTAAGGGGACTAACTCTACTTTGTGAAGTTTTGAACATCCTTTTATAATCTCACTCTATTATGCTGATTTTCATCTATTTTTGTTAAGTGACGTATGAACACCTTAACCCTGCTCACCTGAATCTCATCGCAAGTATTTGGATATAATTACCAATATTTTCTTTCTTACTTTAAGTGTAAAATGATTCCCTGTTAGCAATGCAGAGTATAACAATTATTTACGATTCTTTATTTTACAAAATACTGTTTTTAGCATTCTATTTACTGGATCGCACTTTTTTTGTTGTTTTTTCCTAATATTATTTACTTGGATTTCTTTAAGTATTTGTTTAATTCTTTTGTTATTTCTTATTAACTTAAAATGAAACTTTAATATTATTTTTCACATCATGTTATATGTTTGTAATATTTGGTTTGCCGATTTTAGACGTCTTACATAGACGAAACTGAAAATGAACACGTAATACCGTTTTCGGAAAACAAAACTCATCCAGAACCGCTATTTGTTAAATTAAAACTTCAAACCAATGGCAACATTCAAAGTAAAAACTATCTTCAGATTTCATGAAACTATTTAGCTCTTTCTGTGCAGCCAGTGAAAAACTAATCACAACTTTTATTCGATTTAAAGACTTGGATTTGATTGATGAATCAAAAAAGGCAGAATTAAAGATCCAAAATAGCAGTGAACTCAAATTGAAAGACGACGATGTGGTTGAGCGGTTTAAGAACTCGGATTTCATTAGCCTGTCCCTTAATCACAAAAGAAATGTCACAATTCAATTCAAGTTGCCAACTTTTCAGAAGGTTTGTATTTTAATTTCATTGTTTTTCTATTATTGAGAAAATAATCTTTTATTTTATAAGTTTAAAAGCTAGAATAATTATTTTGTCTTTCTATGATTCTTTTTGAAAATTCTATGTTGCATAGGATTTATATAAGGCAATTCGTTTTCTACAAAGAACAAACAAGAAAATAACAGACCTAAATTAATAAATATTTGTTTATTAATTTAGGTTTTTTTTATTTAGGTTTTAAATTTAGTTTACACCTTCGAGAATGCCAAAAAGAAAATGCCAATTTCAATTTATTTTTGATTTTCGTTTTTTAAATATGAAATGAATATTTTTATTTTAAAGTTCCTTATTTGTGTTATTAATTTTAACCTAATGGTTTCATTTTTATATTTATAATAAATAATTTATTCCTTATAAAGTTTTTATTTTTTTGAAAAATTCTTTGCCCAGGTTTGCAGTGGTGAAAATCTGGCAACCGTACGCTTACTCCACTCCACCTTATCATGAAACGGATATTTGAATGGCGTTTACAAATAATTAAATTTTTGTCAATGCTAACAATAATGATTAATAATAATAAATTATATAATTACTATTATTTTAGATTTTTATTTACAACATAATACTCATTTATTTTTAAATTAAAGATTTTTATATGAAAAACCTAAATATTTAATTTATATATTTAATTCACATTCAAAAAAGGTTGACTATTAATTAACAATTCATAAGTTTAAGCATTTTCAAAAAAAATTATTTAATCATAACGATTTTAAAACATTCAAAGCTCAGGTGTTCACTGCATTTTACACATAAGCATTGTCCTTTGACAAAAATCGCCCATCCATTTTTCAGAACCTATAACCACTGAAAAACAGAGATTTAGTTTTCTTCTCAACAAATTCCAAATCATAAAACATAAAACCCATTATGAAGCCAAAATATAAACAATAAACATAAAATAAAATGAATAATTCAAATGAATTATTGTCAGAATACAAATTTCTCCTCAAAAGGTTCTGTTTGACAGCCACAATTTTTTCGCGAAAATAAATTGCAATCTCTTCTTATCTACAGTGAAATTTTCCAAAAAAAACAGCCATATTAATTCTGAATTTTTTCATTTTGTCTTCACATTCCGCTTTTGCTAATTGGTACTTATTATTAGGATATAGCTGAAAAAATAAACAAACAAACTCATTCTCCCAATAAAATCTTCCATTTAAAGAGATTATTAACGAATTCATTTACGAACAAAAACTTTAAAACTGTTTTTTTCTAGTTGGGCAATAATTTGATTTTTATAAAATAAATTTTATATTTATTATTAAATATATTTATATATAATTTGTACATGTTATTTTACAGGTACAATCGCAAATCTGGCTGTATTCATTTGAAGAAGAATGTGGGTATCTGGCGGATGACAAGTAATTTAATTAAAATATTTCAAATATTCACTATTCATGCAATCTAAGAAAGGTCTTACGATGTAAGGCTTACATCCTCACGACTCTAACCAAAAAGATATCAACCGTTTGTATACATTTACTTTAAATAAATAGTACGATTAAATTTTCTTTCCAAATTTCACATAAAAATAGAAGCCATTGTTGGAGTCATTGGTTGGTTTTTGGATTTGCTTATTCATCAGAAGACAATGAATTATGATTCTAAAATATACAGAAAAGCGACCTGTACTGGTCTTTGTACTACATCTGGAAAGTTAGTAGAATGTTCACTAATTAATGTCTAACTCCATTTGGTCTATGTTCTGATCTTGTGAATCAATTTTCATGTAATGGGTATAATGCCACATACATTGGAGAAACTTCCCATCATCTTCGCATATGGGTTCAGGAATATAGCCGATTGAGATGTACAAAAGAACAACTGATTTTAAAAATATTAAAATTTTATATAAAAACTTAAATAATATGTTTGAAAGAATTTTATGTGAAGCTTTGGTGATTAAATCAGAATTCCCTAAAATCAGTAACAAATTTATTGAGATTATTTAATTAACCTTTTCGTGCCCAAATTATTTATATTGGGATTTTTAACCTTTTTATTTTAAATTCTTGTGTATTAATATATATTTTACTATGTGTGTGATAAAACAGATTCCTGTTTTACCGATTAGCTAATGATCGATACTAGATGGCAGTAGTAGTAAATATCAGGAAAACGTATTCCCATCGGTCTTATCAGCGCAAAACAAAAATGGGAATACGTATTTCCACTGGGCACGAAAGGGTTAAATCATTAAATCGTAAATATTACATCATTATTGTTTCCGTTTTTAACATTTGACAAAGACTATGATGTCAGACTGATGATGAGGATAATTTATTTGGCTTTTCGTGTTTTTATTATTATTATAATGGTCTATTTTATTATTTTTAAATTTAGAAATTGGGAATGGTCAGTAGATGGGTGCAGAAAAGTAATCGAAAGTAGCAATCAGTTTTATTGTGAATGTGACCATCTTTCCAATTTTGCCATGTTATTTTCAGTTAAAACTGTCAATGTAATTCACCTAACTATTTTCAAATATCTTTCAGTCTTCGGCACAATAATTAATATTTTATCATTAGTTTTCTTTCTTACCTTTGTTCTCTGGATGTAATTTTAATTATATTTATTCTAAAACTATTTACAATATTTTTCAGAAACTCGAGAGACAAACTGAGATTAGATCAGCTAAACATTGCGATTTGCCTTTTATTAGGAACGATTGCTTTTTCGCTCGGAAGTGTCGTTGCCGTCAACCAGATATTTTGTCAAATTGTTGCAATTTTTACTCAATTTTTGTTTCTCTCAGCTTTTGTATGGAAGCTCATTTTAGGAATTAATGTAGTAAGAATGATGTTAGTTTATACTGATTATATTCTGTCATTATATTATATTCTGTCACTTGTTTACTTGACAAACAAATAAAATTTTTAAAATAAAAATCCAATTAAAAAAAGTTTACTCAGTACTATTCTTAATTTCCGTTAAAATGTGCGTAAAAATGTATTTCTGATTTTAAGATCATTGTGAAAATTTTGATTAACTATTATGAATGAGTGATGTTGTGAAGTGTTGTTGATAAGATTTTAAAATCCTATGATTAATGCTAAAATTGTTCATCCACCGGTATTTAAATGAATTTAAGTAGTTGAATGTTTGCATTTTGTATATTAAGTGATTTTATGTTATTTTTAATATTGTTTAATGAAAAATCTTTTTATTTTGCTCTATGAGAATTTGTTTGAAAAAATGATAATGATTTTGTAAATTTTAAAAACAATTTTAAGTGGTTTGAAAATGTTTTTTTTAAGTTTTTTAAGACGATTATTAATTATTAGTTTGTTTAAATATTCCTTAGTAGTTGTTGTTAATGTGATTTGTAGTTTGAAGAGAACTGATAAACGGTTGAAATATATAGTACGATATTATTCAATATAATTAGTTTGCTTTTTTCAACTAATAATAATTCTTATTTATGCAGGGATGATCTCCGTCAAAATTTCTCATTTTTAAATAAAAATAGATAAAATTCCTAATAATAATCAACCGTAAGATTATAGGAAAAAACAAAGGTGAATGTTAAGATATACAGTCAACCCTGTTCAATATGAACCCAGCTTTATATGAACATTTAAGTCTAAAATTATTAGAAATCATATGGTTTGCATGTTAAATTATGTTTTATAATACGAACACTGTTTATTTTGAACAATAAACAGAAATTAGTGTAAAATAAATCAATAATTTATGCAATTTGTTGTTTAAATATTTCATTTTTAACTGTCTTTAATGAACATGAAAAAATTCAAGAAAAAGAGAAAGGATTTAAGTATTGAAGAGAAACAGAAATTGTTAAAATTATTCGATGAAAATAAAGATTGTTCTCAACGCTTTCTTTCATCAAAATTCAATCTTTCATTAGGTTGTATAAATAATCTTATGAAATCCATAGGCTCCATTTTGAATTCAAACTTGAACACCAAACAAAACCTAAAAATACATTTACGTAGTGGATAACAAATTGATGCCATCTTGTATGAATAATTCTAGATCCAGAGAACAAAAAATATCAGTGCCAATGGTGATATATTACATCAAAAAGCATTAGAATTAGCAAATCACTTAAGAAATCATGATTTTTAAGTATCAAATGTTGCCTTAATTCTTTTCTTTTCAGGCATATGATATCGAAAAGAAGGCAAGTCAAAGAAACCTCATTGTTTTAAAAGTTTTGATATAGAAAAATTATTTATTTATTATCGATGGAATACAAAATCTTGGATGACGTTGGAAATTTTTCAAAATTGGTAAAAAGATTTAAGCAATATAATGAAAGCAGAGTATAGGAAAATTTTATTATTGTTAGATAACGCACCTCTTCACCCAAAAGACTGAATTGGGTAATATCGAATAATTCTTTTCCGCACCAAATACGTCATCTCTTATTCAACCTTTTGACCAAGGTATTGTAAAAAGTTTTAAAGACTAACTTTTTGAGCCTGTCGATAAATTTTAATTTAGATAATAATGTGCAAAAAGATTGAATTATCAAGCTTTAGGATAGTGTAAAATCTTAGACTTTTTATAATTGTTTTACCAAGTCTTTTAAAAATGCGTATGTTAAAGAAGTGAATGCTGAATGTGATGATTTTCCATGTGTTAAAATTAATTCAAAATTTGACGAACATCTCTTGTTTGATCTAGTAGAAAAATATGAAAATGATAGTTCTGAAAATGAAGAAACAAATGATAATTTTGTTGAAGGAGTAAAAGAAGATACAGTAATAACTCGATTCGAAGCCTATGAGTATTCAAGAAAACTTGAAAAACACTAAAAAAAGCTACTATTCCTGATAATATGAACAAAATATGGGATTTGATTGATGAAATTCAAGGAGCATCTAGATAATTGAAAATCACAGACTATATTATGCGTCAAAGAAGTAAAAAATTATGATAAATAGGTGTAATTTTTTGTGAAATCTTTTATATTGTTATGCATAATTATTTTTTAATATGAGCATTTGAAAAAATCGAACTCTAGTGTTCATATTCTACAGGGCTGACTGTATTAAATCTAAAAAAAGATATTTAACGAACCTTAAAAGTCTTTTGAGTAGTAATTAAATTATAAATTTAAAACAATTTTATTTATTTAAAATAATTTAAGTATAGTTACAAATATATTTTTTATTTTAAATTTAATAACTTTTTTAAAACCATATCTATTTTATTTTTCCATTATTTATTAATTAAAATTTTAATTTTTTAAAATATTATGTCAATATGATAAACTTAAAATTAGTAAATAAATATATTTTACATAAAAAGGTAATTATTTGAAAATTTATTTTAATCTACACAATCCATACAACAAAATAAATAATCGTGTTAATCATTAATTATATTAACATAATAATTTCACATATGCATGTCTCAACATCATCATAATCACAATTTGTAACATGCCGATCTTGATATAATTTTGTATATTCCAGGCAGGCTTATCAAATGATACTCATCTCTGATGTATACTGTACAATTCGCACATCATTGTGTTTATGTCATTTTAATAGTTCTAGTAACTGATATTTTTTTTATAAGTCGTCAAATTTTTCTCGAGCATTTGTGAACTTCTTTATATTCTTTAAATTTTGTTTAAAAATTTTAAATATTATTCGATTTTACCTACATAGTTTTGATTTTTTCACTTATAAAAAATTTCTATACGCTAGGGCGTTCGAGTCGCTTTTGAAAATGAAGTTTTTATTAAACCCAAAGGAAGATTAATAATGAATGAATTTTCTGTAATGAAAGCGTCTACTTATTTTCAAACTGTATTTACAAAATAATTTCGTTTATCAAATATCTGCTTTTAACCGCGAACTCTGAAAAAAAGAGTTGACTAGAAATAATAAAAAGAATATAGGTTAAGAAGCAATTAGAAATCTCTAATTCCAAATGCTTCGAACAAAAGTGAATTAATTTAATAAACTAATGCAATTAATTAATGAATATGATGATGTTGATCATGATGCGAAAATGAATTAATTAACAATGAACTTATGAAGATTTTTGTGAAATTGCTCTATGTGATATGCCTTGCTATTGTGGTGTAGTCACTTTGGTACTCCAGAAAATCTATATGCACATTAGTCTTGTTATCCAATTAAAATCACATAAAATTGAAGTTTATTAAAATTGTTTTAAATTAAATTTAAAAAGTTTAATATAATATATATTATATATCTAAAATTTAAATGTTTTTTATGTGGAAAGAAAAATAAATGATGTTTGAAGTTAATTTTTATTGAAAATAATTTTGGATTTAGAGCGTCACTGAGATATCAAAATGAAGATTGGATGGTGAAATATCGACTAGTCACTCTAGGGGTAGGATATGGTATTCCACTTGTGATTGTTATAATTTCTGGCAGCATTTACTGGTCCGCTTACGGTTCCATTTCTGATGACGTGTAAGATTTTTTTATTTTCCAATGCCAATTTTTATATTTTGCTTGAACATTTTTGAATAATAACAATAACATTTTTAAATAATATTAATAATAATAATAATAAATATTTGAATGAACATGGAAATTATTTAATTATTAAAAATCGCCACTCAAACATACGTTTCACGATATTTTTTTTAGTATTTCTTTCATTGACTAATAGGATATCAAAGTAATAAACAAATTACAATTTTTATTTAAAACCTAAATAATGAATTATTTTTCAAATTAAACTATTATCCAGAAATATATTAGAAATTTTCTAAAATATTTCATTATAATTTTAAATTTTATTTTAACAATCAATAAATTTTAAAACAAAATTGTTTAATTTATTCATTTAATACATTTGAAAACAACAGCAAAAATGTTCCACATACTCCATATACACGAACATTAATTATATGAATGTAAATCACCAAAATAGTGATATTATCAAAATTATGTTTTTGCCTTTTAGGTGCTGGATTAAAAGTTCCAGTAAAGCGTTTCTGACTTTTATCATTCCGATTGGGATAATTCTCGCTGTCAATCTCATTGCCTTATTTTTTATAGGCAATGCGTTGATTCGTAATTATTTAGATACTCGCAAAACTAAAGTTAATGAATCCAAGTAAATATATTTATTATTATTTGACTTTCATTTTGAATATTTCAGTGAATTGATGGTATTTATGCAACTGTTTGCATCGATGGGTCTCACTTGGTTGCCATCATATTTTGCTACAGTATATCTTGTAGCTATGTATATGTGGGTGCTGTTCTTTCCTTTGCAAGGATTGATGATGTTTCTGTTCGTCGTTGTTATTAATAGAGTAATTTGTTTAAATGGTCTATAATTTTCGATGATGTTTGAATTAGGAAAATCGTGAAAAAGTTTCAAGTTTTGTAATTGAAAAATATTCTTCTTTGATTTCCAAATCCACTAGCAGTTCGGATACTAGGACTCATTCAAAGTCCAAGTCTACTACTCATTCAAAAGGTAGTATTATATTTTGATGCCTCATTAAATAATTATCTCTTATCGTTCAATCTTAGATGGGAACACTTGCCTGGGTATATAAATTCCATTGTCACTATTTGCTACAGTGCTTTTAGTATTAACTTTGAACATAGATAAAGAGAAAGTACAATTCAATTGAATTAGTTCAAAAATAATAATATTTGCCAATATTATTGAAAAACAAAATTATGAGGAAAATCTTTCATAATGTACGTATAAGGAATTCAACAAACTGCACCATAATTTGTTTTTTTATTAAGCTGTTGATAATTTTAATTAATTTAATTGATCACTTTAATTAATTAACAAAATTGCATTCTCGCAGTTGCGTATACAGTTAATCATACTTTAAACAGGTTCTGTTATACGGAGTTTAGAAAATAAGTTGGTTATCAAACATAAATAATTTTTATTTATTTGATTTTAAAAAATAATGTATTATGTAAAATATAATTAAAAATATAATTTAAATAAAATATAAAACGTAATTTAAATCCAGTTAATTTATTCTGTGAATATTTTCACATTAGTTTATTTCTATTATATAAGGTGATCCAAAAAAACTTCGTTTTTTAGAGTATAGTATTCGACCAAATATATATTATGTTATTAGTGTGCATACTCATATTACGTATTATTCAATACTTTTTACAGTTATTTCTGATTATTATTGCATCCATATGACGTGGTATGACGTATATATGTGCTTTATTTCATTATGTTTAGGATGCGCGTTTAATTATGAATCCTACTACAGAGAAAGTGAATTTTTTCTTTGCAACGATGAAAAGGAACAACTGTAAAGCCACTGAAATTCACAATCTCCTCGCTAATGTGTGGGGCCCTGAGAACATTTGCTAAGTATGATAAGTTGAGAGCATTGCAAAGAAATTTTCCTCGGGTGAAAGAGAAGATTTTCGACGAAAAGATGGATTTCGACGGCCAAGAGATGTTCAAACTGAAGATAACATCTACGCCATCGCGAATTTGGTTGCCAATATCTTCTCTGTGGGCATCACAGTACTCACAGATGCTACTGAACTGTCTTGGTCATCAGTGTGGAGAATTCTCATCGAAGACCTCAAGAAACAAAGTGTTTTTTGCTCTCTGGGTCTTTCCCATCCTCAACGACAATTAACTGCAGCAGCAAGTAGATGGTGCATCACTACTTCTGCAAGATCTACATGGTGCTGTGGTAGTCATCGATGTAAAGTGACTCTATGCAAAACCGATGCCTCCGAAAAAAATGAACTAATGTTAGGTGGACGCTGGTGCCAAACGCCCACAACAACCTTGCCGAATCATTGCCGACAAAAAATTCCATATCAACGTGGCGATGAATTTTCGAGGAGAGCATTACTTCGAAATAATGCAGCCTGACACAACGTTGTGAATGCCCAAATATTCGATGTTCGTGCTGTGGTAAGCCGGGTCATTTAAGTTTTAGGTGTTTTCAGAAGCAAAAAGAACATTTGAAATGTCAATCAATTCAATGGAAATAATATTCGATATCGGGATAACTCAAATCGGCAAAATGTACAGAATGACCGAGATCATGTTGCTCCAGTATACGACGACAAACCAAATGACATTCTGTGATTTCGGGAAATGCCAAATCTCCAAGCAGAGGGGATATTTTAGGAGCGATAAATCACATGTAAGTAATGATAAAATTTTGAGGACCTTAAATATTAAATGTAATGAATGTTTGACTGATTGTATGTTTGATAATTTTAGCACAAATATTGATTTTTTCCCCAATCAAGAATTTGATAATATATTATTTTTATACAATAATTTTAATAACCAGAATGATTTTGAAAATGTATTTTTGAGTAATGATGATAAGAATGATTGCTCTATAAGTAAATTTAATGATAACTTTAAAACTGATGTTAATGTATTGAAAAATGTATGTGAGATAGGATATTGTAATGGTGATGGTAGACCTTTTAATTATATTATATGAAATAATTTAAATTTTTATTCACTGTTTGACAAAGGTGCAAAAATAAGTGTTATTTCTAAATTGATTGTTGAAATATTGAATGTAAGGTACATCATTGAAGGAAATAAAAAAATATGCGCCAACGGTAGTATTTTAGGAATTTTAGGAAGAGTTTCTTTGCAAATAGAATTTGACTGTAAGAAAATAAAAGGCGAATTTTTTGTAGCTAAATAAACATATCCAGAAGTGATTATAGAAATAGATTTAAATTTTAAGTTAGTTGAGATTAATAATGATAATATCCTCAGTTTGCAAGCAAAATTTAGCTGCAATAATAAGAAAGATAATAAAACTGTAGATAATAAAAATTGAAAGTTGTCATACAGTTTACAAATATTTTTATGTGTAATAAATGGGATATAGACAAAATAGATATTTTTAAACACCGAATAGAAACGAATTGTGGCCCGATTCCAATTAAATCCCGGCGACAATAGAGAAATGTAAATCACCTTGGAATTCCACAATTGTGTGTGTGCCTAAAAAGGGATCTTCTGACATATGAATGTGTTTAGATTTTAAAATTTTAAATTCAAATGCGGTTAGACCAGCTTTTCCAATTCCAAATATTGACGAAATGTTAGATTCTCTGAATGGGGCAAAATATTTTTCATCAATAGATTTAGGAAATGCTTATTACCAAGTTGAATTGGACGAGGAAAGTAAATTGAAAATCGCATTTTTTACGAGACCGGGTCAATTTTGGTTTAATAGGATGCCTTTTGGAATAGCTGCGGCACCTTCGACTTTCCAAAAACTAATGACATTAATTATTGGTGATATGATGTGGAATGAAGCACTATTTTATTTAGACGATATCTTAATATTTCCAATTGAGGAACACAAAAATAGAATAAACTTTTTCTTCGAATTAGAAAATATTGACTTAAAATCAATCCAGAAAAATGCAAGTTTGTAGTATCTGAATTGAAGTTTTTGTGTCACATAATTAATGATAAAGGCATTAAGACGAATAATTCCAAAATTGAAATAATTAAAAACGTGAAACAGCCTTTCTCTGTAAAACATCTCAGAAGTTTTTTAGGATTATGTAATTAAAATTTATTCAAAGATAGCTAGACTTTTGAAATCTTTGATAGGTGGTAAAAACAAGTGTTTGAACAACACAATGCGAAGAAGCTTAATGGCCAATGCACCATTACTATGCCATCCAGACTTTAATAAAACCTTTATTTTGGATACAGATGCTAGTTTCGACTGTATCCCAAAAAGGAGACAATAATGAAGAAAAGATAATAGCTTATATGTCAAAAATTATGAATAAACATGAAATTGGATATTGGATAACGAGAAAATAATTACTATCCGTTTTCTATTTTTCTCAACATTTTAAACATTATCTGTATGAAAAGAAGTTTATTTTGAGGACTCATCATAAAGCAATCACATTTATTTTAACAACAAAAAAGCCAACTTCAAAATTGTATAAATTTTTTAAGTAGTTTGAATATGATATTGGAATATCGCAAAGGTGAAAAACATAATAATGCAGATGCACTATCACTACTTAATATTGGGAATTGTACACAGTGTCAAATGAATCACATAAATGCCGAATCATAGAAAATCAAAACTAAAATATTAGCAATGTCAACAGAAGATCAAACTTTCAAGTGGCAAAGTAATTCAAAAGAAATAAACTAATTAAAAGAAGATATTTATAAAGGGAACAAGGAATGTTTTTACATAGATAATGGTATTATTATGACTAATAAACATAAAATTTATATTCCATCAAACGTGAAAAATAAATTTTTATTAGAACTGTGTCATGCTGGAATTTCCAAAACTTCAAACTATTTAAAGAATTATTATTTTAAGCAAATGGATGAAAGTATTAAAAATATTGTAACAACCTGTGAGATTTGACAGAAACGTAAAACATTTACTGGTAAAACAAAATAATTTATTGAAAAGTTGAATGCTAGCGAACCATTTAAAAAAATATTCATTGATTTTTGTGGTCCATTTAAAACCACACAATCTGGAATAAAATATGATCTCGCAATAATTGATCATTTTAGTAAATACATAGTGCTAAAAGCAGTAAGAACGCAGGATGAAAAAACGCTATTCGACAATGTGTTAAGTTCATGGATTTTGAAATTTTGTCCGCCGAAAGAAATTCACGTCGATAAAGGAAAATGTTTCGATTTGAATAGTTGTAGGAACATGGCACTGAAATATCAAATGAAGATAGTTTATTCAAGTCCTTATCATCATCAATCCAATGGGCAAATTGAAAGACAATTTTGAACACTGAGTGGCTGGATTTCTTGTTTTTTGAAAGAAAAACAATTTAAGACATGGGAAAATGCATTACCTCACATAGGGTTTGCAATTAACTCAACAATACAATCAAGTATAAAAGTTAGTCCAGCTGAAGTAGTTTTTGGAAGAAAATTGTGCAAAGAGCGTTTTACATATGGTACAGAAGCTAACAATAAAGAATAAAAAAAATAAAATGATAAATAATACCAAATCAGTTAATCGTATAAAAAACTAATCAAAAAATTAGAATTTATAGATCTTTTAGTATCGGAGAATTAATACTCGTCAAGGAAGATGTTAGAAATAAACAAGAAAATATATGTTGTGGCCCATTTGAAATAATAGAAATAGATCATAAAAATAGTTATTTGTTGAAAGATTTAAATGGAAAGTTTATGAAAAGAAATGTAGAATGGCTTAAGGCATTTAAAACGAGGGGGATGTGATGTAATTGTATTGGGATAAGTGATTTCCCTGTCCCCTATATGTAAACCCTTATAATTATTGTACATGATTGCCTGCATGTTTGATTGATTACTGATTGTCTGGGTCCTTGGATTGCGTCATCGTTTATTATTTATCCCAACGAGCATGTGCTGTAGACACACATGTAGTATATATATTGTCTGCCTGTCATTAATAAATTCTTCACGCATATTGTTATTTTAATCTTCTTACATCATATATAGAAATTATATTGTTCCTGTGTAAAACCGGCATGAATACTTGGTGAATTCCATCATCTTTTTAATAAATTTATTATCGATTGCAACAAGGCCCACGATGATACCGAGACATCGCAGCTGTGGAGGAACCCCGATCGACAGATCCAATTGTGATTTTTTATTGAATTGATTCAGATGGGTTGATGTTACTTGATTGAAGATTAGAATGTTTGCGTCAGAATTTGTCCAGGCTTTTCCATTTGGTTGTTCACTATGACCGGAACCTAACGCTGCCATCAAATACCCCAAAACTAGACCATCAAACAGAAAGTTATGATATTCACCCATAGCACATTCTTGAATATTTGTTGGGATTTTATCAAGCACAGTTTTAATACGACTTGGAACTGTAGCATTTAACATATCCATCCAACGAAGAGTTTTTCCTGCTTCACTTGTATCGAATTGTGCAGCTTGAGGATAAGCAATATGAGAAATAATTCCAACTTGTGGTTTAAGAGTAGGCAAAGCTTCTCGAGCTGTGGTAGCCTCTTTGGCTAGACGAGTCACAACTCTACACGAAACATCGTATTGATAAAGAGCGTGAGACAATTCACATTTAAGAGTCTGGTTCTCTTGTTTCATAATAAATTGTTGAAGCATCAAAGCATCCCATTCATCCTGAAAGGATTTCAATAAGGCTGGAATGGATGTAAAACTGGGCATTAGAACTCTAATTTCAATCAAATCATCTCGAGAAAACTGTGCCCCAGTAACTGGATTTAAATCACTGGTTGTTAAGTATTCATCAATTAACCTTCTTTCATAAGCATGCCCTGAAATTCTATTAAGAACTGGAACTTCAGGAATTTCATTAGAAATCGAACATATTAACGACATTTTAAGAATATTTAAACGTTTTTAAAGAGCCAAATTCTTTTATTTTACATATAAACACTTTCAAAATTAAAGTTTACTCATATTTACAACTTTAATTAATACAAATTCATATTTTTAAAAAATCTACATTTACTATTTACATTTTAAACAAACATTTAAAAATTTACAACATTTAAAAATTTACAATATTTTTAAACTTTTTCATTATGAAAACCAAATTTCAAAATAAAAGTCTTTTTTTTATTTTCATTTTTCCCGGCCTTAATTTTAATTATTGTTGTTACTTGGAGAAAAGACTCAAATTTTGAATCCATTCTCCAAGTTACTAAACTACATGGGGCTAAAGGAACAGACTAACCAAATTCTCAACAATACTGTTATTATAAATATATTATATTATAAAAACCGAAGTTTTTTTGGATCACCCTAAAGAAATTCTGTTGAAAAATTTTTAAATGCAAAATCTCTTTATTTATTCTAAGGTAAAATGGTATTCGTGCTTTCGATCAGTTGTAGTTCGTCTTGAAAGAGCTAGTTGTTTATATTTATCAACTTTCTCAGGATCTAAGCATCCTCCTGCTTCAACAATGCACACCTTTATCATTTCCACATCACTAAATGGTTTTCCTCTTTATCCAAGTACGCTATTTTGAGCATAACATTAGTTGCAGCGGTTCATTGCTTACTGAAAACACTGAAAGCTTGTGTTTGATCCTGTCTTTCTTTTTTCATTTTTTGAAGTGCCGATTTTCGAGCTTCTCCTTCTAGTTGGACATATTTGTTGGCTTTGTGAGATAAATAATCCTGATTTGCATTGTATTTTTTTAATGCTGTCAGTACAGAATTGCATAGTAAACAAAACATTTTATCTTTTATAGAAATAAGTTAATATTGGATTTCCCATTCTTCATCAAAGGATCTGTTTTCTTAATTCAGTTTCCTTTTAAGTTTTTTTGACATGGTTTATAAGTTGATAACTTAAAATAAAAAGTGAAATTCATACATATGTTAATAAAAAGAATTATAATTAGATATAATTATCACAAATTAATTAAGTGAACTTACTTGATGGTTAAATACACGGTAAATGCAAAATTTTAAACTATAAATAATAATATCTCCAATCGATTGCGAAATTAAATTAAATCATTTACAGTTGCTCTGTAACCGTGTTTTCTCGCAAAACGAGGCCTACTGTGCTTATCTTATAGAAAAAAAACCGAAAAAAATATTTGAAAAATATTATTAGTATTAATAATTATTTCAAAACATTTTCACAAAAAGAATTTCAATTGTAATTTGTAATAAAATACAAACTATGTGAAAAGGCCGCAAAGAATATTTCAAAATGCCGCATGTGGCCTTAAGGCCGCAGGTTCCCCACCCCTGTTTTTGGTATTCATATCCTTTATTAATAAATTGTTTTTGAATCTTTTTTTCTAAGCATTTTCAAACCTCTCTTGGGTCGATAGATGTGTATAATGCTACGACATCGAGACTGAAGGGGTATTTGAATTTACAATGGGTGGTTTTGCCAGTTTTGTTTAATCTTGTCATGAGGCAGTCGCTATTCTGGAAATGATATGGTACATTGTTAAGTAATGGTTTTAGGATTTTCGAAAGGAGCCAACTTGTCTTCGTTGTTGGTCCATTTGTGTTTGATACATCAATTGAATGAATTCAAACCCAAAAACACATGGACAAAACCCAAAATAGAAGAAATACTTTTATCTAAATATCCAATTTATCAGTGACACTCTCGACTTTAAGAACCGAAAAGAGGTCAATCGCACTGGTCTTCCAATTTGTATATCACACAAGTCTTGAACACTGAGGCAAGCAAACAATACGAAAATAGAAAACACTTGCACAATGGAAAATTTCCAGGCACCAAAGAAAATATGCTTCAGAAAAACGTTGTCTACTGCATCACATGCAATGCATGCAAAGAAATATACATTGGAAGTACACTTAGGAACCTACTCCAAAGAATTAAAGAACATCTGGACCCTGTCGGAAAATCCTCGGTATACAGGCATCTTTAACAATGCCAACCAAAGAAGGAAAGAAAAAGTATTTCAATCAAAATCTTGGCTGCAGACAATCTCCAAAAGAAATCTGAGATTTAAAGAGACAATTCTTATCTTAGTTAAGCATTCATCAATAAACACTTCAATAAATCAGTGAAATCGCCAGTCTGATTTGTTGTTAACTCTGATACATAAACTTAAAGAAAAGTAAATGAAAATCAGAGAGGAATAGTATTTTTGTCTGAAGTTGCTGATGAAGGGTGTTTTAGGGCTTTTCGTTTTTAAGGGAAAGCTATTTTATGCATCTTTCATAGACTTTAAAAATTCAGGAACAGTTTACTGATTTTCTCTAAATTTTATATTTAAATTTTTTTTTATATTTTTATATTAAAATCTTTAGAGGAAAGAGATTTAAAGAAGGATAAACAGTTATAAAAAACAAAAGAAGTTATGGAAATAATTTTAAAAAATTAAATTAATAAATAAAAATAATGTTAAATTCGATATATAAAAAAAATTGAAAATGTAAAATTTACTATTTCATATTTGGAAATGTTTAATTAATATAATGAAATGTTAAAAGCAAAATTTTAAGAAAGACTTAAAATATTTTAAATTTTAAAGAAAAAGTGAATCAGAACCTATTTTGGTACTTTCTCATTGATGATAAGAATTCTGTAAGAAACTGAAGAAGATTATTTAATAATCGAAACTTTTTTCAACAATATAATTATTACTTCGCACCAAGATCTTATTTTATTCACTTAACTGTTATATTATTAATATTATTATTATAGTAACTGAGCACAATCAAAGTTTGTTATCCGAAACTGAAAAAGATATGGCGTTTCCTATGATCAAAATTCCAAATCATGATGACACGACAATTCCTCTTAAAAATCCCGTTTGTTGATCCTTGAAATCATTATGAAATTATATGAAATTTATTTTATTTTTCAAAATTAGTGTTGTATTGTATTATTTATATCTCTGTTTTGAGTCGACCATTCATTGAAATACGATACAAGTTTCAATTTTACATTTATGTCTCTGTTTACTTTTTTATGTTTAAAATGACTGTTTTACTTAATACATGCATTTAATTGAATGATTTGATTATTTTTGATAAATATTTATTTCGATAACCCCATAGAATTTAATATATTATTAATTAAATAAATATCAAAAAATTCACCTTTAATGTGGTTCATATTAACCCATAAATGCCCGATTTTTTTTATTGTACAAATCTGGCAATATTTAATAGAATATCCTATTCCAAGGCACCTTCTATTTAATTTTAGTAGAATTATTTTCAAATCTATTGTTAGGATATGATAGGTCCTGTTGAACATATTTTGCTAATATTTCTGTTGTTCGTGGCAAGAAAATGAGGTCTTGAACCAAATGCTAGAAGCCTTTGACAATAAAATCTTTCGCTCCACAATTTAAACCTACCAACTCAAATGGGACACTCATTACTAGTAAATGGTGAAGTTTCAAATAGCGAAAGAAAAACTAAAAGGCAATCATTTAATTTCTAATGCTATTTTTCGCAAATGTCCCAATTTATTCGGTTGAGTGGCTCTTCGGTGTTTAACGTAGTTAAAATGGATCTTTTTGTGAAAATCAGAGAAAATCTTTAGTTTTGAAGAGTTATTTTTCCCTTAATGTACCATGCGCTTATTGGTATCTTATGTAAAAAAAATCTATTCAAATAACCCGCACACTCATATAATATTTTTCCTCTTGTACTCCCAGAAGTTTCACTCATTATTGATGGTTGTCTTTGAAAAATATAAAAATGAGCAAATTCGGCTTATTCATAAAAGTTATACAGCGTTCTTAATTTATTTTATTTACTACTACTTTATTTGGAGTATAGTGTCATTAACAAATGCTTTGAAATGTGGAATCTTACATGGTAATGATATCTCCATGCTACATGCACGCTTGTACTTTTATCACTGACACAAATATAAAAATCAAAACTAGGATATCTATAAGACTGTAATTGAAAACTTTATAAAGATATGCTTTAATTTTAAGAATCTGAACTGTGTAAATCAAAATGTCTTCGCAAAATTATATTCAACCGCTTGTTAGCTTCCAAGCAAATCAACATCAAGCTGCACGCTGTACAATTGTCAGTTTCACATCACTTATAACCAAACTCAGTATGAATTATTATCACAATGGTACTTAGGGTCGCCGATCTTTTTGACATCGTTGTATTTAACGAGCGCCAAACATTAAAACTGAATGAGAAAATTGGATGACAAGTGGTATATATTCTTTACACTTACGGGACGGCAGATAAGAGCCGCTACGCACCTCTTTATTGGGTTCGACAATTCTCGTATAAAATATTAATAACGAAAAAAATTAAAAATTCTACAGATATTTCTTTTATTTTTAATTTTTTTGGTGTTTGGGTTTATCTTATTCTATTATTCTACTAGCATCGCTTATAAATGTTAGCGACTTTTCCCTTAACGCCTTCATGATTTATTATGCTATCTACCATCTATGTACCCATGATATTTACCATATTGTCAATGTACATAATCTGTGAAAATCAATGAGCAGGTGAGCTCCATTACTTGTACTACTTCCTTACTTCTCTTTATCACTTTATTTTCGTATGTGGCGTTATAAATTTTTATGACTCTGATTCACAAGGGCCACTTAATTTACTATAACTTAATGTATCATTCAAATACCAGAGCAAGGAGGGATATACACATATTTCTCAATTTAATCACTTGTTTTATCAATTCTTGTGATAACTTTCGCAGCGCTTAATCCATACTTTATGGAAATGTTCCTATTTGCTTAATCAACAAAATACTTGCTCAAAACCATTATCATATTTGAAGTTCCCAGTAAAATTTTAAACTCTATCTGCCTAATTTAAACTTACCCAGAACTATTCGGTTTCTTCACCGACCCATTAAGTTCCTTTCGAAAATTTGAGTCAGTCCATATGATATTGACTTGCTTATAAGGTTGGCACGCAAAGAGTGACTAGGATTGCAATTGATTAAGGGCCAGAAGTACAAACAAGGCATAATCAAGGACTTTTATTTTGCTATTTTCATGGTGATTTTTACCCAATAATTATTAAATTATTATTTCTCTTTTCTTTCCTTTAATTCTGTATTTTTTTCTTAGCTTCTTCATTTGTCAACATGATTTTCTTAATTAATTTGATTATAATCCTTTGTTTGTACATAATTTGCACATCCTTTCTAAATCATTATTTTATTTATTATTCTTTTCTTTTTAAATTGGCAGACTTTTGAATGTGTTATTTCTCCTTAAGCTATGTTGACGATTGCTTCTTCTTGCATTTTATCATTTTAATTATACTTGTTTAATAATCCTCGATGTGTTTGCTTTATTTTGTGTATTGGATATTTGATGTTAGGCTAGAGCTGGAAATTTTAATTAATCAGTTAATCAAATAATCGTAATTAATCAATTTATAAAATATCTTCAAAATACATAGCATAAAAACCACACCAAGATCATATACAATTCTTTATCTTACATCAATTAAAACAAAATTGCACAAAACAACACAATAGAAAAATAAGTAATAGACATTTAAATCAAATGAAAAATACAAGGAAAATGAAAAATATTTATTTTAAATAAAATAAAATTAATAAAGCACTATAGTTCATAATTATCACCATCTTGAATTGGAAATCCATCATGGCAAAATAATGAAATTAAGAAAAAAGCTTTAACTATGGTTGTATTAACAATCGAAAGCCGTAGTTCTGCAATGTAAAATAATTTTAAAACAAAAGAGCTTAAATTATGGTTGAATTAACAAACGAAAGACAATGATTCTGCAATAAATGAATTAATTTTGGCTTGAGTTATCAAACGAAAGGGCCATAATTAAATCCGCCATTTTGAATATCTAAAAAATTAAGGAAAAATTAACAAAAATCTAAAAAATGAATATCTATAAGAAATTTAAAAATAAAAGATTAGTTAAATAAATTTAAATACTGTTACTAAAAATGGATACATAAAAATTATGGAAAGAATAAAAATAAATGCACTGAAAGGCGTGAGTGCATATGCAATGCCGAGACAGTAACAAACACACAGACACAAAATCAGCATAAATAGACGCAAAATTTACATTGCATTGTATTTTGGTTATTTAAATGTTCTATGGTGATTTTCATAAATTAATAAATGTTCTTTATATGATTTTTGTTAATCAATTTTCTCTAAATGCTCATTTGTATCTCTTTACTAAAATTTTAATATTATTTTGGATTGTCAAGGATACTGTTAGGTATTCCTGACAGGTCCTTTAAATTCATATATTTATTTATTTATTGTAATAAAACTTTCATGGAGTCTAAACGCTAAGCTCGCTAAGGCAGTTAATTTTGCCTGGGCATAGAAGCTAATAAAAATCTCCTTGATTCCTAAGAGGTTGTCGAAGTTCAGGCCTTGTTGCAGGTAGATTGTTGTTGTACAAATTGAGGCGGTCGATGGAAACGTTGACCAGAGCGGTTAGTAGAAATAAATTAAGAGACAGTCGTGTAAAAACCGAAATTTTTGAAAATATTCAAAACTTACCAATTTCTCTTTAGAATTTTGGTAATTTCTAAAAATGCAAAACTAACAAACTACCTAATTCTCTCAATAATGGATATTCGCTGAAAATGCTTAAAAACACACTACTTAGCATGTAATGATAAAAATAAATTTCTTAAATTTCTTAAATTTTTAAATTCTTAAATTTTCATAATTTCATAATCTTATAATTTCTAATTTTTTAATTTTAAAAATATGGTAATTCGAGAAAAATAGTTTTGTAATTTTGTAATAAATATCTTTCAAAAGCTCACAAAGCTAAATATAAAAACACTAAAATCCACCAAAAAATGTCTCACTCTTCACACCTTCACACTTCTGGAACGCTAGCGACTGCCTTCAGGGGATATTTACAAACTGTAAGTTCTAAACTTCCAGAATGTCCATGGGCAAAATATCATCGAAACATATCATCAAAATATCATCAAAATACTCATCGATTAAGGAAAATATCCATATAGATGTATAATTAAAAACCAAGTCTGGAATTATTGATGCTGGCTTATCCTTCAATATTTCATGTATATCCGGATAATAGAATTTCAGACGTTCTTTGATAACTTTAAAATAATCATCTACAAAACTTATAATAATAATAATAATAATAATAATAATAATAATAATAATAATAATAATAATAATAATAATAATAATAATAATAATAATAATAATAATAATAATAATAATAAATAATAATAATAATAATAAATTACTATAATGCTCAATTTGTTCATTGATTGAACTGCGCTCAATACATCCATTTTAATGATAAAAAATTGAAATAACAATTACTTTTAAACTAATTTAAACCAATGACAAGTTAAAAACACACACAACCTTTTAGCTATAAGCAATAAATATTAATTTATATAGATTGTAAAATGATTAAAGAAATTTTAATAATAATATTAGTTGTTAGTGTTTTTAAAATGGCTAACTCAATTGTTGTAACCGTTCAAGGTAAATATTCAACAAGATGTGTATGTCCTTATACTGCCGTGTTGATGTATATTTTGAATATGATAGATAGACCTAGATATTTGAAAACTCTAGTCAAAAGGTTATCTGAAAGAATGAGTAATTTAGAAGTTCGATTTGAACTTGCATATGAAACTTTAAAAAGAGCTCGGAACGAAATATGTGATGATATTTTATATCTAAATCGGACCATAGGTATTATCAAAAATGAATTAAGAAAATCAATATTAGAATTGAATGAAAATCGTAAACTTAATGAAAAAATGATAAATCAAGTTCAATATAGTATAACATTTTATTCTAATGAAACAACTGATCCGTTCGATCGTATAATGAAAGAAGTTAATGTTAAAAGTGGCAACAAATTGAAAGAAGTCCAACACACGGTTAACAGTGGCAACAAATCATCATTGTCATTTCCATTATATATTTTTACATATTTTCTTAAATAAAAACATTGCAACTTAAATGTAATGTCAATGCATGATTCTGATTCGTCCAATATAGTATAAATAAGCTTACACGTCCAAATAGTTTTATAAAATGACAGAAACTAAATTTTTTATAACTTTGTTGAATGAGCTGGTTGCTAATAATGAAGAAGAAGAAGATATCATTAAAAACATAAAATTCATGGTAAACCGTACCGAGAAAATAGTAGAAACATTTGATCATGAAAAAATTCTCAATTTGACAACATTGGAGAGAAAGAAAAATTCATTTATGTTTGATGAAAATAATAAATGGATGCGAATAATAGTAGGATTAATCTATATGAAACACATGATATTAAAATCTGGATCTGACTATGAAAATTATTTCCAATGGTCTTTAGAGGTAATATTACTTTATATTATTATTAATTTATCATTATTTAGGTAATAGAAACAAAAATTGATCCATGGGTAGAAAAAAACAAAATGGACATTTTTGTCCAAAAAATCGTTTGCGGGTTAATAACATAAATTATTGGTTTTTCAATTTTTGTAGCCTTGAAATTAAAATTTTGATCTTGAAATTTTCTAAACATTAAATTTTAATTCCAAATATTTTGTTGAATATTTAATAATTTACAATCTTGAATATGTTTATTAATATTAAAATCATTTACATTTTAACCATTTTTATTCAAGAAAATTAAATAATTCTCTAATTCTCTAATTATAATTGATTAACTAAAAAACACCCTGCTTTGTGAATCTATGACTTTGTCAATTTTTTTATGCTTTATTCAAGTAAAACTAGCAGACATTCATAACTACTAAGATAAAAAAGTTATGACAAGTTATTCTGTTTTGAGAAAAAATGGACATTTTTGTCCAAAATTCATTGTGTATTAGTTTTAGCTTTTTCAGTTGACAATTCATGTCATATTTTCTGGCATAGGCGTTAACTCATTTCAACAAATACTGGCGTTAAAATGAAGCTGATCAGACTTTTTTAACCATTATTGTGACTGGCTGACACTATGATATGTTTATCACATGATGGCGGATGGAGTTCTTACAATAGAGTTCATTGATTACATATCTCTCCATCTCTGCTTTGGCAGGAATGGTCTTCCATTAACCACTCTCTGACCATAAGTTGCTTTAGCCTACACACAAGAGAAATTTAATGTAGTATCCGTCTCACCAACATCTTCAAAACAGTTCTGCATTCATATTTGTTAGCTTATTCGCTCTCGTCTATTTTGTGAAGTAGGCAGACTATACCATTTTACACTCATGACATTGTTACTCTGTCTGTCTCTATCTACTCATCCCCCACACACAGACGCACTTAGAATACCTCATTTCAGGTATCAAGTAATAATACACGTGACACTTACAATTGACAATTGATATTGGAACCAATGAATGTCTCACATAATAATATTCTCTCACGATCTTTCTCACCTGGATTTGTTCATGCGTTTGTCTGCACTTTGTCATATTCTCATTATAAGTGTGTGACTGTCGTGTTAGAATACAACATTTATACTAGTAGATTATTGCTACTACATAAACATATCACAATTGCCATGAGTTCTCATCCACGAGCGGCAAAAGCATTTGCTCTACGTGCTATCCTAGGAGAAAGTTCTAGTAGCAGTAGTGATAATGAAGTTGTTCTGGAAGCTGACGATGTACATTAAATCAAAAGTAATGACGAAGAACAGCTGTCTTATGACGATACTGAAAGTGAGGTTGCTGACAATCTACAATTTGAAATCAATCCAGCTGATCTTCATTAACAAGATGATATCAATAGATTCACCGATTCTAATGGAAATGTATGGGTTACACCTAATGAAGGTATGTCAGGTCGAGTAAACGCAGCAAACATTCTCCGCCCATCCCCTGGTATAACCCGTTGGGCTACTCAAAGGATTGGGGAAAATTCCGTGTTAGACTGCTTTAATCTTCTATTCATAAAATGTAAGTCAATTTATTATGTACACTAAATAAAAGTTATAATATTCTTTTGACTTTTAGCAACAATGGAAACAATTTTGATTAAGACAAATCGAGAAGGATCAAAGTTGTATAACAACCAATTTACAGTGCTCTCGTTAAATGAGTTGAATGCCTTTTTTGGCATTCTCATTCTTCGAGGAGTATATCGTGCTGCTGGAGAAAGTATAAATGAATTGTGGTCAGCTGAACATGGACGTTTTATTTTCCGAAATACTATGTCTCTCAATCGATTTAAACTTATCCGACGTATTCTGCTGTTTTATAATCCCGACACAAGAAAAGGAAGGCTGTTACGTGATAAATTGGCGGCTGTTAGATTGCTGATCGATAATTTTGTTGAAAATAGCCAAAAGTGTTATATGCCCGGTGAATCTGTCACTATAGACGAGCAACTTTATCCATACCGTGGACGTTGAAAATTTGTTCAATATATGCCCTCTAAACCATCCAAATACGGCTTGAAAATTTGGGCTGTTTGTGACTCACAAAACTATTATTGCTGGAATCTACGTTTTTATATTGGAAAAGAAGATGATCGGGATATGCAAGTGTCGCACGGTGAGTATATAACAATGGATATGTTGCAGGGACTCTATGGTAGTGGAAGAAATGTAACGTGTGACAACTTTTTCACATCATTGAAGGCGTGACATACCAAAGCATTTGACGAGGTACCAGGGGCGTGAAGTTTTTTCAACTATTGAATTGATAACAACAAGTACAGCAGATCGTAGTGATAAAGCCTTGTTGGTTAGTTTTGTTGCTAAAAAGAACAAAGTTGTCAATATCTTATCTACTGCCCATAACAAAATAACTGGATATGTCGGTTCAAAGCATAAACCGAACGTACTTCTCTTTTATAATGCTACAAAAGGTGGAGTTGACGCAATGGACGAAAGAGTTGCAACATGTACTACAAAGTTTAAATGTCGAAGATGGCATGTGACATTCTTTTGTAATATATTAGACATCTCAGCATTCAATGCATTTGCCTTGCACTATCTTGTGGAGCCTCAATGGAATGCGAACAAGTCACATAGACGAAGGCTATTCCTGATTGAACTTGGTAACAGTTTAATAAGTGCGTATGTAGAAGACAGAAGTAGGACTGCTGCCTCCGACTCTCTATCGTCGACTCCATGTAAGCGTGGTGACTGCTACATGTGTATTGATCGAAAACGGTGCACTGTCACATGTGTTAAATGTAACAGATTTATATGCAAAGAACATTTACACAACATTTGTAAGAATTGCTCATAAATTATAGCTTTATTTCTTGGTATTCTGTCATTTTTGTGTATTTGGACATTTTTGTCCAAAATGAACAAATAGTTGATTTTTATTACCATCGTTTGCGGGTTAAAGAAGCAAAAATTGAATTAATTTCAAATCAAAATAAACCGTATAGAGAAGTTAACATCTTTCAGGAAGCAAACATTTTCCAAGAAGAAAATCCTTTAAAAAATATAAATCTTGCATGGGATGAAGATGCTTTTAAGGATAGAAAACATTTTGAGACCACCTGTCGACCAATTGAAGATGCAAAGCTTTTTAAGGATAAAAAAACACAGATTAATCAACAGATGATGGATTTTATTTTTTATCTGTAAATCCTTGTAAATTATTTTATGAATTAAGAAAATATTTAGCTTCTAGAAAAGCAGAAATAATAATTGTGAAAATCATATAAATACAATTTTGTCAAGATTATTAACCAAGAAATTGATTAATAAAAAACAATATCTTAAGTTTTCAAATTTTAAAAAAAATAAAAAATCATATCCTTAATTTTTGAATAATAAAAAGAAGGTCGATTTTCAATTTGGATAAAAATAGTAAATTTAATCATTTATTAAAAAATAAAGATTATTTAGAAGTTTTACCATTTGCTGAATAATTAAATTCTCCTGAAACTTTATTGTTTCAAATTCAACAATCAACAAATACTTTAGATGTTTGCAATTCATTCATATATTATAAATTTAAATTACAAGTGTTGATCCAACTGATGATATAACTCTTGAACATAATTGGTTTTTAAATTTGTTCAATCAAATCTCAATAACTTTGGGATCAACAGAAGTTGAAAATATAAGATATCCTGGTGAAATATCTTCATTATTACAACTTGTTATAACTGATTCTAATTTTAATAATCAATATGGTGAACTAAGTGGATGAATTCCAGATACTGGTACTGGTGATAGTGATGAAAAAATAAAGGATATAAAATTAGAAATATTTTTATTCAACCAAAATATTTGGTGGAATATATCCTTTAAAAAATATATTTGGATTCTTTCAACAATATAATAGAATAATTTATTTAATATCATTTGAATTGAAAATGGAAAGGAATAATAATTATGAAAAATGTTTTTATGGAAAAGTTTTAAAAGCAGATTCTAAACCAAAAATAAAATTTGAAAGAATGATGTTGATGGTTCCATCAATAACTTGTAACCACATTTAGAAACTCAAATTCTTGAAGGATTAAACATAATTTCAAAATCAATCAATGTAAATTTTCTTCAAAGAATATCAGCTTACGTAGATATTTTAGAAGGAAGTACATTTTTATGGAAACCAACAATGTTAAATACCAGACCGAGATTGATTTTGATTGGAATTAAAGATTCAACAATTAGTTAAATTTATATTCTATATTTTGTGTTGATGTTAGTGAACAGGATGATAAACTGGCAATTAATGGAGTACATGTAATAATAGAAATGACAAATGATGATGGATTTAAAGGAAAATGTTTTTGTTGTGTTTTGGTTGAAAAAGAATTAAATATTGAAATAGGTAGTGGAAAGATGATAAATATAATATAAATATAAAATAATATAAATATAAATTAATATAAATATAAAATAATATAAATTATCATGTTTAAAATAGTTATAGATAAATTAAAAACACATTTCAAATTTCTGGAGACCTCTACTCGACCATTCCTGTATGAAAACCAACCGGTATCAAACGAAAAAGTTCAAGAGATATCAAATGAAAAAGTTCAAGGGATATCAAAAAAGGATTCATATGATGCTGATTCAGTATATACTCTAGAAGAATTGTTAGAATTATCAAAACCAAAAAACAATAATTTTAATTCCAGTAACTCCCGACTATGAAAAAATAATAAATTTATATAAAAAAGCTTTTCAAAAATCAACAACTGATGAAAATGAAGGTTCGGGTTTTTAGTTGTTCCCCCGAAGGATAAAGTTTAAATATTTTATAATTGCTTTTCCTTGATTCTTTTTTAAGCCTTGACCACATTTACAATCATTTGAATCTTCTTCATCAGAATCATTTTCATTATCATAAAAATCATTTTCATTATCATCAAAATCATCATAATTTTCATCTAACTTAAAATTTTCATTTTCTTCATGATTTTTTTCGGTTCTTCAACCTAAATATTTTTATTCTAAAAAGGAGAAAAGTTTAGAAAAAATGATTAATATTTTATCTACAAAAAATATTAAACAGATTTAAGTTTTGATTCTAAAGAATCAGAATTTTCTGCTAATTTTCCAATTCCTTTAGAATTAAATCAAGATTATAATTATGAAGTTGGATTGTTATGGTTTACAACATTTAATACAATTTTAATATTACAAAAGATAATAATGAATTTGGTATTAAAAATCCAAATACTGTGGGTGTTGTTAATGGATATGGTTTGATAACAATTCCACCTGGAGCATATAAATTAGATGTTTTATTTAAATTAATAATTGAATTGATTAAAAAGAGATATACTGAAGAAAATATTGTTACTTTTTCATTAAATATTTCAACAGCAAAAATAAAGATTTTAATTAAAAAAGGATATAATATTTCATTTCTAGATAATAATAAATGTGTTGAAATTTTAGGATTCACTGATAAAATTTATGAAAATAATACAACTGTTGAGGATACCTAAATAGTAGAGTAAAATAATTAATAAACATGTAATATGATTGGGGGAAACAATGATAAGGGATTAAGATGTGGTTCTGGAGCTTAATAAAAAGGGAATGAAAAAGAATGTCGAATAACGAGAAGGAAATAAGAGAAAATCAATAAAAACAGACAATTAAATAAAAGAAGGTCATTTATAATTAACAAGTGCAAATTTAGGAAAACAAAAACTAAAGGAAAATTTGCACGTTATTTTAAAAGCCCTTTCAAGATAAGGGAAGGAATATTGTTTGGAAATCCAGGAAAGGGCATCTCTAAAAAATTAGTTATCTGAACAGCTGTCAGTGGTTATGGAGGCCCAAAAGAAATTAGCGTTAAAAGATATCAGAAATTCTATTCGACATCAGTAAGTGTTATTGGATGATGGAGTATAAAAAGAAAGCGCAATTGAAATCAACAACACACAAAAATATAAGATAAAAAATTGCAGAAGACAAAGAAAGACAAAAAGAAATTAAAGAGAAATTTGAAACAGAAATTAAGCAAAGTCAAAGCAAAGCAAAGCAACTTAATCAGAGTTACCGATCTCAGAAGCCCACCACAGTAGTCAAGTGATTGTAAAGCCAATTAATCCGAAAAGTGCTATTCTTCCCGAAGGGTCGTAATAATCATCAAATTGTGTTTGATTGATAATTCGTTGTGTCATTTTAAAGTGGAGATAAAGTGTATTAATCAATAAAGTTTATATAGTTTGGAGTTTATTACTGTTGTTTAAAAGCACGCTTGGAGTCAGATTGACAATAATTTCTATTCGAATTCATCTTCCATCCCCAACACAACTGATGAATTATTTATTGGTGAAAAGATTGTAGATATTTCAAACATAACCTCGATAAGATTATTATTTGATTTGTTTTTAAGGAACGTGTCACAATAGAAGAAGAAAAAATTGTATATATAGTTTTTCATATGGAACTGTTCCTCGTAGATACATAATTGTACAACAAATATAAACACCAAGATATTTTCCATTGATTAGAAAAACTATTTCAAGTATAAATTTTAAAATTGTTGATCAAAATGATAATTTAATTAATTTTAATAATGAAAATATTTCTTTTTGTTTAGATTTGAGACAAATATGAAAGCAAGCGATCTCCGTCAGGTTTGAGAGGAGACCTCCAGTCGACCTGTTCTGCAAGCGATCTCAAAACATTAATTAAATTATAAAATGGTTTCATTAAAAGGAGTTTCACTCGTAAAAGAACTAAATAACTTTCTGGATAAATAAGGTCGAGATACTACAACTAATTTTTATTTATGTGATATTTTAAAAGATCTAGAAATAAAATCTAAAATAATTATGAGATGAAATTAAAAATTATTTTAATTCTGATAATATTATTTTTAATCTTCTAACAACAAAAGAACATGGATCTCATTGGGTTCTTTGTTCTAAAAAACATAAAATTTATTTTGATTCAATGGAATTATTTCAATAAAAGAAATGAAATTACATTTAACTGATGTTTATATTTATAAAACTTGACAAGCTTAAAAGGAAAATACAAAAATATGTGGACAATTATGTATTTTTATTTTATTGAATTTTAAAAAAGGATTGTCTTTCAAAGAAATTATTTAAAAATGAGTATTGTAATTCCTGAAAATGTCTCTTCAATTTTGAAAGAGGCTGAAAGTAAATTTGTAAATGAAAATGGTGATAGGATGAGAGGAGAATTAAAAATGAATAATAATTCAATTTCAAATCTTTCATATCCTGAAAATGATTCAGATGCAGTTAATAAAAAAATTGTAAAATAATTGAATCGAAAATCGAATACAAAACAAGTTGTTTAAATTAATAAAATTGGTAAACGTTTAGGTGAAGAAATTAAAAATATATATTATGCTTTTAGAAACAGGATCTAATAAACAAATTAATGAATTAACTACTGGTATTAATAGAATAAATTTTGAAATGAGTGAAATGAATAACCAATCATCCAAGATCAAAAACAAGCAAAACCCAACGGATGATGAAATCTCTAACTAAAAAAGCTTTGAGTGCAAGTGAAAACCGAATGAAGGTAATTAATACTCTCAAGAATGAAATAAGTCATTATAAGTCACAACTTATTAATGATTTCGAAACATTCAAAAAAGATGTTGCTAAAAATATATAAACATCAAACCTCAAGGATATAAAATATAATAACAAAGCGTTTGATTATTATGCTATTGAAGAACAATAATCCTTGATGTTTTTTATAATAAAAAATAATCCAACTACACTTTTGGTGATAAGGATCATACTTTTTATTTATTCCACCACCATGATGATTTCTTTGTTATGTTTGTTTATAATGGTCAAAATAGTGAAATTAATAAAATTAGAATAATGGGTTCAAAAGGAACATTTATTAGAGCAATGATTGGAAACAAACGAAAAACTTTACACCTTAGAAACAATTCATTTTCAGTCTCTGAACCAATGTCTAAATTAACTATTGGTGGGAGTGGAATAATTCTAGATCTTTTAATAAATCAAGGTTATATGGAATTTGAAAAAATAGAATTTATATATAGGAAATTAGCAGGTATGAATAATATAAAATTAGATGATTTATTTTCAACCACAGGATCAAATTCAATACTTCCTGTTAAGAAATTTAAACATTTAGAATATTTTTTACATAAAAAATATAGAAACCGTCAAATAGAAAATTAAAAATGAAGCGCAAGCGACTGCCTTCGGAGCAAAGAGAGATTAATGAAGAAATAATTTATCCTGAAGAGGGCAGAGTCCGACCCTTTCAAGAAAGAAAGATTGAAAAAATAAAAGCTCCATACTTCTACGAATAATCCTTCGATTAATAAAATTAACGAATTCCTATTAAAAAAAAGGTAGATGGAATAAAAAAATAAAATCAAGATGTCAAAAGCTGATACAGGAATTAAAATTCAATCACTGGAATCTTTACAATTTTAACCATTTTCTGTTATAAGTTTAATCTGTGTAGCTCCTTTTGTTTCAATTATAATGTCTTAAATATTTTTCTCGGTGAAGGAATTTCAATCGGTTTAACTTCAAAAAAGATTTATCGTGAAGTATGCGAAGAATAAATGGAATAAATAAGTTGTATTTATATCAAGTTAAAGCTTTGGAAGATGGAATAATAAAATATTAACAAGACAAAATATTCCAAAGAATTTAAACGTGAAATTAAAAAAAAATGACTAAAAATTAAAACAAGAATATAAAATGAAGATCAAGAATTTGCATTGGTTTTTTTATACGCTATCCTCTCAGCAGTGTTTTTTTATGATCCGGATCTTTTTTTTATTTTTTATTAACCTCTTTCGGTTATCAGATCAATTCCAGTATACAAGCTGGCCAGACTTGCACATCAGAACTAATTTGATAATAGCAGCACGCCTTATTATTCGCTTCTCGCTCAAATGTGATTTCACCGGCGTTTTAAGCGTTCTGCTCGAAAGAACAAATGAATTCGAAAGCTAATCCCAGGTGTGTTCGAAAGACTGTGACGATGATTACCGCTTCGCCACCACACCCGTTTCAATAATTTTGTTTTTCATAATTATGTCTAAAAATTAATTAATTAATAAAAAAAATAAAAAAATACACACAAGATGTATTTCCTAAGATACCCAGACTATATTATTTTTATATATCTTAAATATTATTTTCAAATTTAAATTGAAAAAAACTAATTCTAGTTGGGATTTGAACCCATGTATATTTGAACCACTGAGCTATCCGGGTTTGATTTTTTGTCACTTTTTTCATTCTTTAAAGTTTTTATTTTGTTCTTTCAGATTTCTTTCAAGATTTCTTACAAAATAAAATAAATTTTTGAAAAAATAAAAAAATAAATCCTATGAAAAAATAATAAAATGTCGAGTACTCGATAAAATGGAAAATTTAAGAAAAATCAAGTTTCGAAGGTAGTCGCTTGCGCTCCAAAATCTCGAGTTTCAAAACCTAAACCTAAAGAAATTAAATGAGTGGCCATTGTGATAAAATATTTACTAGGGGATCTGCTTATACAAGTCATTGTAAATCTTTAGATCATTTAAAAAGATCTGTTGGTTTAGATGATTCAAATTCTATACTTTGTAAAAGATGTAAAAAAAAATATTTAATAAAATTTTTTCATCTTCGTTATAATTCTTGTGATTGAAGAAAAAAACAAAAAAGAAATGAACCTGTTGAACCTATAGAATTTGAAGATAGCTCATATGAAGATAGTTCATCAACTGATAGTGAAGATCTTAAAATTACAGAATCTAAATTGAAGAACCTAAAGTTGAAAATAATATTGGATATTCAATTTTTAATGTTACCATTACTTTTGGTGAAGGGATGACACCAATAAGTACAAATAGATATATTGACATGCATAAAAAAGAAACAAAAAAAATGATGCAAGTTAGAAAATTTTATGTTTTAAAATATAAACTTTCAATAAATATTAAATATTATCGAGGAAATGAAGATACTAATACAATTTTATAATTCAGTTATGATACAAGTTATTTACCATTGGCTAGTATAAATGGTTTTAATTCCAAACCCTAAAGAATTAAAAAGGAAATAGAAAAAGATTATGAACATATGGAAAATACCTTGGGTGATTCTGCTTTAATCTTACATTCTATTCAAAATATTAGTATAAAATTTTGGAAACATAGACTTCCAAGACCAAAATCATACAACAAGACTCCATTTCTTGGAATTATTTCTTGGGATGAAAAATATCTTTATGATAAATATCCTGAACCCGTAACAGAAATTAAAGATGATTAATATGAACAAGTGTTGAAATTTTTGAATGATAAATCTGATTTAATTTTGTTGGGCCAGGACAAGATTTGTTTAAATGGATTGGAAACCGCACGCAAACATAACCTGCAAAAATTCAAATCGGACCCATAAACACCAAGTAACCACCTAAAAATGCGAGAAAACACATAATTTAAAATAGAAAATAGAAAACATAAAAGTAAATTAAAATATTAACAAATGCACCAAGATATGCACGAATTGACATAGAAATAGCATAATAACAAAAATTGACCGAAAAAGTGACAATTTATGAAAAAATTAATAGAGTTCATGAATAAATTGAACAAAAATAAAATAATTTTAGTCAGAAATGATTAAGATTATTTGATAATGATTAAATTGTCAAATAAATCGAGAGAATAATAAAAATTAGAAATAAATTAGACACATAATGGCAAGGTCAAATTTTGTTTTAACGCATAAAAATTAACACGCAAGGTTAGGGTCACAGAACAGGTATATATACCAATCCATTTCAACAGAATTTTAATCATATTTAATCAAATTTTCACTCAGTGAATAATTACTCTTCAGGAGAACTCTTTATCGGTGATAGAAACAACTCTCGGCAACTATTTCCACATCACGAACGCAAGTATCTTCAGGTAAGATCTACTGGCTCGTGCATGTGGGAATTCTTTGTCGCATGATTTTTGAATGAAATGAATCAATGGCCAAACTATAATTTTAACTGTAATGCTTCAATATATGTATTTCGAAAGATGAATTTATTTAATGAGTCGAAATTTTTCTGGCCCACAGCCACACAACATGCAAGACATTAAAATCAAAATACAACTAGTCACACTGTGTAAGTGCGGTTTCTCCGCCTATAGTGTGTGCCCGTGAGAGCTCTGTCGGGCGTAACGACGGATCTCAAACGTAAATATTCTATCCATTATAGGGGCGGTGGGAAGATTGAGAACTAGTCTTTTGGCTGGCTCTCTTTCACCCATCTCCTGAAAAATCGACCTAAAATTTCAAATTACAAATCGACTAAAATGATAACACCGAGTAGTCCAGTGGGCTCTCGTAAAATCTAATATGAAAACAAGCACCTTAGGACTAAATTGAGGCTCGGGAAGTGGGGAATTGAATTTGAGGCGATGTAAAGAAATTAATTTAAATAAAATGAAACTAAATTCTTGATTAAAATATCGATGTGACGAAAAGGAATAATTTTTCGTAAAGTGATTAAAATGTAATTAATTGGTTAAATAAAATAAATCCATGATTAAACTACTTATGTAATGTAAAGAAAGTAAATTTCAAAAGTGGTCAATGATTGAATTATCCTCTGATTAATCCAGGCTAATAAAATTCATGAACAAGAAACAGAAAATATAGTGTAAAGAAATTGAACCTTACTAAAATAATGGACAACTAAATTGTCGATGATAGAGCAGAAAATAACTAATTTCGAGAGTAAAACATCGATGTGATATAGATCAACTAACTTTCGTAAAATGATTAGTAATTAAACTATTGGCAATTGATAAATAGTAAACTAAATTAATGACTGAACCTAATTTCTTTAACCAGTTGAAGGATAAAGATGCGATTAATTGATCAAAGGATAATTCAATGATTAAAATAGTTAAATGATACAAGTAGGCTGTCGAAGATGAATAAAAGGTAACTAAAAATAATAATAATAGACCCAAACTTGACGTAAATATACTAAATATCATAATAGGATTAATTCATGAGAATGAGGTAAAGTACGAATAACAAACATCGAAATCCGATCCGTGATTATACAATAAAAGAGATCAGTTTTCATAAAGTAGTTAATAATAATTCGAACACCATAAATCAACGGATAAAATCGAACATTTGGATCTGAATAGCAACTAATGAGACATCCTGAAATTGATAAAAGTAACAACTAAAAACTTCCGACTAAATTGGCGAGAAATATAATTTAACAGCATATCACAACGAAAAATCGAATTGTATAAAAATCAAAGATTTAGACACCATCATAATCCCAGTAAACTCGTCGCCAAATCGCAGCCGTCGAGTATTCCATCTGGTGATTTTCTTCATGACGAACATGTATAGTTGAATATTTCCGTCAGATATACCATTCGAGACCAGCGAAAATCCGGAATAGACCCTGATAGAACTCATCTCTAATTATCCGGCGTTGAATAAGAATAATAATTCGGGGAGAGAGCAGCCTAGAAATCCATTTTTTCGAGTTAACGATAAAATTAGCCATACAGTAACCCATTGAATCGAAGGAGAATGAATTCGATCTCAATGGCAACATAAGTAGATAAACTACAGACAGGTCATAGTCTGAGCTCTCAACATGACAAGCCGAATGAATTTTAGACGCAAATGATGAATCAATGACGCCGACCAAACAATAAATATGACGCTGAATAAATAACCGTCACGAAAGACAATTCGTTCATTGACCAGCGTATTAGTCCAAAGTCACAATTAGATCTTTAACATTAGTAATAACTTCAACAGAATCAACTGAACTGTTTAAAACCCTCCGACTAATTTTAATTAAAGATAAATAGCATTTACATTGACAACAACTTCAATAATATCAGATTGAATCATTGAAAAATTACTAACCAATAATAAATAAAGAAAAAATTATTTTCTATTTATCAACTCAACCACGTCACCATACACATAGTCCTACGGCTATAAATGAAACAACAAAATCTTAAAATTTATCATAAACATTTTCGATGGACCCTCGATTAACAACTGCCGATCACAGTCGCAAGCGAGCAAGGGATTCTATGCAGGGATGAATCTCGAATAATGATGCTCCTATGCCAAGCGAGGAAAGGCAACGAGGTATTTTCCTGTTTTCATTTTTCTTTACGTTTTGCCTTTACCTTAAACGTTAACCCATCTAAAAACGTGTTGTTAAAATAGACTATTTTACAAACATTCGCCCCGTTTCCATGAATAGGCATTTGCAGTTATAAATGATAATTAAATCCATTGTGTATTCAGATCGCAGAGACCCATATGGAGGATGGAGCGATGACTCCCGGGTAACTCTTCAAATTTCGAGCGCTTCTGCCGCTCGGTACCGCCAGGTAGTATGGGATAATGGATACATCCTATTCACTTATGGAGATTCAAGTTGGCCTCGACGATCCGAATACCGAGCAGAGGAGGTGGAATTACCGAGCATCGCCATCAAGCGCGAGCCCAGCAGAAATCCAGCGCGAGAAGCCCACCAGCGAGCCGAATTTACGGCAATGAAGATGGAGGAAATGGAACGCAAATATCACCGGAAGGTAGTTCTAGCCAGACAGCGGTTAGCCCAGATAAACCGGGATATAGCAAGTGGAGCTATCTCGAGTACAGATGGCTTCCCTCCAGAGTATGGAGTCTCTTTCGAGTTGGACGACCCAAGGTTATTACAAATGTCAGCCCCAACTAAATTGGTTCTACCAGAAAAGTTAATTCAGCGAACCCTCCGAAATCGATTTGGATCCCGCCAAACCGGAGACCACACATATGCTAGCCGACATCCACGATGGAACTTTACTGACAAAAGTCGAAGAAACACCCATTAGTTTATGTCTTATAATAAATGTTGATGTTTTATTAGTTATTTAATTTTAGTTTTATTAATACAATCATTACACTCGCATAAACGAATAATCTGAGTTTCTAACCATTTCAGTAAATTATAAGGTTATAAACAGTAAATGATGTGAAAAGCGAGTAGCGTTTTCGACAAAACCTTAATAAACCAGATTACCAACACAGACTACCCGAGATTCATGGAAATAACCTGTAGTATACTATGTTGATCATGAGGATAATTAAGAGAAAGGGCCGATAAAATTTAATTAACGTTGATGATGACAAATCATTAAATATTTTAATTTTAGAAATGGAAGCAACAAGAATACTTAATCGGGAATTAAAGGAGCTCAGACGAGAAAACCAGCATTTACACCGACAACTTCTACAACAAAATCGAGAAATACAACAATTAAAAGCCACTTGGGCAGAGCCGGCAAAAATGAAGGAGATATAACAGCGCCTCACTGCAGCACAACAGGGCTGGAAAGATGAAAGAGTATTAAATCAAGCGCAATGGACGCAGATCAAAGAATTGGAGGTCGCCCTGTCGGCATGCCAAGAGGGTAGTGCAGTAAGTTACCCTCTGGTATTCGCACCGGCACAATTGGCCTATCGCGACCAAGAAAAGTCCAAATCGACCAACAAGAAAACTCGTTCGCATGCCAGACCGGGTCGAACCGAACGGTTACGTCGACGCGCCCAAGGAGTGCCTAAATAAACTAGCAATTTCGTGTCTTTTAAAAAATTAAATCCATTTGGTTGATAATAAATAAAATTGTTTTAGCTTATTATGTTGTTATTTGCAGGTGAATATAGTAAAGGAATGCAATAAAGAGAAAGTAATAAAGGGACCTGAAAGATAAGACGGACATAGGCCTTCTAACGGCAGTCCGCTGAACCCGACATAGGACTAACCCTTAGCAGTTCTGATATCGGAACTCACCTTTGGAGGTCCTGTGACCAGTGGTTACAGTTCCAACGTTGCCTAGCAACGGGTAACCATTGGCGGGCGTTAAAGCATTTTGTATGTAATGGGGTGAAGGTCATCTATACCACTAACCCCACAATTTATATTGATGCAACTGCATTATATTCTGGAATCATGACCCAATATTTACCATTTTCAAATTTTATATGGGTAGATGTTGATTATATAATTATAGATAAAATATTATCAACTCCAAAAGATTCAAAGATTGGATATTTTTAGAAGTTGATTTGGAATATCCCAAAGAAATTCATTATAAAACAATGTACTTTCCATTGGCACCAATAAAAACAAAAATAAAATATGAAATATTTTCACGATGGCAAAAATCAAAAAATTTAGAAAAGAAAGATTAAATTATTATTAAATTATTATTAAATTATTATGCACTCAAAATGATAAAGAAAAATATTTGTGTCATTATAGAAATTTACAATTTTATTTAAGACAAGAAATGAAATTAAAAAAAGTTTATAATATTATTAGTTTTGAACAAAAACCATATATGAAAAGGTTTATTGAAGATAATTTTAAAATTAGCAAAAAAGCAACATCAAACAAGTGTTGGGCCAGAACACTAACGGCCTTGTAAAATGTTTAAATGAATCGGTAACACACATGCAAATATAACATGCAGTTTAAATTCAAACCTATGTAAACATCAATTAAACCTAGCAAAATATGAGAGAAAAGCAATTACATATAAAATAATAAACATAAAAATAAATTGAAATAATAACAAAATGCAACAAGATCCGCACGATACAAATACAAACATAACACGAAAACCCAACAAATTCGACCAAAATTTGATAATTTAACAAAAATGAAAATTTCATGAAAATGAAATTTAAATCAAAGAATTTGAATTAGAAATAATTCAATAAAAATTTCAAATAAAAATTATCAAAATAAATTAGAAAATAATAAAAATTAAGATTAGAATACACTAGAAAATATCAAGGTCGAATTTTGTTTTACTAAACCAAAAAGAACACGCGAGGTTAAGGACAGAAAATAGGTATATATACCGATGCATTTTCACATAAAAGTTAACCAATTTTAAATCGTTAAATCGTTTTTTTAAAAAACTATATTCTGAAATCTATTTTAGGTGAGTGAGAGTTTTATTTGGAAACTCTCTCTCCACGTCCCTTCCTCGCACCCTCGGTAGAGCTCTGCTTGGATGTCGGCGTGGGGAGAGTAGTATTTTTATTTGGTATGATGTATGCAAGTAATTTGTTATATTGCTTTTTAATATTTTAATAAATATTTGTATAACCTAAATTCAGTTTATTTTTTCATTAATTATTATTTCATTGTCGAAATTTTTCCGGCCCACAGCCAAGACACATCACAAGTTAGTAAAATTCACATATTATTCAGATTCGTGTAAGTGCGTGGAATATCGCCGATGATCTGTGCCCGTGAAGACCCGGCGTGCGGAACGCAGGGATTGGAACGTCAATATTATTCCATATAGAAGAAAGGAGAAATAAGGAAGGGGTCTTTTGGCTACTTCCTCGTTTCTAGTTTTCTTTAAATTCGACCTAAATTATACTACGCACGGCTCAAAATCACCACACCGAGTAGTCCAGTGGGCACTCATTAAATGTAATATGAACATAAAATGCGTTCAAGGCTTATTAAGGGAAAGGTGACGGGGAGTAAAATTGAAATGAAATCTCTGCTATGAAATTAATCTTATGAATTTAAAATACAAATTTAAACGAGAAATAATAATTTTAAATTAATATTAAACGAATTAACCCGAACTCCCCGTAAAGTGGTAGATTTAATCAAATTCCAATCCAGAGCATATCTTATTAGTATAAATAATAACAGAACCTTTTTCCAAATTCCCATATAAATAAAAGTTAGTCATTACTAGGCCCAACTAGTGATCGAAAGTGGCTCCCGCATAAAAGTAAATTAACCTAAATAATAATTAAATTCGAAATACAAGTACTGGCAAAGTAGAGAAAATTTTATTATAAAGGAAAATTACACAACTCCTCTTGAGCAGCCAACTGGATCGATGTACTAACCCACCTGTTTTATACCCTTTATATCAATGCGACATTAACGGATAACTCTACGGCACAGGCCCATCCACAGTTGATACCCATTCCACTAAAATGAAATCGTTTAATTTTGATCGAAAATGTTCAACAAGTTCTTAGATCATAAATGATTCCCCAATCCCGATCACCATCACAACCAAACCCACGAGACGCTTAAATCTCCAACATTTTCCTAGCGTTGAATAATAAACTAGTAGTTGTATAAAATATAACTGTGCAACATTACCGAAAAGCGAACGATAGATAAGATAATTGAATGAAGTAAACTCGAAACGCCATAAGGACCCATTCGAAAGGAGTATAACTCATAAAATAAAATCCAGTACTTGCGGACAAGAAGATGTTCATGATCTTTCCAGAATTATAACCTCATGAAATATCTAATTCCAACTGAATACATTAGTTAAATATTAATAAAATAAAATGAAATAAAATGAAATGTCGAAAATTGGAAGTAACAAGGGAACACTCGCAGTGAAATTGTGAAGTTAACAATAACACAATGCGAGTTTTCCGATGTTAACATTCCAAAGAAAAAACTTACCCATTTTCCAATTCAAATCCTCATTCGAAAATGAATATGAATCTTTATCAGCACTTGATAGCACGACAGGATGAATGGAGTTGCAAATTCCAAACGGATGTTTACCTAAATATGAAATCGTCGAATGAAATAATTCTATCCGAACGTCGATTTTCTGACATCGGACTGACGATCAACGCCCACCGTTCAGCACACCGACCAAAGCACATCCGGTCGTCCTATAAAATCAATACTTGGAATTTCTTTTTATTCTTTATCAATCTACAAAATGTGTGATCACTCCCTTAATGTCAATGGATTACCGTTATCTCAAGTGGAAATCGGGGAATCTACCTTGAACCGGATAAGTAATGGTAATTTAAATTGCTTCATACTAACGATATGTTCTTAAGTGTTAATAATTATCTACGATTAGACCACTATAATCATTTTGGGAAATGAGAGGCCTATCAAATTATCATTCAAATATGAGCTTTTAGAGTCCCTTTAAAGCGAATCGCGATCACTAATAAAGTCGTTTTTTTTTTGAAATCGAAGGTAAAAAGCTCGATAGTAGTGCCGTTTCACTATATCTATTATATATTCACCTGGCAGATTGTCTAATAATTGTAGGATCGATAAGTATATTCAGCTTAAGATATGCTTAAAGAAAGTACTGTTTGCATAACCTTCGAAATACCCTCAACCCGCACTGTTTTATAACTCGCAGATGTCAGTGCTGGATATTGGCTATTTATAATATTGGTTTTCTACGTGCATCTTTTATTATATGGCCCTGTTACGAAGTATACTGTAGCTTTATTACTTATTATTTTACTATAAACGCTATTGAAATTTAACATAAACATATAATTGTATTAATGAATGTTCATAATGTAGATAAACCCAGTTCGATGGCCTGCATTTCAATCCAGCTTGCAGACAGATGGAGATGGGCGTGGGAACGTTTCCGGCAGGAGAGATGCCCGGAGTTCCCCCCACCGGAGCCTCAACTAACTGACGCAACAGAGAACGATCACGACCGGCGGTTGGCCGAACAACCATGGGAAGAGTGGAGCCCGGCCGGGGAAATCCACGCGCAAGCCCAGCATCTCCTCAAACAACTGAAGGCCCACCAACGACAGGTGGATGTGCAAGTGGTCCGAGCACGCCAATACCTGGCGAATGTCGAGGAAGACATACTGGCTGGTCGGATTGCCAGCAATTATCAACACCCGCAGCGAGGCACGGTCGCACGAGTAACTCGACCGAAAACTACGCGGATCCGCAATGTCAGGCGGCCAGTAATGATCGTATCTGGTTATTCACCGGAAGAATGGGTGGAAAAGGGTTTTCCCTCCTCCTAAACCACCTCTTCATGATAAACTGTTCTAGGATTTGATTGTTTAGTAAATGTTTACAGTAAATAAACCGGTTGTCATTTTATTAATTGTTCTATCTTAATCTTAATGTAAAAGTTCCTTATTTGTTTAATATATCTTACGCGAATATAGTCTCTTTAAAAATATCAAACCTTTAAATATTTATATTACTAGTAATGGAACCTATCCAACTGCTGCAGAAGGAGCTGACTCGTGCCCAGCAAGCTAACAAGGCGCTGTACGAGCAAATCATACAGCTCACGAAAGAAATCCAACAAGTGAAAGCCACATGGATGGATCCAGCCAAGCTTAAGCCTCTACGACACCGGCTCACCGCCGCTCAAAAGGGCTGGGCCGATGAACAACAATTAAACCAAAACCTCCGGACGCAGATAAGGGGGTTGGAAGTTGCCTTGTCCGCCAGTCGGGAAGGAGAGGCAGTAACCTACCCTCTTGTCTTTGCCCCATCCCAATTGGCTTACCGGGACTCAATAAACAATCCAGCGTCCGCTGTAACTCCTTCTACAATGCCATCCAGTAGTTACAGGCCGGGGCGAAAAGAGCGCGCCAGACGTAGAGCCGCTCGCCTGTCAAATAAACTAAATTAATTCAAAGCTTGTTTCGTTTGTGAATTTAATTAGATTGTTCAAATTTTTAAAAGTGATATTTTAAGTCTCGAAGGATATTAAAAACCCTACAGTAATTTCATGAGTATTCACACCTCGTCAGGTAAATGTCGTTCCATCTCTAGGCACACCATCACCGTAGTTAACACTCACCAAAATGATTCTGATCTTGAAAACCTCTCACACACAAGGGACTTACAAAGCGAGCATAGGTCTTCCATCGACAGCTCGTTGAACCCGAGGGTTGTCCGAGCAATTACAGCATTAGTAATAACGCTCACTTTTTGCGGACAATCACCCACTCGAACACATTTCCAACGTTGCCTAGCAACGGGTGCCGAGTGGTAGCTAGAAAATATTTATATGGCGTTACCGGGGTAACAATAGGAAGATTCAAACAAATAGCGAAACCCAGTAACACACCACAAGGATGAATTTGGAAAAATTTTGTATAAATTATTAAATAATTCAGTTTTTGGTAAAACTAAGGAAAATATTTATAAATATGTTAATATAACTTTAATAACAAATAGTTCTCAAGATTTAATAAAATATTCTAAAATGCTTTCAAGACCAACATTTAAAAATTGTGAAAAACTTTCATATGAATAAGTTGCTGTTGATATTAGAAATTATACAAAAATTTATAATAAACCAATGTATGTTGGGTTCAGTATTCTAGAATTATCAAAATTACAAATGTATGAAATGTATTATGATATACTACAACCACATTTTCTAACACCATTGTCAACCGGAGGTTTCCAAAATAGAATTTCTTTACATTTAATGGATACCGACTAGATGCTTTTAGAAACTAAACGAGATAAAAATTCTGATATTTATGAAGATTTATTTGATGAAATTAAAAAATATGTAAAATTAAATAATTTAATAAATGAATCTGGTGAATTATTTACTTATAAAGATGAAAAACCTGGAAATCTAATATTAAGTGTTGTTGCCATTAGATCAAAACAATATGCATGAAAAATGGTCAAAGGTGAAGAAAATAAAAATATAGGGGCTAAAAAATATTTAACTATAAAAATAAAATTTAATAATTTTAAAAATTGTGTGGAAAGTAAATCTGAAAAACAAGTTGAAATAATTCATAATATTAGATCAAAAAGTCATGAAATTTATCTTGAAAAATCTTTAAAAACAACATTAGATAATTATGATGATAAAAGATGGATCCCTCCTGATGGAATTACAACTTTACCATTTGGATACTATAGAATTAAAAACTAAAATTTTTTAGTTTTTTCATGTTTAGCTTTGTGTGCTTTTGAAGTTTCCTTGTTGCAAATTTACAAAGATATTTTTCTCGAGCAACCATATTTTTAAAATTATAAAATTTAATTTTTATAAAATTTTTAATTTTTTTTATTTTTCAATATTAGGGAATTTCCCAAGTAGTGTGTATTTAAGCATTTTCAGCGAATATCCCTTATTGAGAGAACTTAGTAGTTTGTTAGTTTCGCATTTTTACAAATTACCAATTTCTTTTCAGAAATTGGTAAGTTTTGAAAATTTTCAAAAATTTCGGTTTTTACAGATTTCTCGGGTAGGGTACATGAGCTGAAAATGCTTAAATACACACTACTAGGGACTACTAAAAGCCTAGAATTTAGAATACTGTTGGGCTATAATCCATAATTTAAACAAAATTTAATGAATATATTATGTCATTTTGGAAATTATCAATATGGCTGCTGTAACACCGCAAGCAGAAAACAAAATAAAATAAAAACACCAATTAAAACAAATTTAAAAAATAACATAATTAATTAAAAACCAATAATTAATTAATTTCGCATACAATTGCATACAGAAAAATAAAGTAGAACGCAAAACCGCCTATAACCTTGCAAAATAAGGTTTAGAACATACACAGGCGGAAGTGGCGACCAGAATAAAAGTAACATTCAGCGAAAATAAAAAATATAAATTTAATGAAATTAATATTAAAAAATTAAGAAAAATAAATAGAAAAAGAAAAAATATTAAAATAAATAAAAACCATTAAAAAATCCGAAATAATGGCCAAAAAAATTTGGTCGCACCCATGCATGAAAACACTTTATATACAGCAGCCATTTTCATAATAAACTAATGTTAAAAAACTTTAAAAAACTAATAATTTGGACTTTAGAAACTTTTTAAAACTTTTTGGATTGTAAGTAGTTTATTTGTATTATGGTATATAAAAAATACATTTTTATGATTGTTAATTTTTGAATTTAATTTTTATCATGGATGGCCGCGATACTTTTTAGTATTCGTGACAGGTCCCCCTAAAATCAGTTTTATGTATATGATAGTCTGTGGATAAGTGGTAAAACGATATTCAATTCCGGCAGTTAAATTTACAGGACGTTGATGTGTCGTTTTATCATTTTCCACCCCGCGGAGTCTGCTTAGACTGGTCAGCTTTGAATTGATCACATAGTAGGACACCGTTGGAATTCACCGTGGCGTCCATGCATAGTGGACGGAGTGGTAAAAGAGTAAAATACGGGAGTATCGCTATAGTTAGAGGTACAACATTTATGTAAATATTTAAGTAGGATAATATTTTTTTTCGTTATTTAAAAATTCCTGTTACAAGTTGATGTATTGAGGGGACCGACTAGGGTTATGTATGAATAACAAATTATTGACAAAAGAATTTATTTTTATATATAGTGTTTTGGAATGTAATATTAGATTAGAAAATAACTTTAATGAATTGGGTGTAGTCGGGAGCATTAGTTCTTAATTGTTATCATTATTCGGCACGATCATTATATCATATTACTCTTTACCAAAAGAATTCGAAATAGCCCTCACAATTTTAACAAATCGAAATGCAATCCGGCTATAAAATTCCGACAATATCTACGTCCAAATCAGCCCACCCTGTCAAATCGAATACCCAGAATGAAAGCATCTCCCACGTAACCTGCCAACAGAAATACGATAAATTATTCGCGGAGCATAAACGTACGTTGGGTACATGGTTCGCTCCAGAAGCTGTGAAAGCCCTAGATCAGCATATCCATCGCTTGACAAGATGTCGCGATGATCTTATTTCTGAAGAAGCTCAAAATTCATCGACTTAAGCAGGATATTGGACCGACGACTTTGGTGATGAACTACCTCAACCAATTCTATTTCGTCGTGGATTTATGTAACTTGTTAGACGAATAATAGATTTATGTATTATTTATATATTTTTTCTTAATGTAATAAATTTTATCAAAAATTAAATTTTTGTAGTTATTTTTATTTTCTTGAAAAATTGTTTTTCTGTATAAATAAATACTTAATTAACGTTAATAATCATTTCCGAGTATGGTATGGTGATAGTGGGAGCCTAATTCCTATAAATAGTATTGTTAAAAAGGTCTATTCAACTAATGGAGTTAAATTAGGAAGAATTACAGTTCTCGTTAAATTAATTTTAAGCACTTGTGTGAGGTTTTTGAAAGTAAAGTGATAATTTTCAGTGAAAGACAAGATATAAACCTCAAGTAAACTTTATAAATCAAAAAGAAAAATTTTATAAATTTAAAAACAGTTGATCTAACAGCGAATTAAATAATTTCGAAGAATTTTCAAATTATCGCGTGTTAGTTAAGATACGAAATTTACAAATTTAAACAAAGTTCTAGGTTGTAAACATTATTATACTTTTTCATAGTAATTTAGAGAATTTAACCCTAAAATTTGATAATTGAAGAAATTAAAATAGAAAAGCCTTATTAAATAAGATTTTCCTTTCACGTGTTGGGCCAGAACACAAATAGCCTTGAGGATTGTTTAAATGCATCAGTAATACAGCACAAAAACCTTGCACCAAGATAACTTAAAATACAATATACAACACCAACTAAACACTTTAAAATCTGAGACAATATAAATAAATATAAAATAAAAAAACATAAAAATAAAATAAATACAAAATGCATCAAGAACCGCACGAAATCTACATAAAAAATAACATAATAACAAGAAAATTTGACCGTAAAATGACCATTTATATAAAATTAATGAATTAAATGAATAAAAATAAAATATTTTTTGGCTGAATAAATTTAAATAAAAATTTTAAAAATAAATTACCAATTTAAATTAAGAAATTAATAAAAATTTAATTTAGATAACACAAATAATTTCAAGGTCAAATTTGTTTAATCGCAATAAAATAACACGCAAGGTTAAGGCCAAATTATAGGTATATATACTGATGTGTTTTCACAAATTTTCAACTACTTTGCAGTATTAATTTCAACTAAAATTAAGTTGCACACTTTTTTATAATCTTGCTTTGCAGTGTTATTTTCAACTACTTTGCAGCAATATTTTCAGATCATTAATCTGCAGTTATGTTATTTTGGTTTGTGCGCATCGAAGCACGATTTAAAATTGTAGGTGTTTATCGATCAATTTGATTAAATGGCTAAGCGATTTAATAGTGTTTATATGAATGCCAAATATACAGTTTTATGCGTGGAGACTTTCGCCTAATTCATCGGGTAAATTTTTTCAATTATTTCTTTTTTCAGCCCACAGCCAAAACAGATTGCAAGTTAATAAACTTATACATAAATATCGAACTGTGTAAGTGCGGTGTAAGTTCGCCAATAGTTCGTGCCCGTGAAGGTTTCGGCGTCGGTAACGCAGGAACCCGAACGTCAAATCATTGAACCTAAATAGCGAAAGGGAGTAGCTTGAGAGTTGGTCTTTTGGCTCAACTTTCTTGCACTTAATTTCGATAAAATCGACATAAAATCTTTAATAACAATCTGCTCAAAATCACTAACACTGAGTAGTCCAGTGGGCACTCATCAAATATGACATGAACATACATAGATCTTAAGGATAAAGAAAGGGAAAGGGTAGCGGTGAAAATAGCAAAATCGTTGCAACAGTTAAAATGAATAGCCATCTGAAAAAGATTAATCCGAACGACTAAAATCAGGAAGAATAATGTTTTAAATAGTATTTAAGAATTAAATAAACTATGTTGAATTGAGACTAAAAATATGGGCAGAACGCTGTGCGAATTTTCATAAATAATTAAAACATTTATCATAAAACTAAAAAATAAGGGCGGAACGCTGCTCAAATTTTCCGAAGTAATTAAAATACTTATCAAAAATAGTAAAGTAAAAGTAGAATACGTCTCAATAATTGAGAGGATGTCCAGATAAAACCGTAAAATAAGGGCGGAACGCAGCTCAAATTTTCCGAATTAATCGAAATACTTCAGCGAATATTGTAAAGTAAAGGTAGAATATGGCTCAATTGTTGGTAGGATAATCTGATAAAACCGTAAAATAAGGGTGGAACGCTGCTAAAATTTTTCGAACTAACAAAATTAAGTTGTCGAAAACTGTAAAATAAGGATGGATTACGGCTAATGTTGTATATCAATAAAATATTTTTTTAAGTCGAGGAATAAGGACGAATCCCTACAAAAAAATTTGTTAACAATAATGATAATAGTAAGGATAATGGTAATTATAATAACAATTATATTACTTATAATAATAATAATAATAATAATAATAATAATAATAATAATAATAATCATGGCACTTATAATACTAATGATAATAATTATAATAATAATAATAATAGTAATAATAATAGTAGTAGTAATATAATAAATGTAATGGTAATTATATAGTAATAAAAATAATAACAAATGTAATAGAAGTGGTGGGTTTCTGGGTGTTGATATTTTGAAACTATATGGTTGTTACCCAGGCAACCCCATACAAATATCTTTCGCTTACCACTCGGCACCCGTTGCTAAGCAACGTTAGAACTGTGTTCGAGTGGGTAGATCGTCCGCAAAAAGTGAGCGCTATCGCTAAGGCTATAATTGACCGAACGATCCATGGGTCCAACGAGCTACCAATAGAAGGCCTGTGCTCGATTTCGATTTTTAGGTCCCATTATTCTCCTATCTCATTCAAATGTTAACCTATACTCTCATATCATTTATCTTTATGTCTATTTCCTTAATTCTTCTTATCGTTTTCCGTGTTGATGATTATGCTATGGCCTGTACACCCTTTGTTAAGTTAAATATTCCCACAGTATATCTTTTACCCTCATCCCTATTATAACTACAATGTTCCCTATTATTATTACTAGCATTATCATTGGTACTATTATATGTATTTCCTTTATTAATCGTTACTACTATTACATTTATTATTATTCTTATTACAATAATTACCATTATATTTATTATTATTACTACTATTATTATTATTACTATTATTGTTATTATTATTATTATCATTATTATTACAAGTACCATGATTATTATTACTATTATTATTATTATTATTATTATTATTATTATTATGATTATTATTATTATTATTATTATTATTATTATTATTATTATTATAATCATTGTAATTATTATCAATATTATTAACAAATTTTTGTGAAGGGATTCGTCCTTATTCCTCAGCTTTAAGAAATATTTTGCTTATATAAAAATTTAGCCGTAATCCATCTTTAATTATCCGGTTTTCGATAAAGTATTTTTGTTAATTCGAAAAATTTTAGCAGCGTCCCACCCTTATTTTACGGTTTATTCTTATTCTATAGTTTTCGATAAAGTATTTTCATTGACTTGGAAAATTTGAGAAGCGTTCCGCCCTTATCCTACAGTTTATAAGAACATTATACTAACAATTGAACAACATTCCACTTTTACTTTACTATTTTCCATAAGTATTTTAATTAATTCGGAAATTTTGAGCAGCGTTCGGCCCTTATTTTACAGTTTTATAAAAGTTTCAATTATTTCTGAAAATTTACGCAGCGTTCTGCCCATATTTACCGTTTCAATTCAACATATTTTATTTACTTCTTATATATTATTTAAAACATTATTTTTCGTGATTTTAGTCGTTCCGATGACTATTCATTTTAACTGTTCCAACGATTTCGCAATTTTCCCCGCTACCCATTCCCTCTCTTTGTCCTTATGATCTATTTATGTTCATATTATATTTAATGAGTCCCCACTGGACTACTAAGTGTTAGTGATTTTTAGCCGATTGTTATTAGTGATTTTTAGGTCAATTTTTCAGGAAACGAATGATGAAGGAGCAGCCAAAGGACTACTCCCTTACCTTCCAATTTCCCCTATATACGAATAATATTGACGTTCCAGCTCCTGCGTTCTCACGCCGGAGCCTTCACGGGCACGAACTATTGGCGATTATACACGCACTTACACAGTTCGATAGATTATGTGTAATTTTAATTACTTGCAGTTTGTTTTTGGCTGTGGCCCACAAAAATAAAAAAAAATTAAATGTTAGTATCTAAATTTGAGACGTAATCGTATATTCTTCATATAAATTCTACATTCATATCATAAAATTCCATAAAGATTCTCCATATAAACTCTTCATTTCATATCATAAAATTCCATAATTGTAGGCAATTGGAAAAATATACAGGAAAGTAATACCACAAATCGACAACGGTAATTTAAAATCAATCTGACCAGCTACAGCTAACAATAGAATTAAATTTTTCTCTCTGCATACAGCCTGTTAATTTTGGTCTGATCTTGTCTGGTCAATTTGGCTGTACACAGTCTGTCAATTTGGTTGAAATTTGTGAAAACACATCAGTATATATACCTATCATTTGGCCTTAACCTTGCGTGTTATTTTATTGCGATTAAACAAAATTCGACCTTGAAATTATTTGTGTTATCTAAATTAAATTTTTAATTATTTCTTATTTAAATTGGTAATTTATTTTTTAACATTTTTAATTAAATTTATTCAGCCAAAAATATTTTATTTTTATTGATTTAATTCATTTATTTTTTCTTTTATATAAATGGTCATTTTACGGTCAAATTTTCTTGTTATTATGTTATTTTTTATGTAGATTTCGTGAGGTTCTTGATGCATTTTGTATTTATTTTACTTTTATGTTTTTTGATTTTATATTTATTTATATTCTCTCAGATTTTAAAATGTTTAGTTGTTGTTGTATGTTATATTTTAAGTTATCTTGGTGCTGGGTTTTCGTGTTGCATTACTGATGCATTTAAACAATTCTCAAGGCTATTTGTGTTCTGGCCCAACACTAGTAACAATTAATAAAGGTAATACATATAATAATATCAGTGATAAGGCTAGCGATAATAATAGGGAAAATTTTAGTTATAATAAAGTAAGAGATGTACTGTGTTTATTTAACATAACAAAGGGTTTACAGGCCATAAAAATTCATCAACTCGGACAACTATAAGAAAGACTATGGGAATAGACGTAATGATAAATGATGTGAGAGTACAGGTTAACATTTGATGGAGATAGAAAAATAAGTGTACCTAAAAATCGAAATCGAGCACAGGCTTCTATCGGCAGCTCGTTGGACCCATGGATCGTTTGTTCAATTAAAGCATTAGCGCTCACTTTTTGCGGACGATCTACCCACTCGAACACAGTTTCAACGTTACTTAGCAACGGGTGCCTAGTGGTAAACGAAAAATATTTGTATGGGGTTGTCTTGGTTTCAAAATATCAACACCCAGAAACTCACCACACAGAATTTCTAAATTATAGTGTTTAAAATTATTAATTATTTAAATTAATGCTGTATTGGATGAATTATTAATGATAAATGGGTAATTAAGTTTTAATTACTATGCCTCGAACTATAATTTGGGCCAGTAATCAACGTCTACTTGAAAGTCGATGGGAAAATGAGGTCACGGACGCATACATGAGATCGATAATAAAGGATGGAATTGCGAATATTAATGTCGAGGGAGTTAGAGGAGTTAAGTAGAAGTAAGTCCTTCTAACGGCAGTCAGGAACTCGAAAGCGAGATTATCACGACTAGTCTTGCTCGTGAACTCTCGGCTACTATATACAGTACCAACATGAGCGTTCTCATGGGTATATAGTGGTAAGGTGAAAATTGTAGGGCATCTGGGTGAGCTTGCATCGACCCTAGGAAAGTAAGGATTTAGTGATGCGCAGTAGATTGAAACAAATGAGCACGGATTTAAACAAAATTAATTGCACTCAATACACCAACAATACCAGGAAAGGCAAGAGGTAGACTAGAATAAAAATGCAGTGGGTACACCAATTAAAAAAAGAAGTTGGAATTTTCCATAAAATAAGAGCAGAACGCTAATCAAATTTCTGGAAGATACCTTAATAAATAATCGATAAATTGAATCTTATAAATACACGAGCATATAGAAATAAATAGATTGAAGACCTCCCATCAGCAGTCAAAGTATCATTTGTAGTTCTAGAAATGGAGCTAACATGCTCATGATTTTCAAAATCAACATGTTAACTACCATGGGTACAAAACTTATAGTACTTTAAATCAACTTCGTGAATTTTTGCTTACTACGTAATTTCAACGCAGTGAAACAAAATCAATTAAAAGCTCTTGTTCTAACCCAATTATTTGTATCCTTATTCTTACTTATTAACTTTGTCATATCTTTGCTTTCCGTATCTCTCTTTCGTAAATCTCTTTCGTATTTCCGCGATTCTGGTTGTATTGTACGCACTTGAAAATAAAGTCCTTTATAATTGATTTTTAATGTGAATGAAACTGGTTCTTTTCTCTAGTATTATTACCTTAGCCATCTGTATTTGAAGATAACAAAAATTTTATTAAAATATCAAAATGAACTAAGGCAAGAAGCTAAGAATTCTAACTCTTATTCCCATTTCACTACGTTCCTATTGGATAGAAACTCACCATAGGGAGTTTCCGTTCCAATTGGCAAAGTTGCCAAATAACAGGGAGTATCAGCACCTAAACCAATAACATACATTAATATTGGATATCAAATTAATTCCTTGTAATTGCCTTCATAAATAGTCAAATGGCCTTTATGACTACTCATATCTGTGTCCACATATCCAGGACAGCACTACACAATTAGATTAAATCAATTACTTTTCTGCATCAAATTTCATACACAATTAATCAGAATCTTTCTTGAATCATTTCTATATTCCTCTGCCAAAATATAGGTCATCTTAGTAACGGCCAATTTCGAAATTCCATAGGCTTGTTTCGGCCAGCCTTTATGTTCTAATGTGTCTTCTTTAGCAGCTCTATATTAAGAATATTAAAAAGACGATTCCTATCTAGTTGACTAACTTGACAAAATCATGCATGTAATTTTGAAGCTCACTCATTGTCATTGGTTCTAGAAAACGTTTGTACAATTCACCACTGAGCTTCTTCAGGGTCATGACACTCATCATACTGGATACATTTACTAGCCTATTCAATTGATAAATCTTGTTGCAATTGAAATGAATCAGAATGATTACCTAGCGTTTAATTTTAAAATTGGAATGAATTCAAGGCACATTTTCAAAGTATCCGTAAAGTTTGTTCCTAAAGTCACTTCAGCTTGTTCGCTAAACGGAGCGGTGCTGTCATTCTAGATATTTAATAATATATCAATTTGGAATTGGATATTTTAAATGTATTTCAAATCCCCTTATACCCTGAAGCGAACAATTAATACAATTAAGAGGAAATATGGTGATTTTGAAAAAATTTGACAAAAAGAGTGAAAAAGTAAAATATCTTTTTATTTGCAATCCATTTATAATTTTTCCCAAGAGAAAATGATTTTTCACATTTTATATTAATTTTCATGAATTTCGGCTTTTATTTGCTATGCTCACAAATCTTTATGTATTTTAATCTGAAGCAATATATGTAATACCAACATGTAGAATCTACATACATTTGTAATTCGTTTCATAATGTCACCAGATATTAAAAATTTCACAGCTAAAATTTGGCGTAACAAACTAGTAATGATATCTATTGGTTTCAATTATGGAATTCAAGTGTTTTGTTTTCCACATTTCACTGAAAGGTCTGGTTTCATCACTTTTATATTTGACTATAGTAGATGGAAGGAAACACGATTTTTCTAAAAACTAGTATTTTTATGTATATCAAATAAAAACTTTGGATTTTTCAAGATTTCACTCAATTTATATAGGTCAAATCAATAACCGTAGGTCGTAGACTATATAGTTTTAATAAATAGACTGCTGGCTCAAAGTAGGTCATCCACATATTTTTATAGATTAATTAAATACAAGCCATTCAAATGCATTTGGGGTTGACCCACATGGTAGGTTTTAGAAATCGACTGACCCAGTGGGCCTTACTAAAAAAGTTTAATAAATGTTCAATAAAAAATGACATTTATTTGGCTGAATTAAAACATCATTAATTGTTGAAATAAAAATGTATTGATTTAGTATTAATCAGGCTTAGCCAACCAAAAAGATGTTGTAGGCTACTTCAAAAATGCATTAATTATTCATGGCGGACCACATGCAGCCCTTGATCCCATGATTGATCAATTCTGATTTTAATGTATGCAGAAAATTTAAATACAATAGAAACTAATATAAATCACGCATATATTAAATGAATTTAATAAAAATTTACTTTAAAAGCAATTCCGGCATTATTAATAAGAACGTCCAAACCACCATATTCCTGTACAAGATAATCTTTAAGATCTTTACGACTTTTTTCACAACCTATGTCAAGTTGATGAAACTTTACATGGATACCTTTTCCTTCCAGTTCACTAATAGTTTTCATTCCAAACTCGGGATTTCTTGCTAAATTTATAAAATTAATTTTATAAATTTTAAATAGATTACCTGTTAAATATATTATCCATTCAGCAGCATTTACAGTTTTAAATAGTGTTTCAACTATGCCTTTACCAATGCCTTTATTAGATCCTGTGACCTAGTATATCAATTTAAAGGGTTAAGGATGGCAATAACGTTATGCATTTTAATGCAAAACTAACCAAAACACCTGATAAATTTAATACTATATTTTAATGATTATTAATAAAATGTAGATTAAGATTATGAATAAAATAAAATATAGCTTACTAAAACAACTTTCATAGATGCCGCCATCTTTTAATTGATAAAAACAAAATCAAACCTTTAAATTATAAAAGTTATTGAAATAAAAGATAAAATATTTCATTCCTAGTTTACTTCTACTCAAAAAAATAAATAATGAAAAATTTCTTCAAGTCAAATCAAGTCAGAAACTGTTTCTTTTTAAAACTTTATTTCACCTATTTTCTGTCACTGAGTAAAATTTAACTAGGTACATAAACAACGAAAATAACATACAAGGATAGAAAAAAATCAAAGAAAAATGTTTAAAGTATATATATTGCTCACTGATACGGCCACCTCCAGACCTCTTATTTGAGTTTTCAGGCTCTGGTTGACCTGCTTCTCCTCTGACCAGCCCTTTTGTGCCGCTGCAATCTTCTGGTAGAGCTTCTTCACTTCTTCGGCTCTACCCAAGTGGCTTTGATTTGCTGTATCTTCTTTGTTAGTTGCACGATTTGTTCGTAGAGACTTTTGTTAATTCTGCGTGCGTGATCTAACTCTTGTTGTAGGACTCTCAGTGGTTCCATATCTATAAAAGGGTGCGATTAAATCGGGTTAATTCGTTAAATTTAGCTAAGTAATCGTAATAATCAGTTAAGGGATCCTACAGGCATTATTGTCAAATAAAAAGAATTTTAGAACAAACAAATATTCGAATTCAACGAAAACATTTTATTTCAAAATCACTTAACTGCTGGGCACTGATGGGTCCTTAAAATAGTTTTGAACTGAGTAAGGGTTATTATCCCCACCCAGCGCCAGCATAAGAATTTTAAACCGCTAGTCACCCGTCATAAATGACGTTGGTACTGTGAACTAGTGGGTGGAAGGTTAGCAAAAGGTGAGCTCCTTCTCAAGAACTGCTAATGCCCTAACCCCCCTCGGGTCCATGAGCTGTCATAGAAGACTTCATGCTCTTACTTGATCGGTCCTCCTTTCATCTATCTATCTAATTACCAATTTATCATCACTAACTTATCTATCCATTAGCTCACTCCGTTTCCCATTGTCAACAACTTCAATCCCATCCACACGTCAATAACAAATTCAACATTAAAGTTAACAATTGGTGGGTTACAGGGTTTCGCAATTTGCTTATCTTTATTGTTGCCCCAGTAACGCCATACAAAATGATTCTAGCTACCACCCGACACCCGTTGCTAGGCAACGTTGGAAATGTGTTCCAGTGGGTGGATTGTCCGCAAAAAGTGAGCATTATTACTAATACTGTAATTGCTCGGACAACCCTCGGATCCAACGAGCTGTCGATAGAAGACCTACGCTCGCTTTGCTCTGTCCCTAGTGTAAAGAGTTCAAGATCGGATTTTTGTTGACGGTGCGAGATGGGACGAAGGTTTGAAAACGTGATACGAGTACTCATGATAATGCTTGTATGCGAATGTATCTAGGAAATAAATTGACTATGAATATAACTATTCTATTCAAATCAACAAAAACCACGTAACATGTATGAGTTAATGGGATAGGTTTTGGGGTTGTGTTGCTCGGCGTCGGGCACGCTCCTTGCGTCCCGGCCGACGATTGTTGAATGGAGTGGCGGACTGGTTTGTAGATTGCGAACTTTTATGTGACATCTGGGACGGGCGAAGACGAGCGGGTATGTTACTGCTTCCCCCTCCCGACAGACTGCTAGGGCGACTTCCAATCCTCTGATTTGGGTACGCAAGCTCTGATTAAGCTGTCGTTCTTCTGCCCAACCTTTTTGTGCCGCCTTGAGTCTGTGGTATATAGCTTTCATTTTTGTCGGATCCGACCAGGTTGCCTTTATTTGTTGTACTTCCCGGGTCATTTGGATTATTTGGGTGAGTAGATCCGCATTCGTCCGCCTAGCGTGATCCAATTCGGCTTGTATTAACTGCAGGGTCGACATCGCTATAATAAAAGAAAACTTTCAAATTTCTTTATGGGCTTAATTACATCAAAATTTAATCATTATAAACATAGTTACAAAATGAATCTGGTTACAAAGAGAAACAAGGCAAATAACATTGGAATTTTCAAATTTTTATGACATTAATACTACAAACTGATGTCTTATACTTGCCCGAGGAATTAGGACTCTTCCGTAACATGTCGTTTTCAGCTTTTCCTCAGAGTAGCTACCGGATATGGCCGCCGGGTATCGCGGGCCGGTCGAGGTGGGTAAACCTCCGCAATACGTCCGAAATTTGACAATCGTGTAGGGCTATTGTAAGGGCACATGGATTTATTTATTTTATGTCGAGTCGATAAACGATCTTGGAATGTCGATTTAGCGATTTGATATTTACAAACGAACGGCGATAATTGAATTCAGTAAGTTTATATCCCGTGTTTACATTATTTATACTTTATTTACAGAATTTATCGATTTGCCTTAGATATATTCACCGGAATTTAATTTCATTACTGTGTCGAATTGATTCAGTAAGTTAATATTTCAGCTGTTTGGATACATTTTATCGACGTTTTTTAGAGAAAAATACTTGACTCTATAGCAGATTTCGGAGCGGACTCTTTCTCGGCTCATTTGTGCAATCGAAGGCATTTGGAAATTTATCGTTTTATATTATTGGATTTTCTAGTCAGCATTTTTTTCGGGATATTTGAACCACATCGTTGGATTTAATTCAATTCATTGCCGTCGGTAAGCCTTGCTTGAAGTTTCAGATTGTGTAATGCTAACGTAACTCTATGATTGTTCCTTTTATGTAGTATTAATATAATTTTTGATTGCTCCTTTATATAAAATTTTATGGTCATTTTGATTTATTTTTTTTGTCGATTTTGTAGAATATTGGCTGTGTTAATTCTCGTTTTTTAGGGTCAATGTTTGGGTTTTTATCCGTAATTTTAACTTTGGAAAATTTTTTAAATTAAACGTTATCGCCAGGTTAAATTTCTTAAGTCAGTTTTATTTTGTTTTATGACGAATTAATCAACGATTTCATGTTAACATCGATTTCATTTTCTCCTTTTATAATTAATTTTCTTTACAACAATGATTTAAATTTTTATAGCAATGATTTCGTATTGATTCATTTTTAGTGAATTGTTAATTTATTTTTTAAGTAACGAATTTGTACCTACTTTTCATTAACAGATTAATTAATTAATTTTTTTCCTTCTATCAACCAATTAATGTAATTTTTAATCAACGGATTACTTTAATTTTAATAAATTATTTTATTTTTTAATCAATGAATTACTTTAATTTTTACTTTATTTTTAAAACAATGAATTACTTTATGAATTACTCCATTTTTAGTCAAGGAAGCCCTTTACTTTAATCAATAAGTTAATGAATTACTTTATTTTTAATCGATGAATTACTTTATTCTTAATCAATCGGTTGCTTTATCAATGAAATTAATGCTTTACTTTATTTAAGTCAAAGATTTACTTTATTTTTATCAAAGAATTACTTTATTTTACTCAAAGAATTACTTTATTTTAAGCAATGAATTACTCTATCGTTAATCAATGAACTACTTTATCTTAATCAACAAATTACTTTAGTTTGATCAATGAATTAATTTATTCCCCGTACCATTACCTTTTAATAAGCCTTAGGCGCATATTGTGTTTATATTATATTTAATGAGTGCTCACTGGACTACTCGGTGTGATGATTTTGAGCCGTGTGTAAAGTAATTTAGGTCGATTTTACAGAAATGAGAAACGAGGAAGCAGCCAAAAGACCTCTTCCTTATTTCTCGTTTCTTCTATACGGATAATATTGACGTTACGACCCTTGCGTTCCGCACGCTGGGTCTTCACGGGTACATATCATTGGCGATTTTCCACGCACTTACACGAATCTGTACTGTGTATATTTTACTAACTTGCAATATGTGTTGGCTCTAGGCCGGAAAAATTTCGACAGTTTAATTTAGTTATTAAATATATAAAACAATTTATGAGTAATATAAGTATTTATTATCATATTAAAGACAAAATACAAAATTACTTTTCCAACAAATAAATTCATAAAAGCATAAAAATGCATCTCTCCCCACGCCGACATCCAAGCAGAGCTCTACCGAGGTTGCGAGGATGTGACGTGGAGAGAGAGCTCCAAATAAAACTATTTCTCACCTAGAATTGAAAGTTTTAATATAGATTTTCAAACAAAATTTTAGTTCACGAAAAATGGTTTTGTTTCGAAAAACGGTGTGTTTTTAATGTGAAAATGAATCGGTATTTATACCTATTTTCTGTCCCTGACCTCGCGTGTTAAATTTGATGCAGTAAAACAAAATTCGACCTTGTTATTTTCTAGTGTATTCTAATCTTTAATTTTATTATTTTTCAATTTATTTTAATAATTTTTTATTTAGAATTTTTATTGAATTATTTCTACTTCAAATTTTTTGATTTAAGTTTCATTTTCATGAACTTTTATTAATTTATCAAATTTTGTCGAATTTGTTGGGTTTTCTTGTTATGTTTGTGTTTGTATCGTGCGAATCTTGTTGCATTTTGTTATTATTTTAATTTATTTTTATGTTTATTATTTTATATTTAATTCTCTTTTTTCTCGTATTTGGTAGGGTTTAATTGGTGTTTTAATAGGTTTATTTTAAATTTGCTTGTTATGTTTGCATGTGTGTTACCGATCCATTTAAACATTTTCCAAGGCCATTTGTGTTCTGGCCCAACACAATTAACAGATTACACACAATGAGTGTTAATATAATTTTATATTTTAATCAATATCATCACGGTAAGTATTATGTCATCTAGATGGGGAAGTGATGGGTATATCCTTTTCTACTTATATGTCCTCAATTATTTTTAGGCACCTCAGGTTCTCCTGATCCTCCAGATCTCCTTAAGAGGCATCTTCTAGGTTCGACGTCTACTATCAAGTATAATCTTTCATTTTTAATCATTTCGTTCATTGTTAATCCTCAGAACATCCAAAAACAATCTGCAAAGGAATTCCCACATCGGGTTTTATTCGCTGGGAATTTTTGTTTTTCGTAAAGGTGACAATCTTTATGTTGCATTTTTTATTTGAATAAAGTTTTGTGATTTTATTTATATTCCTTTTTTTTCTTTTCTTCCATGAAATAGTAAATATTATAATAGTAATTAATAGTAAATAATGGTAACTAATAATATAAATAATAGTAAATAGTATAAATTTAACCCTATTCATCAATAATAACCATATCTTAACAGTAATAATAATATTTATAATGACAACAACAACAATAGTTTCCTAACGATCACAAGTGATATTAGCACTCATAAGGATAATAATAATATTAGCTTTACTATAATAACGATAGCGGTAATAATAACAATAATAATAGTATTAATATTAAAAGAATAATAATCACAATAATGATAATGATGATAATAATAATCATAATGAGAAATTAATAATAATGATACTACATTATTAATGATGCACTAACAATACTCATGATAATAATATTAATATTTTAGTAATAATAATAGAAATATAAATGATAATGGTGGGTTACAGGGTTTCAAATCTTGCTTATCTTCCTGGCGACCCCGGTAACGCCATACAAAATGATACTTATCCACTTGGCACCCGTTGCTAAGCAACGTTGGTAATGTGTTCAAGTGGTGGATTGCCCGCAAAAATTGAGTACCATGTGCTAGTACTATAGTTGCTCGGACAACCCTCGGGTTCACGAGCTGTCGATAGAAGACCTATGCTCGCTTTGCTCTGTCCCTCGTAAATATCCATGATTAGTGCTTAATTGACTATGAAACGAATTGACGGTGTTGATGTACGGTTATGTTAAAATAATAATTCGACTACATTTAAGACTATTTTATTCGAGTTAGGTACAACTGTTACTGCTGGACGTGTTGAAGTTGAGTTGCGCGACGTCGGGCACGCTCCTTACGTGCCGGTCGCCGACTGCTGATTGTCGTGTTGGATTTCTCTGCTGACCTGGTAGCTGTCTGCGGCACTTGAGTGGGGGCGAAGATGAGCGGGTAAGTTACCGCTTCACCTTCCCGGCATACCGCTAAGGCCACTTCGAGTCCCCGGACCTGCGTACGCAGACTCCGATTGAGCTGGCGTTCTTCGGCCCAACCCTTTTGAGCTGCGGTGAGCCGTTGATACAGGAGCTTCGTTCGTTTAGGGTCTAAACAAGTCGCTTTGACCTGCTGCATCTCGCGAGTCAATTGCAGGATCTGGCTAAGTAATTCTGCATTCGCCTGCCTCGCACGGTCTAGTTCCGTCTGTAGGATCCGTAGTGAAGACATTACTGAAATTAAATGGGTTGTTACACGTCAATTTATGATTGATCTAAAGGTTTAAAATTTTTCACACAAGTCAAGAGTTCAGTTTATATGATGTGAGAAGAAAACACGCAGTTCTAATTATAATTATTATATGATCACTACATAAATTTGGCTGTTAGTTCAATCGTCTGGGCAATATCGTTCTAGACTCTTCTTGAGGGCTTCCACCGTGTAGGGTCGTCTAGTATCCCGAACCGGACGAGGTGGATGGGCGACGGCGATCCGCCCGGCAAGGATGTCATCCAGCACGTTTGCAAGGTACATCCTTGCCTTGACTACTTGTAAGTCCACCCGCTCCTGCGCCCGCTCCCACTGGGTGAGGAGATCCTGCGCATTAGCGAATATCTCAGCAGCTGGGTACTGCTGTCGAGTTAGTTCCTCAGGGTCGTTATCAGGTGTCCTCCGAATGGCAGGGTACGGCCGTTGCCGACGAATTTTCCCGACCACCCCTGTTCTCCTGGGCGACTCCTTCCTAGACGGCGTGTTGGTTGAACTGGTGTCTGTCCAATCTAGAGGCATGTTTGACTGAAAACAATGTGGTATGATCAATTACTGGCTTGTGATAACGTCAGAAATAAAACGGAATCATTCAAACTGTGTGCGTGATTTATTATTTGCCTCTCCAATGGTTAGGGGATGACTGTTGGGCTTTCATATGGTTTACTATTACGTTGTTGAGATGAGTAGAAACTGGCGTTCGTTCACTTATTGTCATTCGTTAATGTTGGGTGGAACTTATCGTTGGATCTATAGTAGACTTGACGTTAATATTAGGGTTAGGAGTTACGGAGGGGTTACTGTTTACTTGTTAACCCTTTGCGCCCTCAAAGTATCTAATTTGATCGACCTTTCCCATTTAGATGGGTTTGATCATGCACCCCTCTTGGTTAACAAAATGTTTTCGATATGTACCTTACATTGATAGTCGAGTTGCTGGATTAAAGAATAACTGGGATATTAGTTAAAGATACTAATGAGTTAACCGATTAAATAATAAAGGCGATATTAATCAAACTACCGATCTTCGGTTGCAATTAGTGTTAACTTTAATTATCATGGTATGAAATGCGTTCGTTTATTTATAAATTATGCAACGCCGATCACGTTGGAATTTAATTATGTTTCATCGGTGTCTGTTTCGGATGCACACCCACCCGTCGTCTACTGTAACTTGACTACACGACCTGACCGATCTAAGCTGTTCAGTTTATATTTCTCATTTAACAATTTCATCAGTCGGTCTTATTGGATTATTTTAAACATTTTTGTTGTCAAACTTGGCCAGGTTAACTAAGGTAAGTTGTCGGTTTAGTTGTTCCCTCTACTTCTCTTTTAGATTTTTAGTGCCACACACGCTCCTACCGTGTATTTCTTCTCGTATCGATTGGGTCTATTTACGTATTAGCGGGTGGAAATTATCTTAGCCCTCAGCAACATTGGTCGATCGAAGGACAGATTTGTAATTTCATAAATCATTGATTTCAATCTAAAAATGTGTCTCTTCGTTTTCTAAATTCAGTCGATTTATTTATGTTGCCTTTTAATTCATACAATGTTTCAGTAAAGGTTCACTCGATTTTGGGTCGTAAATTATTAATAATTTTTTGGTCATCGTAATTTTATTTCATCCATCTCTCCTGAATTAGGTTGATGGTTCGGAGGGATTTTACTCGGTTATCATGAAAAGTGCCATTAAACTAAGCTCTGCTGAATTTTCCTACGATATTAAATAGATTTCTCCGTTAAATTTGATTGTACTTAACATGGAATTCATTTTATTTCCTCTAATTTTATTAATTTTCTTTACTCCGATGAATAACTTTTTATCTGATTTGCTCTCTCAGTGAACCCATCGGTCGACATTGGACTATAACTCTAAATTACTACTAACAATTCCTCTTTGCTACCGTAACTTTCTAGTAAATTTCACCTCAGGAGTTGGTTTACCCTTCGTCTACTAGTTTAAAGATTTTCTGGCAGTTTGGATATTTCTCGCATTCAAGTTCATTTAACAATGAGCTTAGTTTACTATTATTAACCCTAAGGTTGCTTAATCTCTTCGAACCATCAATCTGTACTAGGAGTTTAAATTAATCATCCAAATTACTCTAAAAATTATTTCACGGGTTTTAATTCTATCAGTGATTTTTAGTTAATTCATTTTTATCTCGTTTACTTTACTGAAGGAGTTAGTTTGGATGGAACAGTAAGTCACCTAAATTTCCAATTGTCACTTTATTAAAATCTACTTTAATTAATAGAATATTTATTTTTAATGACAACAAAAATCTGTTAACTTGATGGAGAAATGCAATTTGAGGGATTCACTAAACTATTTACGATATTTATGTTTAATTTTGATGAACTAATCTACTACTAGTCAAATCATTTTTAAACATTAATTGAATTTATTTATACCAACGATTTCAGTTAATTTATCCCCGTACCCTTTCCCTTTAATAGATCTTAAGCGCCATTGTGTTTATATTATATTTATTGAGTGCCCACTGGACTACTCGGTGTGATGATTTTAAGCCGTTTGTAAGATAATTTTAGGTCGATTTTACAGAATTGAGAAATGAGGAAGCAGCCAGGGACTTCTTCCTTATTTCTCGCTTCAGCTATAGGGATAAATATTGACGTTACGACTGCTGCGTTGCGCACGCTGAGTCTTCACGGGTGCATATCATTGGCGATTTTCCACGCACTTACATGCATTTGCACTATGTTGATTTTACTAACTTGCGTGATGTGTCGGCTGTGGGCCGGAAAAATTTCGACATTTAAAAATTTATAATTTATAGACATATGAATTAAGTATACATATTAATAAAATTTATTAATCATAAAACAAGAAAATTTACCCATTGTCCATTCCATAAACCATCAAACATAAAATAAGGCATAAAATGACATAAATACCTCTCTCCCCACATCAACGCCGAGCAGAGCTCCATTGAGATGCAAGGTCGCGATGTGGAAAGAGGGTTCCGACATAAATGATTCTCACCTAAAAATTCGGTTTGAAATAGATTTGAAGTATTAGTTCAAAATGGTTGACAACTTTCAAAATGGTTTTTAAGGTTTTCAAAAATGGTTTTAAAGTTTTTAAGGTTTTTCTTTGAAAAATGGTTAAGTTAAATGTGAAAATGGATCAGTATTTATACCTAATTGTGTGACGTGTGAAATTTGATGTAGTAAAACAAAATTCGACCTTGTTCTTTTCTAGCAAATTCTATTATTTATTTTTATTATTTTTTGATTTATTTTTATAATTTTTTATTTGAAATTTTTATTGAATTATTGCTAATTCAATTTTTCGATTTAAATTCCACTTTAATGAACTTTAATTGATTTTTCTAATTTCGTCGAATTTGTCGTGTTTTCTTGTTGTATTTGTGTAGGTATCGTGCGGATCTTGATGCATTTTGTTAATATTTTAATTTATTTTTATGTTTCTTAATTTTATATTTAATTCTTTTATTTCTCAGATTTTATCGGGTTTACTTGGTTTTTTTTTTCGGGTTTATTTTAAATTGCGTGTTGTATCTGCGTGTGTGTTTCTGATCCATTTAAACATTTTTCAAGGCCGTTTACGTTCTGGCCCAACAATAATATTAATAATAATAATATTTATAATAATAATAATAAAATAATTAATCTGAAATTGATAATATTACGAATGTTCATAATAATAATCATAGCAATAATAGTAATGATTTCAGGAGCATACTGAGTAGGTTATTGAATTTAATAATACTATATAGTTCTAGTGGTAATAAGAAGGTATTAATAATATTAATAATAATAATAATAATAATCATAATACTATTCTAGTAATAATGATAATAATTTGAAAATAATAATACTACTGATAGTAATGATGATAATAATAATAATAATAATAATAATAATAATAATAATAATAATAATAATAATAATAATAATAATAATAATAATAATAATAATAATAATAATAATAATAATAATAATAATAATAATAATAATAATAATATTTTAGTAAGAATAATAATAATAATAATAATAATAATAATATAATTAATAATAATAATATTTATAATAAAAATTAATAAAATAATTAATATGAAATTAATAATATTACTAAGGTTAATAATAATGATAATGATAATAATAATGATAATAATAATGATAATATCAGAAGTATACCTAAATTTAATTAATAAGCTATCCTCATAAATGCTACTATATAGTTCTGGTAATAATAATAATGTGTTAATAATATTAATAATAATAATAATAATAATAATAATAATAATAATATTTTAGTAATAATAATAATAATAATAATAATATAATTAATAATAATAATATTTATAATAAAAAATAATAAAATAATTAATATGAAATTAATAATATTACTAAGGTTAATAATAATGATAATGATAATAATGATAATAATAATGATAATATCAGAAGTATACCTAAATGTAATTAATAAACTATCCTCATAAATGCTACTATATAGTTCTGGTAATAATAATAATGTGTTAATAATATTAATAATAATAATAATAATAACGATAATAATATTTTAATAGTAATAATAATAATAATATTAATAATAATAATAATAATAATAGTAATAATAATAACATCAATATAAGATTCATAATAATTTTATTACTAAAAATGGAAATGAAAATAATAATACTAATAATATATATAATTATTTGATAACTTTAATAATAACCGTGGGTGGGTTTGAAATAATGGCCGAAATAATAAAACTATGTAACCGTCAATATTAATAAGGATAACGTTTATATTAGTAACAACAATGGTGTCATAAAATAATATTATTAACAATGATAATGAATATTAAAAATAAATGAAATTAATAATAATAATAAACATAATGGGTACGTTAATAGTTGTTTTATGGATTGTGGGGTCGTAGATTCAATTTTATGAAACGAACGGCGTTCGATGTCCAAGTGACGAGGTAACGTACAATCTTTTGGGGTGACATTCAAAATCGACTTTAGTACGTGAATTTGTTACGAATGATGTTGTCGCAAAGAAAATCTGGTCTGTGGCCGATTGCACTTCCTAATGTGATTAGTCGCGAATTTTAGTGAGCTATGTAATACTTTTATACTGGAATAAAATTTGTTAATTACACAAAAATTCTTTATGATTCTTCTATATGCTAGTCTATATATGTTTCGTTTATTGTATATAAAACTTTCTATTTAATCTTTCCCAGGACCTCGACACTACTCTTTCGAGGGTCGGGCGATAGGATTTAGGAAGGGGAGAATACTGGGCAGGCCTGGTTACTACCGGCACCGCGGCTTCCCCCACTAACGACCGGTTCGATCCGGGGTATCGAAAAAACAATTTCATTTTATTATCTAGTTTGCATGTAAGTCTATTGAAATTTGGATTCGATATTTTTTTTTTAAGATTTAATTCCCTTATGATGGAAGTCCGACGATTACGTCGAGTTCTTCCAAAAGAAAAGGGTTTTTATCAGTTTTTGCCCAACATAAAACACTCCGGGGCCAGTTAAAATTGCGACCCGCAATTACATAATCAAGATATTGAAGGATAATAAGAAAAAATGTATACTATGCACGATTACAGTCGTGACTTATCATATACATAAAATTGATTCATAATAGCATGCACAATATTTAAAAGTATCAATAGGATAGTTTGATAATCAAAATCATAGTCCGATAGGATCAAAAAATATCATTAAATAGTCAAATTTGATCATCATATAGTAGGATCATGATAGTCTTTCTGCTCGTAGGTTGGGATTGATTCGCATTGGGTTGGGTTTCGAAGATTGAATCATCTAGATCGGTTTTATCGGATTGAATTGTACTGACGAGGAAGATTAGGCTTTGGATTAATGGGATTGTGTTTTGAAGAACGAGAGATTTGAGAGATTCGATTATTGGGTTGGATTGTAGGGTTGTAGGTATTATTGAATTTGAGTTTTTATATCAAGCTGGAACATTATATTGGGACAATCAACTGGTTTTATTGTTGAGGATTCAGTTTTGGGTTTACCTCCGATTCGGACCATTCAGTATCGACTTCTGGTTCTACTTTTACCTCGTGGCCCATTATTTATCGAATGATTCTTGTTAGTTCTTCTTTTCTTCGATAGGGGACTGTTAATAGGGTTTGTAGGCTATCGATTTCTGCTGATTGTTGAGGGTTTTCTCTGATTTTGTTCGTTCTCTGTAATCTTTGAAGTTCCAGTATTCTTTCTCTTTTTAACCGGATGTTTCTCTGATTGTTGATTCTCCATTGGGTTTGTTGGGTTAGTTTTCGGTCTTGTCGTTTGATAATTTTCGTTAACTTTCGGATTTCTCTCCTCAGGGATCGTTTTTTCTCGTGATTCTTCTCGTTTTTATTTTCCAGCTTTGTGAGGTACTCTTGATTGACTTTGGTCAGTTCTTTGAGTCGATAAGATTCATATTTCCAGTAATCCTCCAGTATTTCGTTTACTGTTCGTAGGATTGACTGCCTTTTGATTTCATCATTTTTGAATTGCTCACCTCTGAGGCTCGTTTTCGTTTCTGTGAGTTCTTTTCTCAGTATTCTCAATTGCTTCTGGCTTTTATTATTCTGATATTGTAAACGATTTATTTCAGCCTCTTGTTGTTTGAGTTGGTGACACAATCTTTCTTGCTCTTGGTTCCATTTTCTTCTGTAGAAGTCTAGAGGGTCTTCATTTATAGGTTGAGGATCTCTTTGGGGTTTTGATATGATTGCTGGTGGGTTTATACTTGTCGTTTTGTTGTTGCATCTTCCTCGTGGGTTCCAGTAATTCACTTCTATAACATTTTTTTGGATTAAGTATTCGGTTTCAATCAATATAGGTAAAGTTTTATTTTAATTCAATAGTTTTTATCATTTTCGCAAAACGATTTTATAGTTCCAGAATATGGTGAAATTTCTATTTATTACGGTAACACGATAACACAATGGAAAACTCTGTCAATGTAACACACTGTTTGATTATAAGACGTACTCGTTGCAGGAAGAAAGTATTCAATATTTGACTAATAATATGATTAAACCGTCATCAGAAATTTTTTAAATCTTTATACATATTCTTTTTGTTTTTGTTTTGTTTTTGTTTTGGTTTGTTTTTTTTTAAATATACGTTTTATACACTTTTTTCACTTTGAATTATTAATTAATCACACCCAGGTTTCGTCTTGGCTGGCGAAACCTCCACTGTTTTCCGCTGGCGGTACTGGAATTAACGGCCGCAGTATCATTGGTGGTTTATTTCTCAATTGCATTATTTCCGTCCATAGCTCTGCCGATATTTCCACTTCATCAGCCAACAAACATGCCAAATAATTTGCATTCTCCAAGAGGTTCTCTATCTTATTTTCACACTCTTTCAACATTTCTTTCCTTACTACTATCTCTTCATGTGCCTTTTGAAATGTGGCTTTCCAGCAACGGGCTTGGTGGCAAATACATTGAACCTTATGTTCTAATTTTAACCGGTTTCTCTTTGCCGTTTCTTTGTCTGCTAACCAGCGTCGCCTCACATCCATATGCTCCTCCTCGTAAAATCGTTCGGCTTCTATCTCTTGTTTTTCGACTTGAAATCTCAATTTGTGCTTTTGAACGAATTCTTGTTTGTACTTACGCTTCCAATTTTTCGCCTGTACCTTTATGTGCTCTAGCACTTTCTTTTGTTGTTCTTCCACGGGTTCCGGCACTCTAGTCTTTAGCCTTTGACCTCTTGCTTTACTAAGCTCCAACTTGCATTTTTCCCATTTTTCGGTAATGGCTTTACAGCGATCTCTTTCGCTATCCCATTCCTGCTTGTAAAACTTTTCATCACGTGCTTCTTGCTGTTTGAGCTTTGTTTTCCATTGCCTTGCTTGTCTCTCTAGCTGCATTGATCTGCGTTGTTCTTGTAGGCTCACATCACGAATTCTATTGTAGCTTGCCGTCAACATTTCTTTTTCTTGCTTCCACTCGCCGAGCAATTGTTGTTGATTTTCTCGGATCCAGTGGTTTTGTGTTTTTAATTGTTCCACTCGGTCCTGCTCCTCTTGGAGTAATACAGCTAACTGGCGACGTCTTACTTCTAGCCCGCAGATATAATCCTTCAGGTCATAAATTTCTTGCTCCAACTTTTCTTCCCTGGATTTGGCTGCTGCGATTTCTTGTTCAAAGGTCTCTTGATCTATTTGCCTGAAATTTTTTAGCATTGCTTCTTTTACTTCGAGCTCTAGGCTTTTTACTTCCAATTCTGTTTCTCTGGCTTCTAGTCCTAGGCTTTTCATTTCTATTTCTAAAGTTTTTCTATTCATCTCCTCTTCCTTGGCTTTGAATAATATTTCGTAGATCTTTATTGCCATCTTTTCTGCTCCTAGTTGGCGATATTGCTTTTCAATTTCGGCTTGTCGTTCATCTGAGTTTGTTTGGGTGGCTTTGTTATTGGTTTCTTTTCGATTTTTCATTTTCTAAATTAGTTAATTTAAAATCGATTATCGTACACGATTCTACTCTATTGTATAATAATTCTACTTTTATACATCAATATGTTTACGGTTTTATTGAGTTTATTTTCTGGCAATATATTAATTATAGTTTTTACAATAGGTACCATTCACATACAATTTACAGTTTATATACAAGGTTTTTATGATCCTCTAAGGGTTGCTTTCTATAGATTCATACTTTTCCTCAAGCACAGGAGGATTTTCCATTCGATCGTACCACGCTAGGATTTCATTTGTTTGTTCTCTTCTCAGTCTCCTTATTTCTAACGCTTGCCATTGACTTTGTCTGGTGACTAGATCTCGTTGCGTCTCTAATTCCGCAATTCTTTGTTGCTGTTGTTCAATTATGGTTACATATATCATACTTCGATTTGTGATCTCGGTTAACATTGTCAGGGATTGTGTCCATTGTTCCCTGGACAGGTTTGCTACGCGCGCTAGAAAATCGCACTGATCTCTCCATAATGGTTCTACTGATGTTTCATTTGGACAGCTGATTGAATTTGGTTGTAGTTGGGGTGGGAATTCTGGTTGACGTTGTGCTGCTCCTATAATGGTTTCGACGAATGGTCGTACTTCGGCTTGATGTCGGTGATTTCCTCTAGATAGATCCATTTCTGAAGATTTTCAATTAAGATAATGTTGATTTCAACTTTTTAAACTTTATACATCAAGGTTCATTTTTACATCTTCACAATACACAATATATACTTTTATCTCATTATTTTACATACAATACTACTTTTATATAATATACACTATTTACACGGTCTCATCCTCTCATTACGCAAACGTTTCTTGGGGTCTTATACGTAATTGTCGTATGTCCCCATATCTCTCATTAGTAAGTTTGTATACATCAATTTCACTAGGCCATCCTTGTGAGGCTTCTATTTTGGGTAACTCTTTCATCCACAATCCACTTGAATATTGGCTTTGACTGGCTACTTCGTCATATTCATTGTTTCTTCCAGTCTCTGAACGTTCTAACGTGATATCATATTCAAATTTTTCTACCACTGGCCATTTTCTTCGTTTTCTTGGTTTTGGTTTGCATTTTTTAATGACTTTCCGCTGCTGAATTAATATTAGTGTCATTATGATGCTTACTACCGATAAAGTTATCCATATCATTTTGATTGCGATTTTTGCTTCGTCTATTTTCACTGATTTCGTTGATTCCGTTATAGTTGTGGTTTTAGTTCTGATCTGAGCTTTTCTGAATGCTTTGCGGAGTTGGTGGGCTTCCTCCTTTGAAATATGTCGGTCATTTCCGTTAATGTTCATCTTTGCTCGATTTGTTGCCGTTTCAATTGTTGTTGTTCTCGTTTTATTTCTGGTTAAGTGTTCCGGTAATATTATCGATTGTTTATACCTAGTCACTATTTGACATATTGGTCTGTTTCGCTTTTCTTTATACACGCATACTCGATAGATTCCACCTTTCTCTCTTGTTAACAATTGGTGTTGTAGATACATTTCATCCCGTATTTTCCGACATTCGGGTTTAGCTTTCCGACTCTTCTCTTCTCTTTCATCTCTAATGCATACTTTCGTGATTCGTCCTCCGAATAGACTTCGAATCATAATTACATCATATCTTTCCTGATCTGGCACTACCATTATTAGTACCTCTTTTCTGGAATCCCTTATTCTAGACAAGTTGAGATCTTGTCCTGTTTGTGCTTCTGCTTTCTGGTAATAGCTTTCTGAGCCTTTGATAGTAGTTTCTCTGGATTTTCTAGTCGAGTTGGTTTGATTTCTGGGATTTCCTTTTCCTTTAAGCGTTTTCACTGCTACACATACCACATTTCCTTTATTTCCTGCACATATCACGTGCATTGAATTTTCTGCTAGATTACCCCATAAATATGGTTGTTTCTTTTTTAATTGCATTGACACGCATGTAGTTTCAATATTTCTCATGCCTTTTTGATCTACTCCTCTATCACCGTTACTGTTCATAAGTACATGATTGATTCCTGGTATAACTTGAAATCGTACTCCTTTTGTTACTGCCATAATATCTCTACAAATGTTATCTTTTATTTTGCATGATGCTTGTTCTCTTTCCTGAATGGTAAATTGATCATCGTTGTCCATAATAGTAAAGTTGCAACTAATTCCCGAGTTTTCTGTTAGACGAATACATATTCCTTCTTTATTGTTTATCATTTTCAGAATAAACGCTTCGATTTCTCTTTTGACGCTTCCTTTAATACTCCAGTCTGATTTTGCAACAGTTTTGATTATTTTTGGTATATTTTCTCTGCTCAATGTTTTGGTTGGCTCACATATCATGCCGTTTAAGTTTTCTACACAAATTAGATAATTCATATTTTCAGCTAAATCGTCCCATTGATATTGCTGGTTTTTGTTTAATCTCACTTTTCTGCATTCCTTTTCATTATCAATACAAATTTGGTGGATTTGTTCGTTTCCTATATTCGTTATTTTTATTGCATCCACACTTGTTTCTACTTGAATTTTTAATTTGTGTTCTTTCTTATTTCACACTTGTAGCTCTTTATGCCCATTATACAGATTTTGTACGTTGAATTTTCTGGTTGTATCCTCGAATACGTAAGTTTTATTCTGTTTTAAATTCCATGTTTCACAATGGTAGGTTATCCGTTCTGAGGTTATACAGAACATATTAATTTGTCGTTTTCCCGTATTCGTAATTATTATTTGAGTTTCTTTAACTTCGATGGCCATTTCCAATTTCTCATTAGGGAATTCTTTTGTTTCCGTTAAATTAATTGACGTAATTAATATTAATAATCTTTGTAGTAAGATTGCCTGTCTATAAGCTGGAAAAAGCATATTTGCTCTCGCTGATTCTAAATCTTTTACATTGTACAATCCATTTCTCGATACGTCGACAGGTTTTGAATTCTAGTTCTTAGGTCAATTCTGTTAAACCAAATTTCTTTGGTGCTAATGTCGGTGATTTACTTGGGAATATTATCCATCGTCCGTCTTCCTCTTCGAATAACGGTCTATACACGTTACTACAATTGAATAAATTTGGATATAATTCGACTGGATTCATGATTCTGGTGACAGCTTGTACAAATCTAATTCTCCCTTTGTGCACTACTTCTAATTCGTTTGCACATTTATCTCTTGGAATCGATGATTTTTCTGGTAGTCTCGCCGTTGTTTTCTCACATTGATACGTATACATCGCTTCTCCCACTATTCTTCCAAAGTGACCTTCTTGCAGAGGTAATAACGGAATTGCATTATCTGGATTCGTGATTGACATAGCTAATTTTGTTCTCAATATTTCTCTGTTTAAAGCGCAGTCGTTCTGTAATAAATCATGATAAACCTTTTCTATTGATGTTAATCCATGATGGAACAAGAAATCCATTTTATTATTGGCATATAAATATAATTTTATCTCTTTGTCTCCTAACTTCTCTCTTGCATTCGGTATGGTTTTCTGTGATAGGAAGATGGCTTTGTAGTTTGTACTAATTACCATCTCATCACATTTGCTGACTGTGTTTTCTTTTATAAATCTCATTCCCACATCGCTATCTTTGGATACCACCACTACTGGGGTGTCCTCTGATTTCAGCTTTGAAGTTATTATTCGTCTTGAAATTTTTCGAGTTGCAATCAATTCTCTCATAGCTTCATCCTCTTGCTCTCTTTCAGGTTCTCGATACACTTTTCCTTGGATTTCCTCGAAAATTGCTGTTTTTAATAATGTTAGTCGACATTCCTTTATGGCTGCGTTATATGTCAACGTTGACATTCCAGTATAACATGATCTATCCGATGCGAGACAACTTGGGTATTTTTTCATGGCTTGAGTATCCGGATCGAAATATCCTTGATATTGTTCCAGTTTCGTTTGATAGCTTTAAATCACTACCACTCCTTTAACCAATTCGCCAAGTAACGTATATTCTCCTCCTTGACATGATCCATCTGATCCTTTTATCCGTCCTGCTGTATATACTCTCGTAGTTTTTATCTTTCCGGCTTCTGCGGCTATTTCGATTTTGTTATTAAGTACAATTTTTCCGTTTTGGAATCCATCCTCGCACTGCTCTCGCGTTAATGTTACCACTGACGATTCGGTTCCTGGTTCGATGATTGATGTATATGAATACTGTCCACAATAATATGCAAATATCTTTCTGGTGACTGTACATTCTTTTATATTTGCCTTGAAAAAAATCGGCTTCTTGATAGACGTTATATGATACATCTGTTGCAATCGTCTTCAATTTCCTTGGATTTGCTGCTTTACACTCTTCCGTGTCTTTTAATGAATATCTCTGACCCATCTTTATATCGTCACAATCGTAAACTAAAAATGATTCAGCTCCTCTGATACACATCATCCAAATTAATACTGTTGTCAAAATTGCATTTACTCCGCTTCTGCTTGCTCTCGGATCGTTTACATTGATTGTTCCTTCAAATTCAGTTAACAATTCTCGCAGTTTTGCTTGCATCGTTTCCGTCTGATCACTTTTACTTGCTGCATTGATAAATAGTTCTCATCCACCTTGCGTTAATACGAACGGCTCTATTAATTTCTTAATTATATCGGTGATCGTAAATACGTGTCCATCTTGCGTATACTTTGGCATTCGTTTTTCATGTTATAAATTAGATAGGCAATACCTACCATATATCGAATGGGATCATCTGATCGTTTTACTAATTGTTCCACAATTGTTATTTTTTTTTTTTTTTAATTGGTCTTTATTCATTTGCTGTTTTTCGGCCAACTGTGCGAGCGAGGCTCAGCACTTCATACTATTTAGCTTTTTATTCTACTTACACAAAACTGCAACGCAGGTGAGATATCAGCATTGCCTCATAAACATACTTTACACAAGACTAAAAGGGAGGGGAATAACATTTTTTGTAAATGATACATGTTCCCGGTATATGTGATAGCATGCAATCACCGCATTTGGGCATGCTATCCTGGCTAGAGATACGATCTCAGTCTTTGTCAGTCCGATTTTAGAGAGAGGGGCATTATTCTTCTTATCCCATGTGCCCAGACATCCAATCACTATAGCAGATATGGTGGCAGTTTGATTAAAAGCTTTTCCGATCTGTAAGGATAGATCTTTGTACTTCACATAGTTGTCTTCTCTTTCTTTTTCAAAGCCTTCAACCGAGTCATAGGGTACTTTTAGGTCCAGGACATGTATATCTTTATTCCGTTTGGACCTAATTACCATGTCGGGTTTAAGCTTTGTCGGAATTGAGACGTATTTGGGGGGATTTTTCCACATCTATCTCAAAGCCAATTTTTTCTAGGAAGGCAACTATGCTAACCAGTACATTTTCATGCTTAACCCTTCGAGCGTTTGGTTTTGCACGACAGTGATTGAAAACATGTGTCTGGGTATCCTCATCAAGATGACAAAGTCTACATTTTGTGTTAAGATTATATTTTAGACGGTATGCGTTGTAATTAAGATTTAAGATGCTATTTCTTGCACGCACCAAGAAGCAGTACTGTGCATCATTAAGGGTATCACTAGCTATTAGGTATTTAGCAGTGATACTATCTCCAATAGAGGCGGCAATGCGCCCCTGTACTCTCATCTTGTACCATTGTTCAGCATAATGGAGACCTACAAAGTCATGGAGTTCTTTAGAAAGAGTGTTAAGGTTACGATGATCTATATAAGAGGTGCGCTTTTTGTAGATCATTTCAAGAGAGAATTTGTTTTCAACAAATTTTAAGGAGATGCATATACTGAACTTTCTCTTGAGAGCCAGTGCTGATTTTGGAATTTCACAAAGAAAGAGGTGTTTTGAAATCCCTTGCTGATCTCACAGTTCATCCATTTCAGACCAGCTTCAAAGTTTTTACTTCCTCTAGAATGGGCAAGCTCAGCTATCAACATATCTCTAAAGCCAAGATTAGAGGAGTGGAACAGTCTTGTTATTCCTGTAATGCTCTGAATAAGATATTCATCGATAGTAGCGGTAATACCAAGACCTCCCATTTTGCAGTGAGTATATAGGAAATAGTTATTAAGGGCCTGGAATTTATCTCCAATCATTGTTTTTAGCAATCCCTTAATTTTTTGATCGAAGCCCAGCTGCTTTTCACGTCCTTGCGTAATTCGATTCCTATCACAGTCAAGGATTCTATGATCGATGATGCAGTTGCGTAAGAAGAATATAAGCTTGGAATGGATAAATGTTTTGTATGCATTCAGCTTTTGTGATGGATGCAGATATGACATAAATAAGGATCTGGTTAGTGCCAGTGCAGAGTTAAGTCGACCATCAATATCTTGATTACATTTGTAAGAGAAGTCAACTCCAAGATATCTGTACTTGTTATTCTCAGATATAGTTGGTATCTCTTCATCATATAGGTGTAGTTTTTTGTTAACTGAGCCAGCGCTATTGATTGATAAATATCCCGATTTTGACGGCTTGAAATTTAGGTTTGCAAAGCCTGCCAATTTCACAGTGTTTTCCAAGGTTTTCCTGATTCCTTGATAAGAGTCTGAGAGAAGAGCCAGATCATCAGCATATGCCAGAATACTGATGTTTAAATTGTGTAAAAGAAAGGGGTGGTTATCCAAGATAGATTTTAGGATGTAATCAATTGACAGGCAGAAGAGTGTCATTGATAATGGACATCCCTGTTTAACTCCCTTAGTAATTGGGACAGGTTCAGACATGGTTCCTTGGCAGTCAAACATAGTTCTCACATCCTTATATAGTTCTTTAATTAATGTAAGTGTCTCGTTTTTCAGACCCATGCTAGCCAGTGTGTACCAAATCAGGTCATGAGGCAGAGAACCAAAAGCGTCAGTAATGTCTAGCCAAACGACATGTAGTTCAGTTTTACAGCGTTTAGCACGATCAATTGCTATGTGGAGAGTTGCATTATGTTCGGCACATCCGTCAGGTACACCGATCGCTTTTTGGTTCTGGCTGATAAGGTTGCCACTCCTTATCCAATGTAGTAGGCGGTTATTTATAAGTGTCGTAAATATTCGATAAGCTGTGTCCATGATTGCTAGAGGTCTCCAAGAGTTAGCTTTGAAGCTCTCGGATAACTTTCCAGGTTTTAGAATCATGACAGTTCTGTATAGCTTCCATCTCTGTGGGCTTATCTTATTTCGAAGTACACAGTTACATATCGCAGTTATAAGCTCATGCTTTGGAGAGATCTTTTTCCAATCTCCACCTGTTATGAGATCCATTCCCGGGGCGGAGCTATCCAAGTTCTTCATGATGTGCGAGAGATTTTCACAATCAGTATATGTATCAGTGTCGACATCTCTATAGAAAGGAAGTTTTATTGGTGATGTATTTGACATAGGGCAGTCTTTGCTTGCAAATGTTTTCAAGAACTTGGCCATTGCCGGTTTATGGTCTATTTCATTGTTTTCCCATATCTTCCCGATTTCTATTTTTTTGATTGATTTGGAATTTTAGTCTCTTAACAAATAGAAGTTCTGCCGCTTTTTTCTTTTGCAGATGTATTATATCTGACTTTGGTTTATTGTCCTTGAAATATCGTTTCGGGTTTATTCTTCCGTTGATTCTTTCAATTTCGTTTAATAATTCTTCACAGGAGATTGTGTCGAGGTTCAATTGGTATATCAAGTCCTCTATTAGTATTCGGTAACTCCTGACATCGCTCTCAGGGAATTTAGCACAGTTATACTTTCTAATAATTGGTCTCATTGCTTCTTTCATCGTGTTTATATCAGGAATATCAATTGGTATATCTGCCATTAAACATTTTAGAAAGTGGCATACATAAAAAAGCAGACAGGTTTGCCTCAATGCATACAGGATATTCCATTTCAGTAAGTGAGAAATTTAGACCTCCAAAAATATTCTGTACATTTAGTATGGTTTTGAGGATATCCGTTGCCAGTTCGAGGTGCATGGTGTGACTATCATCCGCAGATGGATCTATAATCAATGCAATTCGCTTTCTCTTGTTTAAAAAAAAGAATGACCAAGAAGAAGAGTTGTTGTGTATTGGTAAGATTATCTCGTTCTATCTGGCAAAGTCTTTGAACGGGAAAGTTTCAAAGAAAATCTTGTAGTTGCACTGGATCAAAGCATTGCAAGTATAAGGATTGATGAAGATGGTTGATGATTTTATAGCATGTGAGAAAATATATGCTTTGACCAAGTGCTGCGACCATCAAGTTAGTTCTTTTTCGATATCACGGTTGAAGGCAAGATTCTCTGGAAGACTTCTGGGCTTAATTGCCTCTTCGCCTGGGATGTTTTGAGTTTCATCAGTCCCAAGTATCATCGCAAGGTTTATAGGTGTAATATTGGTATCAATATCCATTTTGATAGTTTTACTGTCTGATATTGAGTTAATGAATTCTTTTAAGTGCACTGTCTTGATATGATCAATGAGCTTGGTGAAAGGCTTCCAGATACCGCAGTAGCATTGAATGCTTTTGGTAGAATCAAAACTGTATTTGGGATGAGATTTCATATGCTCTATTATGTCAGATAAGTCTGAATCAAGGTTAAATATCTCATTGCATTTCGACATTCGATTGCTGTTATTACGGTAAGAGCAGTAGAGCTGGTTTTCTTTTGTTAATCGTAGATAAGTATTCTTTGTGTCAGCAGCTGCAGTCGTTATTATGTGTCCGTGTGTTTCAACGTGATTGAAGCAATCAGCATATTTTACCGGAACAGGTGTATAGCTATCTTTTCCTTTTTTAGGGTGACAAGATTGACAATCTATATAGCTTTGCTCACTGAATTGTATTATATGGTTAGATTCAGCATGTTCAACTAATGCATCATAGTCATATACTGCAATCTCATCGCATTCTTGAGATTTGTGTGTAGTATTGCATGTAAACTTTCCCTAGCTTCCAAAACGATATACAATGAGATTGTCCTTATCTTCAGCTTGACAATTTAGAGTAGAATCAGGTTTCGTTTTCATTGATGGTATGGGAAGCAGTGCAGCAATCACTTTCTTTTTCACATTAAGTATTTTCTTAATAGTATTTTTTTCGGATGCTTTCGTCATGATATTGAAGGCGTTTTCAGGTGTATTACTTCTTGTCTGGTTATTCTTTTGCATTATATTAATTTGGTTATTTTCACATATAGATTGGGAGAAAAGGTCAATGTCAGATTCTCGAGCATTATTTGGTTTTATGTTATTATCATTATCGATTTCTGATTCGTAGTCCGATATACTACTGAAAACATCGGATTCCATATTAGTTTCTATGTTGTCTAATATTTTATTCAAGTCCACATTGATTAGTGGTATTGAATGGGACTCTGTAATATCGCAATTTTCGGTAGTAATGGCTTTTGAGATTGGCGAGATTGGAGTTTCGGGAAGTTGCTCGGCCGTCGGTAGTGAATAGTATGATATAGAACCGTTCGTGTTGCTAGATGTTTGTGCACATATCTTTATAATCGGTGCATCTAGGTCCACATTCGTTATAGTAGATGTTTTGTTTATTCGCTCTTCAGTTATATGCTTAGGGGTATCCTCAAGATCCATTTTTATTTCAATAGATGTGGTTTTTATTTTTAGTGGTTTAGTTTCTTCATTTATATCTTCAGAGAAATTTATTAATGGACCAAAATGATTTTGGCTTAATTTTGATGGATTTAAAATTGTTTACAAAAGAGTTGGTTGATCTGATCCAATGGGTAGTATCAGGTTTTTGGATAGATGATATGTTCTTTACGATATGGTTTATTGGTAGTAAGTTCGGGCTTGGTGGATTTCTCGTAGTTGCTGGTTCCCATTGGTCAGTATCAGGATGATCAGTGAGTCGACCGCAGGTCGACGAGCTGCGTCCAGTATTTTCGTGCGCCAGATGCGCACGAAAAATTTTTTTGGCATTGATATTTATATGATTTGATAGGTTAAGATATTTAAACAAATTTAAAAAGGTTCTGATTTTTAGATGAATTACATATAAAAAAATCTTTTATAAAAGATTCATAATTCAAATTTTCAAAACGATTTTTAAAATTTAAAAATATTTCATTATTAAATAAGTTGAAATATTTATCAATCATTTCTTTAATATCATTTTCGGAAACTTCTTCTTTGATTTCAATGATTGTTCTTGATGGAGTTAAGTTTTCGGTTTCCATGAGTTGAAATTTGATTAGCAAGTAATTGAAGAGATTAGTATTTGTTTCCATAGTTTCTGGTACATCAATATTTTTGTGAAATTTCCAGGTCAGGTTATTAAAGAAATCATCTGTCCATTTTCGGATTTTTTCGAGGTTAATTATTTTCGAGAGGTTTTTTTGTGTTAATTCGTTATTTTTAACTTTTTCATTATTAAAATCTTTTTTATTGTTTTTCAGTTCTTTATTTTTTCCCATTAATTAACACATCTTTAAAACTTTTTAAATTTTTAGTTTTATCTTCATTATTTTTATTTAAAATTTCTGAATTTTGATTTTCTAGATTTATTTTCGTTTTATTCTCATCATCATTTTTTTTAAAATTTTTAAAATTAACATGATTTTTAGATTTCGTTGTTTTATCTTCAATATTCTTCATCATCTTGTTTTCTTTTTTCTCGATTTTTAGATTTTTAAATTCTGAGATTTTAAATTCAAATTTATTAATTTTTACTTTTAATAAAAATATTTTAAAGATTAGCTCATTTAAATCGCAGGTTTCAAGATTTTTATAAAATTTCTCATGATTGTAAAAACATTCTTTTAAATCATTGAAATTCTTATCCATTACGAAGGTGATTTTCGATTTTAAATCCTTTTTTATTATTTTTTATTTTTTGAATTATTTTTGATTTTTGATTATCTTTGGAGTTAGGTCTAGAAATTGATTTTGATCTGGATTTCCTGTTATTATTTTGAACCGTATTTTTTTCCATAACTTGATTGATGAACGATTGAAATAGCCTATTCATTTCAGAGATTAAGTTGGAATTGCAGTTCATTGGTTCCATGTCATCAGCTTCAGATTTCTGCCCGGTGCTATTCGAATGTTTTTTTGGCATTGATATTTATATGGTTTTTTATATGATTTTTTTTTATATTTATTTTATTTATTATATTTATCATTTCTGGGACGTTTCTTAAAGTCATTCTCACTTTATTATCCATGATTTTTGTTAATATTGGCCTCAAGATTGTCCATAATTGTTTTGCTTCGGGCTGGATGTTGTGTCTCCTCAACACTCTTTTTATTTCTGGATTAGCCAAAGCTAGTACATCCGATACCAGTTCGTTTATCCACTGCGTTCCTTGTTCTCTCGTTGGCATTCTGCGTTGCACTTGTTTTGCTACTTGGTTGAGTTTCTCCAATTTTGTTTTTGTACTCTCGTTTTGTAATTGTTCTTTTGATTTTGGCTTAGGTTCCGTTCGATTTGTTTTTGGTCTGCCTCTCGATTTATTATCCATCATTGTTCCGGCTTCTTTTCGATCTGGTTGTCTGTTGGCTAGTTCTCTCGATGTCGTAGCTCCTCTATCAGATATCCAATTACTCCATTCGTCCGTAGTGGGCATATCTTTGCTAATCGCTTGTCGTACATTTTCCATGTCCGTTTCTGCTTCCGTGGTCTCAACTGGTTCTCTCTGTGCCCAAGTGAATCCTTCTCGTTCATCGGTTGTCTGATCAGTTTCAGTATTGGTTGCGAATAAATCGCCCGAATTTTGATTCGTTGTTTTTCCTGCTGCGTTCATGATTTCTTCCAGATCGGTTATTACATCGTCGTCTTCGACTGATTTGATTATCACTTCCTCTTCCACATCTGGAGTTTCCAAGCTGTCTCTATTTTCTGGTGATTGTATGATGATTTTCCGTTTTTCGCCTTTTTTGATTAGTTTATGACCTGCAATTTTATTAACAGTTAAAATATTACTTATTCTCGGCTTGATTGGAGTGACTCCGATTTCAAACTCATCATCTAAGGATCTCCCTTCATATTGCAAATGAAAAGGTAATTCGTATGGCATTTTAGCTTTTATCTCTTTGATCTTTGTTGTGACATGCTCCTCTCTCTCCTCGGTTTCTATGTCTGGGTATTGAATTTTTAATCGATATTTTTCGGGTTTTTCCTCTGCCCATTCCATATGCTTCCACTTTCGAATTACACCATCGAATTGTTCTGGATACCAAGAGTAAACTCGTCGATACTCCTCGATTTCTTTAACCAGTGTCCACAAATTCTCAATTCGTTTACATGAATCTATTATCCCTTTTGCGAGTTCAACTGCTCGTCTGTGTTGATTTTTAGCACCGGTTCTCAGAATAGCTTTTAATTCTCTGCATTTTTGCGTCTCTGCTAGTGCAGTTAATTCGTTTTCGATAAGATCATCCATATCCGTTGGTAGAAATTTTGATCCTGGAATTCGGTTTTCTAACACGCAAATTCTTGGTAAGTCTAAATTTTCGTTTTCTATTGTATCGGTTTCTCTATCCACTTCGAGTGTGAAACTAATATCATCAAATTTACCGATCTCTGGTCGATAAATTTTGGTGATCCTGATGAAATATTTTCGATACTTCTCGGTTTCTGATAGCATGTGCTTCGTTTATCCGGTTTATATGTGTCACGGTGACATCTTTCCGGTCGTCCAGGTGCGTTAAGCGAAATAGTTACATTTTGACTAAATGGCCACGATAATTTACTGTCATTTATTCCTTTGCAAATAATGAAAAATACTCCCACATGAGTGTTTTTTCCCACTCCGTCTCCATTTGGATACACTTTCATTTTTAGTCGATAACCTCCTGGTCTCGTATAAAATTTTGGACTTGATATACTTGTCACTTTCCCTTCTTTGGCTGCCTTTACTTTCTCATGCCAATCTGTAATTTTCCATTTGAATGGTGATAGCCACTTCTCTTCTCGTAATTGTTCATCTTCTTCTGGTAGCCATTCTAGTTCGTCTATATAAAAAGTAGATTTTTCTTTACACAGTTCATCTGGAATCTCTTTCAACAAATCTTCTGATATCTCGCTTGGAATATATTCGGTCCATTTTGGTAATACATTTTCTTGTTTTAAATCCCAACGAGCTAATTTCTCGTCGCATGTTTTTATCCACGGCGTTGGTTTACAATCTCTATCGTTTAGAAATAATATCTTCCGATATAACTCCTCGTCTTCTCTCCACACGTTGTATATTTCTAATATTCGATCCATTTTACTTTTCAATTTAGTTTGGAATTATATTATTTTTAGCTCCTCTGTCTTTTCGTCCTTGATTCCACCATTTGGCTCGTCCATCGATATGACCTTTATTGTTTGTCCATCATCCCATATTCCTAGACTGTATATTGGAGTTTGATCGCTTTCCTCTAAAAAATTCTCATTATACATTAATATCACACCCTCCATCATTCCATCATCGCTCTCACTTTCATCAAAATTTGTTGATCGATTATTTTTGTTAGATCATCCACTTTACAATCTGGTTCCACTTCGATTAATTGTTTATCACCATTAGGTAACTTTACTCTCATTCGTATGGGTTCTGTTCTTCTCAAAGCTCTCTGATATTTGCCATAGGCTTCGATTAGTTCACCTGCTCGTTCATCCGTTAGCGTCATAATCTCAGTATCTCTCACACTTTCCACAAACTGTTTCATCGAGTACGGCCTTCTGGTATTTATTCGATCGATAAATTTTCTCGTTTGGTTGACTGCTTGTTTAACCAATATCATTTGATTTTCCCTCATAAGGAGTTCTTTCGCATCCATTACCTGTGGTTTAATTTTGTTTTCGAATATCAATTTGATATCCTTTAGGATTTCTTCTAATTGTTTCTCTTGTCGATTCTTTTCAAGTGATAAAATATTGACGTTTCTCGGCCATATCATTTCATCTACCAAATGCATACCTGTTCTGATTTTCCAGCCATCAATATATAATTGTTCCTTTTTCCGGCTGTTTCCCATCTTTTCTTGTACCCATTGGTACAATTCATCAGTATTTGTTCCTGTTAATTGGATTATTTGCATCGGAATTTCTGGATGTTGCATTCTGATTTGATATTTTCCTGCTTCTACTTTCTTGAGTTCCTCTTTATATTCTATGATGAAATTTTTCCAAATCGCTGTTAATACGCCTATTTCAAGTTGATACGCCTGAGCTACTAATTTTGTAAATTTCTCGAATGTTATTGTCTCAATAAACTGTTTGTTGCATATAACTTCGTATACTATTTCATATACTTCGGTTAGTAGTTCCCATTCGCCTTCGTTTATTTTCATTGAATTTGCTATATCAAAATCATCTTCGTCGCTAGTTAGTGGAGTTTTGATTCGGCTGATATTATCCCATGATTGGAATAATTCGCCTCCCAGACTGCTAATTCGCTTATTTCGTTTTCCGGATCTGTTTGTCCGTCTTTTAGTTGTCTCAGCATATTAATTTTTAATATTTTTGTTGGTTTTTCATTGTTTATCGAATTGCACCATCTTTTAGTTGTGGCCCATCTCTTTTCTAATTTTTGTTTGACTTGTTCATCTGTCAGTGTTTCGTCTTCTCGTCGGATTTTCTCTTCTAATTTCTGTAGTAGGATCCTTTGGATTCGATTTTTCGTAGTCATAGCCTCTTTTGAAGGTTTTACTATTGTTTTTGTCTCGTCGTTTTGAATTTCCTCAATTTTCATTTGAATTTCTTTAATTTCTCGTCTTTTCTCTTTTTTCTCTTTGATAAATTCTTGGATTCGTTTTATTTTCTCTTCACTAGTCAATTTGTTCGTTTGACATTTTATTATTTTTTCTGGCAATACGTCATCGCTAACATTCGCATTGTCACCGTCGCTGTTCACAACACACTGCTCCGCAGTGTAAATTTCGTTTTCATCTGCTGCTCTCATCATATTTATGCGTTTCGTAGTTCCGTTTCGGCGTTCCCATCTTGCTTGGATCTCTTTTGCCTCTTCCATTTGTAGTCTTTGCCATTCTGCTCTCTGTTGTTCTTGGTTGTTGTTTATTATTTGCTCTCGAACATTTCCGTTCTCCTGCAGCATGTTTATACGTTGTTGTTGATTACCGCCTTTCATTTGTTCTACTTCGTTTCGAAATCGTTCAACTTCTTGCATTAAATTGATTTGTACGTTTGTATTTGCTTGGTTTGGTTCAGGTGGATTTGATTGCATTCGATGTGGGCAATTCCTTGACACGTGCCCTACTTGATTACATGTGAAACAAGTTACCATTCTAGATTCGCCATTAATACGATTTCTGCCGTATCCTCTGTTATTGCCGTTTCCGTTGTATCTGACATTTCCGTTACCGAATTCTCTGCAGATTACTTCCGTATGACCTCTTTTACCACATCTTTGACATGTTTTTGCTTTGAAACACTCACTGCTTTGGTGACCAAATCTCTGACAATTCTCGCATACTGGTTCGTTGTTTCCATTGTTATTGAATCTGAAATTATTAGTGTAATTCAAATTACCGTTACCATTATTCATTGGGTTTCTTATGGGCGGGGCCTTGAACATCTGTTGTGCCCTTGGAATAAATTGATTCATCGTTGGGTTGACATTTGTTATCTGACTGTTGTTGACTTCACTACCTGACGTTGTTGTAACAGCTCCTGCTGTCATTGCTGCAACTTGTAGTTGTGGTAGTCGGAATGTTTCACATATATTGGCAATTTCAAGTGCTTTGTCTACTGTTTGCGGTGCTTGGCATCCCACGCCTGCTCTGATATCCTCATGTTTTAACCCTTTTATGAATACAGAGACGATTCTTTCCTCTGGTACTTTTTCGTCGCCGAAAGCTTCTCTTGCTAATCGTTTTAATTCACACGCATATAGAACATTTGATTCGTTTTGTTTTTGTTTTCGGTGTAAAAATTCTAACGTTTTTCGGTTAAGCTCTTTCGCGTTTCTAAACGTGTTAATTAGAAAGTCTTTAATCTCGTTCCAGTTTCTAAGTTTCCTTGGGTCTCGTTTGGCTTCTAAATATACATCTTGAGGACTCCCTATTAAATACAGTGGCAGTCTCTCTCTAATTGCTATGTCTGGCCAATGACATATTGTCGTATACACTTCAAATTCTTTTATAAACGTCTGTAATTTATCGATACTTCCATCAAATGGTTCGCCTCGAAATTTTTCTCTAAACTCCCCGATATCCACTCTTTCGGGTTGTGATGTTATTTTAATACTGTTGGAATCGTTTTCTGTCATGTTGATTTGGTTATTGACTTTGGATTTTCCTAGAATACTGTTCTCCTCTTGGTCTGTTGATTCTCTGTCGCTGTTCTCGTTGTCTGATGGATTGTCTAGAATATCTTCAAGTAATTTAAGGCCTGTTTCCTCGTTTTCTGATTCGGTGTTTATTATTGTTTTGACTGATTCTGGGTTCTTTGACGGTCTCTTTGAATAACTTCTCGATCTTTTTGCGGCTTGGTGTTCTACTGTTTCTAATAAACTGGGGTTTTTATTGATATCTGCTTTGGATTGACTTCTGGTTTTTCTGTATATTCTATCAATTTTGGATTGAGTTCTAATTTATCTCTTTATTTTTTAATTCCACTGGGAGTTATTTGAAATTGCTTTGATGCTTGTAATTGCTTTGGTACTTATAATCGCTTTGTTATCTACTTTTGATTGTTGCTTTGTTTGATTTGTTGGTTGTTGATTATTGACTTGATTAAATATCTGCAAATAATAACACTTCTTGTACATATATTATACTGTATACAAAGGTTTTTACGATTTACTATAATAACCCATACTTTGGTATTTACATAACTCGCTTTGACTCGTCTTCTTGGGTATTCATTTTATGGTTTTAACCCCCCATTATTTCAGTCGATTTTAAATTATCTATTTCCTCGTAATAATTATCTATATAGTCATATTATTTATCTATTTGGTCTTATCAATTATCTATTCTTTATCAATATATCAAAACATTATCATAATATAATCAAATATAATTATAATCAATATTCATACATGTTGTCAACTCTAATATTCCCCAAAAAACATTGGTCTTGTCGCATTCCCATATCCGCTACGTACTAATACCTTTACTTCTATATACTCAGCTCACCCTTTTGCGCTCTATATTCGATATAAGATTTCAATCACTTGACCCTTGGTCATAATATTTTATATTACTTTAATCATCTGTTACATAATCATTTTTACTTTCATCGTTTTTAGTTCATCATCTTTTAACAAAATCATCTCATTTTTCTCAGTTGTTATTTCCTACCTTAAAACAATTTATTTTTAATTCTTCTTAACTTCAATCGTCAGTTTTTACTTAACGTTTAATTCTCTATTATCACTTTTTTTTAATCGTAATTCTCAATTAAATTCTCAATTAAATTCTAAATTATTAATTCTCACTTAAAACATTAAGTTCTCAATTATCATTATCTTTACGCATAAAAACAATTAATTTAAATTATTATCATCATTTTCCTTTAAAACAATTAATTCTTAAACATCATTATTTTTACTCATCGTTTACTCTTAATTCATTAATTCACAATTTTTGTCTACTCAAATCGTCATTTTGTCAACATTCTAATTCTTTTTTGCACTGGCGTAATTCCCTCAACACAACTCTCACTTGTATTGACAAAATCATCCAATATTTTATAAGTTTTATAATCCTCGGTCCACGACCGGTAATGTCCTAGCCTCTCCAAGCGCTACCCACACGAATGAAAAATCTAGGCCCTCCAACGCCACGCGTTAGGTTTATCCAACCGTAATCCGTACGGTTCTTAGCATGTCTTTTGACTCAGTAAGTGTCCGGTTAACTTGAGTCTCACTGCCGATTCACTGTGAATTCAATACTTGGGTTGGAGTTATTCCGGGTCATGTACCGAACCACTGCTAGCAAAAAAATCAATTCAATTTATCATAATCAATAAATCTAACGTCCTGGCTTCTCCATACACTTACCCATACGTATAGAAAGTCCAGGCCCTCCAACGCTACGCGTTAGGATAATATAACCGATAATGCCATTGTATCTCGACCATCAGCTCCTCAACAACGGTTTTATGCGCTAAGCGGTCTACCAATAGTGTTCACGCCAGGTACGGTTCTTAGCATGTCTTTTGACTTAAATTAGTTTTCCGGGTAACTTGAGTCTCACTGCCGATTCACTGTGAATTCGACACTCGGGATGGGGTAATTCTGGGTCGTGTGTCGAACCACGCTAGCAAAAAAAATCATCATTGGTACCATTTATCTCATTATCTCATTATCATTTTACTCTGGCCAGTTCTCATAATCATTTCATTCAATTAAATTCTTAATTCAATTCTCATAATCATTTAATTCAATTCAATTCTCTTAATTCAAATTCATAATCATTTTAATTCATCATTTCTCATTTTAATTCAATTCAATTCATCTAATTCATCATTAATTTTTATATTCTTTTTCATTTTATCAATCTCAAAATTTTCAACATTCGCTTGGCCAACATACTATATCGTACGGGCTGTCCCTCTTTCCCCCTTTATTCAAAAAATAGAACGATCACGTTAGCTTGTCCCTTACATGTGGTGATCAGTCACATACCAGCAGTTTATGAAAAAATGTGCTCAAAAAATTTAAAAGGAATTTACACATTGACATTCAAAGCACCGGGCCGAAATGGTCCTGTGCGATGTCAAATTTATGAAGAATTTTCTAATTTCAGGAGCTCCCATTGATCGAGAGATTGCCAACAGCTGGAACCGACTACGGACGCAGCTGCACAGTCCCCGATCCAATACTGCGATCTACCTGAATGGAGTAGTCAGAGGGGAGCAAAGATTTCCTTCAATGGAACAACGTTCTCTCTGGCTACTGGAGAAAATCGAGCAGAACTCCTCCCTGGAGTTGTTCAAACATAATATTATTCTATTTAGTAGATTCCTCAATGGGGAAACTTCAGACATAGAACTTCCAACAATTGAACGATGCTGGAGAATGATGAGAAACAAGCTGGACTGGCCAGAGTCCAGCTTGGACAAATACGCAGAGCTGCTACTGGAGAACCCACTTAGAAACTTCAATGAAGAGAATCACAGAAAGCTCAAAGGAATAATATCTGGACTTCACAGGGAACGAATGACTCCAATATTCGCGGACCCACCCACAACACTGTGGTGGATGCCCACACCCATTTTTATAATAATAATTATAAAAATATAAACAAATTGAATAACAATAACAATATTAACTATAATTTTATTCACAGAAATGAGAATGAGCCCTTCTTTCCCCATCGGACACTGACGAGGACTCCTGAGTCCCCGATGAGAGCCAGAGAGCTTGTGCCCCGGATACATTCACGGACGATGGGATTTGAATCTGCTGGAGCGACTGACACAGCTGGGGACAGGATGGGGAATGGGCTGAGAGTACACTGGAATAAAGGTATCAATGAAAGATTGACTAATCCGGCCATTATTAATAGAAATAATAATAAAAATACTGACTCACCTATATCTAATTATTCTGCTGATAAAGTCACATATGCCAAAGTAATTGATTCAGGTAATAAATTCGAATCCTTCATCAACAGAGATGAGACCCTAATAAGAAAATATAGCAATTTTAATAAAAATAAAAATGAATTCAACTACGCTAATGGTAAAGATATTTATAATAGGGAATATAATATTGAGGATCATAATAATTATAGAAACCCTAATAATAGAAATTTTTATAACAGCTATGTATATAGTAATAGATATAATGCACTGAATAATAATAATATTAATGCTGATAATCGTTATAATAATATTAATAAAAACTCTACTGATAATGATAATATCTATAGAAAGGACAACTATAACAAAGTTTTTAATGATAATTATAATTACAAAAATGATAATAATAGATATAATACATTAATGAAAGATAATAATAATGATTCTAATAATGGCTATAATGATAATAATAAAAACACTTATAATAATAATAATAATTATAAAATTAATAAGAATAATAAAAACTATTATAATGATTCTAACTTTAACAACAATGATTCTTATAAAAATAAGAACAAAAATAATACTCATAGGTTTGCATCTTCAAATAGAGGTATAAATCAGTCATCTTCTCGCTTCAATCCCAATGATTATAATAATGGCTATAATGATAATAATAAAAACACTTATAATAATGATAATAATTATAAAATTAATAAGAATAATAAAAACTATTATAATGATTCTAACTTTGACAACAATGATTCTTATAAAAATGAGAACAAAAATAATACTCATAAGTTTGCATCTTCAAATAGAGGTATAAATCAGTCATCTTCTCGCTTCAATCCCAGTAACTACAACCTATTAAAGATTAATGAAGAAATGAATAAATTAAAGAATAATAAAGATATGCAATATAGGGATTCTACTTATCCTGAAAACAAGAGCTTTCAGGGCAAGCAGACTCCAAATTCCTTTAATAAATCTAGTCGACCTTATAATAAAAATTATAATGACCAAACCAGAATCTATAATAATAATAAAATCACAAATAAATATAGGGATACTGCACATTCTAAGAACAAGAATTCCCAGAGTATACAAACTCCTAATACTTTTGCTTTTAATAAAAAACATGATAATAGAAATTACCATGCTTCTCAAAATAAGCATTTTGAAAATTATAAAATTAAAGAAAAGAAAATATTTAAACAAAATTTTAATTCTAATAATATCAATAACAATTTAAATAATAATAATAATGAAAATACTTATATAAATTTAAAAGAATCTAAAACTAATATAGAAAAATTTATTGAAGATGCAAATTTAAATTTTAATAATTTAATTAACAAAATTGAAAAAATTAATCATATAACTAAAGGAAAAATAAATGGTAAATTAATAGCCCCAAAATTGTATAAGTTTATAAATAACTTCAATTGGAAGTTCCAGAATATTCGACACATAAATAAAGAGTTGTTTTATCAAACCAAAAACGTTGCAGTTTATGAAAAAATGTGCTCAAAAAATTTTTTTCGCGTAGGGCGCGAAAAAAGGGAAATAGTTAATGTAAGCAGCTCATCGGCCTGCGGCCGATTCGCTTCATCGAGGGGAGGCTCAATTGATGATCTGCTAAATACTGATAAAACTAAAGCTGACCAATTAAATAGAGACCAACAAAACAAACCCATAACTAATGATACACCCTATATGAATACTTATAACCAACACAAAACTATTAATGAACCAATATACCAAAATATTACCAGTCTTCCCATTAAACACCAGCATCCAATACCAACCTCAGCACAATTTAGAAACCAGATCAAGATATTGAATTCACACCTATGGTCACGTTTTAAAAACAATTCAACCTATTATAACCACATTCGAAATACAAACAACACATTCTCAATTACAAAACACCACAACCGAATAAGCCGCCATCCCAAAGACACAGCAATCCAAACCACCAAACTACCTACCAACAGATTCGAACTATTAGCTACATTCGGCGAACCTCCACTACCACCAACCAACCATACATCCAATTCCTGAACCTAGTAATACTCTAACAAACCCAAATAATGAACATATACTTACTCATAACCCACCTCCACTACCTCCAAATAGAAACCCTATCAACCTTAACATACCACCCACCTCTCCAGGAAAAAATACGAACACCCAATCAATCCCAAAACAACCAACCCTGCTACCAACTATCCCACCCAGAATAAAACTAACTAACCCACCCAACTTAATCCCAAACAAAACTGCCAAGATACCATCATCAAATGAACCTCTCCTGAACCCCTATAAATATTTTTATAATAATAGTATTAATAAGGATAACGATAATAATAATAATAATAATAATAATAATAATAATAATAATAATAATAATAATAATAATAATAATAATAATAATAATAATAATAATATTTTAGTAATAATAATAATAATAATAATAATAATAATAAAAATAATAATAATGATAATAATAATAATAATAATAATAATAACAAAAATGGTCAACAGAATGACTATCATGAAAATCAAGGTCAACAGAATGACCATAAATCTAATAATAATGGTCAAAAGAATGACTATATAAATGATTATCCCCCTCTACCTAAAAAGATTAACAATAAGATAGATAATAACATCCCCCATAAAATTAGACCACCATGTAAGCACCAGAATAATAATAATATAACCCAGACAAAAACCTTCAATAAGAAAATAGATATAACCAATCACTTTAACATAACACTTAGCCCTGTTGACCTAATGCCTCATACCTCTAAGAGCACAGACAAGCATGATCCTCCCACACACCGACCAAAACAACTTGACGAACCTACAATACCATCGAACGAGAACCAAAAATCCCTAGAAATTACCTATAATAAAAGAGACAAACACCTCTTGAGTGAAATAAACAATTTGATTGACCATAAACAACAACAATCATCTGACGCCATTACCTCAAAGTTAGTAAAACAAATAAGTGACCAGAACCTGATAATTATAGAGACCCAACAAATGATACTTAGCCTTAATAAGAAAATTAACTGTAAGAATACTGAACTGAACCCTAGCTTTGATATTGATGACATCCAATTTACACCGACTCCTCCCCACATTGACCCCGGCTTTGATATCAACGACCTTAAATTCACAGAAACGCCTACTGAAGACACGAACCCCCAACCTATACTCCACCAACCTGACCTAAATAACTCAATCACAGAAAATGACTTTGATACCGACTCTTTGGGGGAGATAGAATACCCTAAACCTTCGACTTCAAGACTGCGCTCTAAATCAGTTGACCTGGATGCCCATGACAGCACACCCTCTGACTTCTACGAACCTCTTCCAAACACCCTCGAATCATCACAATCTCTCTTCTCCCCACCCCAAACTAAGTCTATAGTTATGCAATACCCAGAAATATTTTCATCAATAGAAGCCCCAAACCTTAACGGACACTTCGAACTTTACTTTGCCAGAGAACCAAACCCTGATAGATACGACTTAGCTAACCCTAATATAGCAATGACCTCACAACCACCTATTATACCTTCTGCAGTTGCTAGCCCATCATCATCTGACCCCATCAAACATATCCTTCTATCTAATGAAGAAATATTAACTTATAACGCAAGATCCCCTTTCCTCCTTAGAAATAGAGACCCCATATTCAGACTTGGCAGTGAAGGTTACTTAAAATGTGTTGTAAGCAAATGCAAACCTGGCAAAAAAATAGGACCACTGATGCTAGACAAACTGCATAGCCACATGCACACTTATCACAATAGGACCATAAAACCCACAGATACCTTCGACTGTCTGATTTGTCAAAAAAATAAAAACAAGCTTACCATATACAACCTTAAAAGTATCGAGGAACACTTTACAGACTTACACCCTGACAAACAAATCCCTGGCACTCGTGAGCAATACAACGACAAACGGAAAATATTAACCTTCGACCTAAATGACGAGGGCACGCTTGTCTGTGCATACTTAGATAGAAAGACCCCATGCTCTACACACTTAGCTTACGACACCGACCTTATCGAGATAAAACGACATATCACTATCAAACATAAGAAAAAAACATTTGACCCTGAAAAAAGTGTGAGATGCTACTGTGGCACAACTATAGACATAGATGATATTAAGACCCACTTCTCCATCCATAACTCGACTCCAACTATCATAGAAATAGAAAATGACCCTCCAAATCATATCCCAGTTACTAAATCCGGTATAGGCTCAGATTGACTCACACAGCACCACATCTCCATCTTTATGCTTACTTATGCTACCCTGCCCACCACCATCTTTGTAGACAGCTTTATAGGTAAGGCATTTGTAAGCAAAAACTTTAAAACCTTCTTCTCCTCCTTTCCGTTCCACAAATACCCTAACTGGAATGACCTTCTATGGCCCCTGAATCTCGAGAAAACCTATGGGTACTCTTTTATATGAATAAAACCAAACGCATAGCCACCTTTCTTGACCCCACCTGTGAAAATAGCACTGAAAAACACCATAGCTTGACTGAGTCCATAGCCAATGTATTGACCAACTTGCAAAACATAATAGATAAGATCCCAATTAAGATAACTGAACTCTCCTACCCGCAATGCCTGCTAGTAAAAGACTCAGGCTTTTATATCTGTCACTTTGCCTCCTGCCTAATTAATAACTCAAATATTACGCTACCCAATATAGGAGAAATTAAAGAAAAATTAAATAAAACTATAATTAAAATAATTAATAATAAAAAAGATGTCACTGACATCACTAAATATAAACCGTTTATTAATGACTTAATAACGCAAATAAGAGACAACTATATAACGCCAGACGACAGCCTAGGAGAGCTTTATAGGATCCACGAAGCGACTAATCCTGAGAGATATAAGACCAAGCACGCAGTTCCGAACTTCTTAAATAACAAAGACAGAAACAAGCTAGTGTTCGAGCTACGGCAAGGCTTTGATCTCAGGCAAAAAGTCACTATAGGTAGGATACTTAACCCATTAAGCAATATAAGAACCACACCTACCCAACCTGACCTAATTAATAACTTTTCCAAAGAACCCAAACACATGACCAACATATTGCACAAAGAGACACCAATCCTATCCCTGGAATACAGATCACATACGAAGATTGAAGACGAAGAAATGAAGAAGGCCTACAGTCAACTGGACACCAGCTCCTCTCCAGGTAGCGACAAGATTACCTACTCTGACTGGAGGAAAATGGATCCTGACTTCGAATACCTGACAGGACTATTTAATCAGATCATCAGGACTGGACGAAGCCCAACGTCATGGAAGACCTTCAGGACAAAACTGATCATAAAACCGGGGAAGGAACATTCACCGCATGAAGTATCCTCTTGGAGACCTCTTGCCATCCTCGACACAGCTTATAGATTTTTTGCCTCTATCATAAACAACAGGCTATTGTCCTGGATAGCGACGAACAATCTATTAAGCAGGAACCAGAAGGCAGTAGGTACTCCAGATGGGTGCGCTGAACATAACACAGTTATCTCTCTGGCAAAGGAATGGGCAGTCAGGAATGGGTCGGATATAAACATCGTGTGGCTAGACCTCGCCGATGCTTTTGGAAGCATCCCCCATAATCTGATATGGCATACTTTGTCGAGATTGAAACTGAACAAACAGACAATAAATCTTATTAAGGAAATGTATACAGATTGTTATTCAATATATGAATGTGAAGACAAAAAAACTAAGGAAATAAAAGTAAACAATGGTGTTAAGCAGGGGTGCCCAATGTCCATGACCCTATTCAGCTTATCCATTGACTTTATACTTAGGAATATTCTTATAGACAACCCACTTGTAATTAATAACTATGATATAAGTATAATGGCATATGCCGACGACATAGTTTTAATTTCAAAAAATAGAACAGAGATGAGATCAATGCTGAAAGACATAACCAAATATACAGAAATGGCCACCCTAAAATTCAGACCTAACAAGTGCGGATATTTTCAACTTAAGCGCAACCATACTGACCCCTCTCTTAAGCTATATGATGAAAATATACCAATAATAGGAGAAAATAACCTCTACAAATACCTAGGAGTAGACTTTGGCCAAAAAGGCAAACATAGCATAGATGATACTCTTGACTTAGCACTTAACGATACCGAGAAACTCTTTAACTCTGACTTACACCCTGCACAAAAAATACAGGCTTATAAGACTCATATCCACTCTCGCCTAGTATTCATCTTTAGGAATTGTCACGTAAATCACATGATATTAGATAGCAACCGCAATAAGATAGTACAACATAGGGAGAAACAGCTGGGTTTTGATCAAAAAATAAAACGTAAACTAAAAGACGCCTTACAAGATATCCACCAAAATCTTAATAATAACTTCCTATACGCCAACATTAAAATGGGAGGATTAGGAATAGTACCCAGCATTGATGAATACCTCATCCAAAGCGTAGCCCACCTCATAAAGATTTTAAATTCCAGAGATACTGAAATGAAAAAATTTATAATTAATGAACTCATAGTTATTACCCAAAATAGATTCCCAAACCAGATAGCAGATATAGACTTATCCCTAAGATGGCTGAACGCAGAAATTAAGGGGGAAAAATATGGTCCTAAGACAATATTCTCAAAATTTTGTAACTCCATACGTAGGATAAATGAAAAATTTAACATTATTATAAAAATCACTACAGTTAAGGAGCGTTTTGAGCTAGAGATAATAGGTAAAAACTTTAAAACCACCATTGACATAGATTCCCTTAAAGAGACATCAAATATAATCCATGACTTAACTAGCGAATGGTATGCTGATCAATGGTTCATAATGACTTGTCAAGGACATATAGCTAAGACTATAGGGGGCAATAGGCAATCAGCATACCTTATCAAGCATAGTACACTAAATGACCAACAGTTCTACTTTTTGATCAAAGCTCGAAATAATATGCTAAGCTTAAACTATAACACCCACAGAGTTAAGGAAAATGCGAACACTTCTTGTAGGCTTTGCAATAAGGAACCTGAGACCCAAGCTCATATCTTTAATCACTGTACTCAGACATGTAATGCTAGGAGAAACAAACACAATAACGTGATGGAGAAAGCTAGTGAGTATCTTATCTCTAAGGGGTTCTCTGTAGACATTGAAAAACCCCCCCTGGTATCGAAACGCGACTACGACCTGACCTCATTATAAAATCAAAAAGAAACAACATAATCCACATTTTAGACATCAAAGTCCCATATGACCAACTTATTAACTTTGATAACGCCAAAGAGGAAAACTATAAAAAATATAAAGACCTTGCCCTTGAAATAGGTAAAGCTAACAGCTGCCATACAACAGTAACAGCGTTAGTAGTAGGAACACTAGGGTCATGGGACGCTGAGAATGATAGAACACTCACCAAAATAGGTCTCAATCGAACAGAGATTAAAAAATTGGCAAAAATATGTATGACCACTGCAGTTATTTCAAGCTACAGAATATACATGGACCATGTGACCAATAGGATAAGCAATATAGGTACACAAAATTGATGTCTCTGGCACTAAGTGCTTAGATGCACAAACACCTATTTAGCGAAATATCACCCATGTTCAGTAATAATAATAATAATATTAACAGTAATAATAATAATAATAATAATAATAATAATAATAATAGTAATAATAATAATAATAATAATAATAATAATAATAATAATAAAAAAAAAAATAATAATAATAATAATAATAATAATAATAATAATAATAATAATAATAATAATAATAATAATAATAATAATAATAATAATAATAATAATAATAATAATAATAATAAAAATAATAATAATAATAATAATAATAATAATAATAATAATAAAGAAAGGATGATACTTCGCTAATAGGTAAAAAAAACTTTTAATGTATCTACATGTACCTAGTGGCATATTATGCTTACTAGTGCATCCATACAGATGAAAGAAGATAAAAAATGTTACTTGGGGTATGGCATACTTCCAAGTACGCTAATAAAATAATAATAACAGTAACACAAAATAAGGTTGGGTTATTAATAACATTGGATGTCATTAATAACCTTGTGACACGAATATTATTAAAAGTGAGGGTAGAAGCATTAGATGCTCGCTAGCCGACACTCTCCTACCCTTAAAAATAATGGGTACGAGACCATGCAGCTCCCAATAGAGCACTGGCACTTAGATGCTACTGCCTATTTTTTAGAGGACAATGTGTTGATACCTAGCCAATATCAACGCATCAGCAGGCATAACCAATCAGAGGTATGCCTGTGAAGCATCGCACAATGATGCTCAACAAAGGCTCTGTACTGGCATGAACTGGAGGAGGGGATTGGCGGGAGTGCTGTCAATTGGAACTGAGTGTTGTGATGGTGACTACTGATGATCCTCAAGGGGAACACAGTAATATCTTTGAAAAGTAGAAAATCAAAACCAGCTGAAACTCTCACGTTTCTGCTTATCCGAATGGATTGAACCTACTCTTCGGAGAGGCTGGTAAAACCAAGCTTGGCTCACTAACATTTGCGACGGGCCCATTCTACTTATCTTACTCAGGGTGATCAAGGTTTTCCCGCTTCCAGGTATCGCGTACTATCGCGAGGGTGTCACTATTACCTCTCAGTACTCTCTCTCATAATTACCATACACTAAGAAGAAAAGGAAGAAATAAACAAAACAGGAAATAGAAGGAAAGTTGTCATAAGCTTTAAACACTACCATTAACCAAAGAAATCCATTATTGTCGAACACTCCATCATACTTATTGTTTGATTTTTCAGCATTAGCTGTTTATGTTATGTTTCTGGTATTCACTTCCTATCATTTTATTCAACGACTTTATGATTTGTGTTTTGTGTTTTGTCTGCTCACACGACAACATTGATTAAACTTTGATTTTAATCATTTACATTTATTCTAATTAAAGTTACAAGTACTAGTACTAGCTGTAATAAAAATTGTAGTAGTAAAGATAATAATACTTATCATAATAATGATACTTAAAGATAATAATGATACTTACAATAATAATACTAATTATAGTAATAATTATGATATTAATAATAATAACAATGAAATTATTCTAATAATAATCATGTTAATAATACTTATGTTATAATATTTTTACATCAATATTAAATAATTCTAAAATTAGTATGAACGCTCCAACAAATCAAAGCAGTTGCATATGAGTAACTATTTCCCAATTATTCTCTTTCCTTCTAAACTAATTACACTATCGCACTTGTTGTTTAATGTTTCCGCTCGCTTGTCCCACGAAATCAATTCTATCATCCCGGCTGAGCCCCCAAAATTATGCTGGGCACTGATGGGTCCTTAAAATAGTTTTGAACTGAGTAAGGGTTATTATTCCCACCCAACGCCTGCATAAGAATTTTGAACCGCTAGTCACCCGTCATAAATGACGTTGGTACTGTGAACTAGTGGGTGGAAGGTTAGCAAAAGGTGAGCTCCTTCTCAAGAACTGCTAATGCCCTAACTCCCCTCGGGTCCATGAGCTGTCATAGAAGACTTCATGCTCTTACTTGATCGGTCCTCCTTTCATCTATCTATATAATTACCAATTTATCATCACTAACTTATCTATCCATTAGCTCACTCCGTTTCCCATATTCAACAACTTCAATCCCATCCACACGTCAATAACAAATTCAACATTAAAGTTAACAATTAACAGATTACACACAATGAGTGTTAATATAATTTTATATTTTAATCAATATCATCACGGTAAGTATTATGTCATCTAGATGGGGAAGGGATGGGTATATCCTTTGCTACTTATATGTCCTCACGGCATCTATCAACGTATTCATAACCACTTAATTATAACAGGCATTAGCAACGATCATATTGACAATACCTGTGATAACCAAGGGTAGGTGCATAGTTCATTATATTATCAACATTATAATAACAATACGAAGTTTATATTTTTCTATTTAGGAAACTAATTTACAAAATTTAAATTTATTAAATTCAAATATAAAAATTTTAATTTAAATTACCATAAAGTGATTTATAAAATCTTTTATTATAAAATGAAAAAAAAATAATAAAAAAAATTTTCCAATAAAATATTTTATTTTAATTTTGTTTTTCTTTACTTATGTAATTCATTCCTTGCTTTTCACTCGTTGTTATAGCAACGAATCAAACAATTGGAAATTTTCAAGGTTATAATTTTGTATTTCTTTTTGAAAATTATTTTTAGGCCCCTCAGGTTCTCCTGATCCGCCAGATCTCTTCAAGAGGCATCTTCTAGGTTCGACGTCTACTATCAAGTATAATCTTTCATTTTTAATCATTTCGTTCATTGTTAACCCTCAGAACATCCAAAAACAATCTGCAAAGGAATTCCCACATCGGGTTTTATTCGCTGGGAATTTTTGTTTTTCGTAAAGGTGACAATCTTTATGTTGCATTTTTTATTTGAATAAAGTTTTGTGATTTTATTTATATTCCTTTTTTTTCTTTTCTTCCATGAAATAGTAAATATTATAATAGTAATTAATAGTAAATAATGGTAACTAATAATATAAATAATGGTAAATAGTATAAATTTAACCCTATTCATCAATAATAACCATATCTTAACAGTAATAATAATATTTATAATGACATCAACAACAATAGTTTCCTAACAATCACAAGTGATATTAGCACTCATAAGGATAATAATAATATTAGCTTTACTATAATGACGATAGCGGTAATAATAACAATAATAATAGTATTAATATTAAAAGAATAATAATCACAATAATGATAATGATGATAATAATAATCATAATGAGAAATTAATAATAATGATACTACATTATTAATGATGCACTAACAATACTCATGATAATAATATTAATATTTTAGTAATAATAATAGAAATATAAATGATAATATTAATAATAATAATATTTATAATAATAATAATAAAATAATTAATCTGAAATTGATAATATTACGAATGTTCATAATAATAATCATAGCAATAATAGTAATGATTTCAGGAGCATACTGAGTAGGTTATTGAATTTAATAATACTATATAGTTCTAGTGGTAATAAGAAGGTATTAATAATATTAATAATAATAATAATAATAATAATCATAATACTATTCTAGTAATAATGATAACAATTTGAAAATAATAATACTACTGATAGTAATGATGATAATAATAATAATAATAATAATAATAATAATAATAATAATAATAATAATAATAATAATAATAATAATAATAATAATATTTTAGTAAGAATAATAATAATAATAATAATAATAATAATATAATTAATAATAATAATATTTATAATAAAAAATAATAAAATAATTAATATGAAATTAATAATATTACTAAGGTTAATAATAATGATAATGATAATAATAATGATAATAATAATGATAATATCAGAAGTATACCTAAATTTAATTAATAAGCTATCCTCATAAATGCTACTATATAGTTCTGGTAATAATAATAATGTGTTAATAATATTAATAATAATAATAATAATAACGATAATAATATTTTAATAGTAATAATAATAATAATATTAATAATAATAATAATAATAATAATAATAGTAATAATAATAACATCAATATGAGATTCATAATAATTTTATTACTAAAAATGGAAATGAAAATAATAATACTAATAATATATATAATTATTTGATAACTTTAATAATAACCGTGGGTGGGTTTGAAATAATGGCCGAAATAATAAAACTATGTAACCGTCAATATTAATAAGGATAATGTTTATATTAGTAACAACAATGGTGTCATAAAATAATATTATTAACAATGATAATGAATATTAAAAATAAATGAAATTAATAATAATAATAAACATAATGGGTACGTTAATAGTTGTTTTATGGATTGTGGGGTCGTAGATTCAATTTTATGAAACGAACGGCGTTCGATATCCAAGTGACGAGGTAACGTACAATCTTTTGGGGTGACATTCAAAATCGACTTTAGTACGTGAATTTGATACGAATGATGTTGTCGCAAAGAAAATCTGGTCTGTGGCCGATTGCACTTCCTAATGTGATTAGTCGCGAATTTTAGTGAGCTATGTAATACTTTTATACTGGAATAAAATTTGTTAATTACACAAAAATTCTTTATGATTCTTCTATATGCTAGTCTATATATGTTTCGTTTATTGTATATAAAACTTTCTATTTAATCTTTCCCAGGACCTCGACACTACTCTTTCGAGGGTCGGGCGATAGGATTTAGGAAGGGGAGAATACTGGGCAGGCCTGGTTACTACCGGCACCGCGGCTTCCCCCACTAACGACCGGTTCGATCCGGGGTATCGAAAAAACAATTTCATTTTATTATCTAGTTTGCATGTAAGTCTATTGAAATTTGGATTCGATATTTTTTTTTTAAGATTTAATTCCCTTATGATGGAAGTCCGACGATTACGTCGAGTTCTTCGATCAAAAAGGAATTTTCTTTAAAGCTTAGATGAAATAAAAAAAATATCATAATAATCATTTCGTATTATCATATCATAAATATATACATAATAAAAATAAATAAAATAAAATAAAATTACTTCGTTGCAATAAATGACTAAAATTAATGCTTGGTAAAAATGAGTAATGACTAAAATGCATTAATTTTTGCTCAACCAGCACCGCCTTTTATATCATGATTGTTGGTGTGTGTGTTTTGATGCAGTAAAACAAATATTTCTCGAATATTCCAAAATTATAAAAATTTTTATTCTTTTTGATTTAAATTTAAATATTTACATTTTTATATCTCAGAATTTTTATTAAATTTTTATTTATTTTATTTTTCTTTAATTTCCATTTTTAACTAATTTCAAATTTTCTGCTCAAAACCACACAGGCGTTATCGCGCTGGCTAAACAAAAATAAAAGAAAAGGGTTTTTATCAGTTTTTGCCCAACATAACTAAGCATTCATAATCAGTTAATATGTTCCATTGACAACCACTAATAGTAATGATGATTTCTGCGATGCCTATAGACATCCATTTCTGGGGCCGGCCGAGTGTAAGGATGCTCGCGATGTTCTTCGGCTGGCTTCTCAGTCCTTCTCATATGTCACGGACGGATCTTTTGGGGAACGACCACTTTGATGGCCGTAGATCGGATGTTTAACCTTTCGTTGTCGAGATTGTACGACGTATTGTACGGCGGGGCGTACCCGTCCGTACTGGAGATCCGGCCCGCGGCAATGTCGTCGTTTACATTGGCGAGGTAGCGTCTTGCACGATCCACTTCCTCATTAGTCTGTCGCTGATGTTCCTCAAGACGCGCGAGAAGGAACTCAGCTTGGCCAATGATCTCCCTGGCGGGATTTCGACCCGGCTCCCGCTTTATCGCGACGAACGGGAGCTTGACATCTTCCGCTTGTTGTAGGCTACCGCCTCTGGCCTCTCTGACTTGGGATTCGTTGAATCCCGCATCCCACATTGCCTGACGGCAACGGTTTACCGCATGCACAGGAAAACACACTGTGATATGGGATTCATCAATCCACGAATCGTCTAAAAGAAACTAATTTTAAAAGTTTTAATACACTCTACGTACACTCTATGGAGAGGAAATTATTTCCTATTCGCTACAATTTCGTCGAAAAAGTTGATACGTTGACCTAAAAGAATCAAAACTTTGTAGGTTTTTCAAGCATATGATTATTTTCATTGCATTAATTTGTAATACGATATTTGTAATTTAATTCATTTTTCGGACACCTCTTAGTATAACTAATTTACAAATAAATAACTAAATTAACAATGTAACTATGAATTAACTTAATTAAAACCAAACTAGAACTAAATGTTAATCGCGGGATGATGTTTAGTATGTCTTTCTATGGGCTAATAAATGTTAAATTCTTTGCATTAAACCTGTTCAGTTTTGTTTAAATTAACTAGTTAGTTAGTTTTCCATATCCTAAGTAACGAAGTTACTGTCACAAAAGCTGAGAAAAAATTCAACTTTATCGTTAGTTACTTGGTAATTAATCTTTATGGACATTACTAATCGTAAGTAATATTAAGTATAATATTTTATTCATTTAATTATCATATCACTTTCTAGTTATATTTCATTTAGAATGTATTTTTATCGTGTACGGGAACGGAACTTCTCCTGTTAATATTACAAGACTTATTTCAACTTGATAATGACATTCCATTTAAAAATTATCTATATACTTATTCTTTAGTATTACATAATAAATATTATTTTTATAAAATGAAAATACATGCGTGCCAATACAAATTATTTTTATTAAATGAAAATACATGCTTTTAAAAATTATATATAGAATCTATATTATAGATTCATTTCTATAATATGCTGACATATTTTTTAATGGGATTTTTGTTGCTGAATATTTCTCGATAATGCATCAATATCCTGATCATAGTTTGACAATTTTAATGAAATACAAGCCTCCCCACATTCATCGGTAAGTCTGTTTCGTACATCAGATTTTATATTATTCATAATCGAAAATAGACTTTCACAGCTATACGTTGATGAAAATATTGTTAGAATAGCTAAAGACAATTTCTTCATCGCATTAAATGTTTCTGGGAGCGAACACCATGTCTTCAACAACATATTATTCATGTTTTCGTATTCTTCTTCATTTAATCTTTTTTTTTCATTATTTTCTTTTTCTTGCCTTAACTCTATAAATTTCAGCTTCCAAATAGAACTTGATTGAAACTCTGCCAACTGCATTTCTAAATTCTCCAACTGTAACCAGTCTAATTGATCCATTTTAGCAGTTTCCAAATCAAACTTGTCTGGATATTTAATAAAGTTAATTAATGGTTGAAATTTTTTGAAATCTTGAAATCTCTTAGCAAAACTGTCTTGTATGTCATTTATAACTTGGCTATAAAAATTTATATATAGAATTTCACGTACAAAGTTTCCGGTGGCTAACGCCATTTAATATACAAAATCTTGATTTATTGTATTTTTGACCATTTTCCAATGAAATTTTAAACATGTCATGGTCATTAAAGTTTTTGTATTTCTCGATACTTTGGAAAAAAGAAAATTTCAAAAATGTCATAGATTCTTTTCTTAGACAAGTTCTTCTCTTTAAAAAAATTTAAATTTTTTGGTAGACAAATCTAGAAAAGATATGAAATGAACGTGGTCAGCAATTATATAAACAACGTCATTCTCTTTGTTTTTGCAGAAATAGATTTCTAAAAATCTCAAATCCCCGCGCTATGGCACGATAAAACAAAAAAGTAAAATTTCACTTAAAAATCAATATTTGCACATTTAAATGAATACTTGAATTATTTTCTAAAAGAATTTGAATTTAAAAATCAATAATTGTACTTTTAAATCAATAAAAATAAAAAATCGTTAAAAGTCAATAATCGAAAAATAAATAATTGAGAAAATCAAGAATCTCAGTTATGAGTTTTCGCTTGGGGGTTTGGTTGCAAACCAGTGCGCTGTAAATAAGAGTGGCGCGCGGGGCTCACATCTACCTACTTCCATAGTGTAACCATATGGAAGAAGTTCGATATTCTTACTCATACATTTACTCAGCACATCATTTAGATTCTCATGTATCCAAACAAAGATCCCAACCTTATAGATTATTAATATCTATATAAAGAAGTTATGTATCTTCAGAACTTGCGACGGAATGTTTGTTAACAAATTTTACACCAACCCGTATTACTCCTTCATAAAACTTATACATTTCCATATTCTGTAGAATTTCTATGGGTTCCTGTAATGTCATGAGTGCAGACCCCCCTGACAAACCAGGAATGCCATAAAAATTCAGAGGTTCTAGATCATTATAAGCAGTTGCCTCTGTTCAAAATTGCTTAAAACAATCCGCAAGTAAGAATACGTCCAAATTTAGGTATACTAACATGTAATCTAGCATTGTTTGACAATTTTGCAAAGTCTTAATTTCTTGAGCTGTAACATATAAATCATCAGATAAAGAACTACAAATAGGTAATTCATAACTCAATTCAAGGACCTCAAGAGATGTAGCAAAATTATAAGGAAATATACTCTTTGCCCTCAAAATTATATCATCGAAAACAGAACAAATTAACGGTAATTCAGAAATTGTCTTCACAGATTTTGCTAATGAAGAATTTATAAACTGCATGCTTTCAATAAAACGAACAGCCTATTTGTCAATATATACAATGAGGGAAATGAATGTTTCTGTAGTTGTTGGAATAATATTTAATTTCCAAGGTGGAAAATCATTCAAACCATAATTTAGAATATGATGCAGATCATATCTCCTCAAATTGTGAAGGACAATTGGTAAATACTTTTGAATTTGTCTAGAAACATGACAATCTCTGCAAGTCGTCCCGAGATACTTGCCTGATAGGTGACAATGATCCTTAACTCTATCTCTTATAAACATTTTACAAAGATAGCAGGTCCTACAATTTTTGAACTCCTGTTCCTCAAAGAAAGACATGGGACCTATTGGTTTTTTATCATGCACATCATAATATGGCAGGACAATTGTGATAGCAATTTTCTCCACCTTCTTTAAAAAAGCCAAAACACAATCTTCACCAATAAAATTAAAATATGATTTTATATTATCATAATAACTGATTAATAATAGACCTGCTGTTATTGGCATGTGTATTTGGTAATGTTTTATGTCACGAGACAAAATTAACTCTATAAGAATTTAAATTCATCATTAAGATTTATTTCAAAAGAATGGTCGTTCAAATCAGTATTTAAACAACGTTTATAATTTTCGACGAACTTGGTATTTTCTGAAATATCGCTGAATTGATATAAATACTATATATATATATATGTAAGATTTTATTACTACTGTTGGTGTACGGAAAAACTTTATCAGCGAAAATTTGCATCCCTCATTAATAACCTTCTTTTCCTGCTCTAGGGTTAAATATCCATGCACACCACAAGATTATCGCTTACCATCATGCACCCATGATCGAAACCATGTTAGTACTATGCGCAACAGCCGAATGCCATTCGAGCAGGTGATAATTGTTTCCAATACTACTCCTCGAACGACCTTCGTTCCCAGTTCACTGCGGCCGCTAGAAGGTCTTACGCTTTCCATCCTGATCCCGAAATCTTTAAGGAGAACCTGGCTTATTGGGTTTGGGAATTTGGTAAGAATTATGAGAATATTGATTTGTGCGCTACATTCCTTTCTGAAATGTTGAATCTCAATTAAGGGGTTTTTTGCGAAATTATCACAGAACTTTAACTACTAATTTGTGGCAACCCCGATTGTTATTACGGCATTTTATAAGTTGTCGATAGAGTTATCCCTATTTACCAGTTCAATTTCACACAACTTTCCTACCCACTAATTATACAATAATCGATTAATTATTAATTGAATTATTAGTTATGTTAAGAAGGTAGAAGACAAACGAAAAAAAATTAAATCATATAATTCTTAACTACTTTTACTATTAATACTGAGACACTATAATAAAATGATACAATAGAAAATACAGTTAACATAGAGTCGCTAGGAAGATGAATCGATCAGTAACCCATAAAAACATGTCTGTCAATTTCAACACTCGATTTACTTGGGACCGAGGTTCCAACGCTAGGTCTCGAGTCAATCTTCTGCATCGATCTCGACCGGCAGGCGTCAGCGTTTCGGGTAACTGGTAGAAGGGGTCGACGTCACTTGACCCAGTTCTACTCGAGATGAGTTGGGTGATTCCACTCTGAATTGGGGATCTAAGGAGGTCCGCTTACTTAGAAAGCCTTTTTCGATAGGAGTAAGATCGAGCATCGTAGAGATGCGGATTTGATTGGACGGATCATTTTCTACCGCACTTAGATCCATTTGGACAGCCGACGGGTGGTGAAAGAATGGAGATGATGGGGCATAAATCACATCCGGATCTAAAGCAGAGAGCTCCACTTCCTCTTAAGCTAGAGGCGGGTCGACCATTTCGGCTTGCTCTCCTGCTCTCAAATTCGCCTGTATAAGAGCGATTTCTGCCCGTCGTCTCTCTCGACGACAGCGGTTCCAGTTGGGCCGACGCCACTAAATTCCGGTTTCGTTTTTGATTATCCCACTCGGGGGAGGTCCATTTACTGGTGGAGCCATCGAGGGAAGAGGGAGATGCTGCGCAGGGATAATGTCTAACTCCTGCGCCCATCGTCGACTCGGTAGGCGAGTCATGAGCTTGTTCTCCGTAAATATCTGCCGGAGCGTAGCGCTCTGTTCGGATATTGTAATCCGCTGGCTCCGGCTTTCTACTATTAAATCATCCATGGCCCGAGACAGGAGGGAAATCCGTTGGTATAATCCTTGCGTTGTTTCGGACGAACTCCATGTGCCCTTTACCTTTTGGTATTTTGTTTGAAGGGTGACGAAATCACTCTCAAGTTTTTCTAACGTTGAGTCATGGCCACGACGGATTGTGACATCCTCGGGATGCGGCGTAAGTTTGATAGCGTAGACATCACAGGGACGATTTATGATTGATGGTTACACTAGTGAGTTTTTTGACGAAATTGATTTTAGTGTTTTTCTTCCAACGACGGTCGTTTTGAGTGAATTAAAGTTCAGAGCTCGACTTCGAAGATATAGAAAAATGAAGGAGTTTTGTTTCAAATTGACTGACTAAAAAATGAAAGTTTTATAATAAAAATTGTAATTATTTAGGCATAGTTTGTCGTGATGTGAATCTGAAGGCGTGATTCTCTATATATAAAATGGGTTTAACTGAATTCGTTGTCAGTGGTTTCGGTTGCATACCGAGGGGATTTGTCTTCTAATGAATTAAAGTTTATTCGTTCCCCCTGGGGCTAGCGTATTAATTGACCACTATGACCTTACACACGAAGAGTTCGAGAGAAAAACCAAGTGTAGATTACTTGACTTCAAATTCGGCATCATTTATTCAGGGTTGTAAGCCAAAAATTTAACTCGGATTACCGGATACATCACCAGTGGCGGAAGATATCACGCGAAAAACTTTTGGTGGATATTGTCATATGTACTGTTAACAGGGGATAGTCTCATCGATCCCAGTCCCACATTCTATCTAAATGTCTAATGTTTCCGTTCTAAGTGGACAAAATCTCGCTTTTCTTTCAAAATACGGGTACATATGTTAACGTTTTCAAGTTATTCTAGTATTGAGTGATCTCATTTATATATCAATTTTAATAATAGTAAATAGCATTAAATGGCAATATTTATAATAAATAATCCAAATTTTTCGTGAATTAATATTGGAAGCGACTTTCACCATAAAAAAGAAAACTTTGCTGCATCGTGGAGGGGTATGGGGTTCTCTACCTATGTCATCCATTCAACATTTTTCAGCTTTCATCGTTAATCCTGGGTATAACAGAGAGATTTCACTTGTATGGATTTTAATGATCGGGATTACTTTACAATATCATTACAAAAAAAATAATCAATGAATATTTACTCACGAGTTTTCTAAACAATCCGTTCGTATGAAAAATTCCACGCGTGATGAAAAATCGATTATTTGGATCACACTTTTACCAGTTTTTTACAATTATATTATGGACTATGAACTCGTGTGTAGGGATATTGTAAGTATAGTCGTCATGGTTGATAGACCGAAGTTTATGTTAATTTCATACACGGGATGTTCACTACACGTTTTATTATACGGCGATTGTGTGACTTGTATAGGAATTTTGAACATTTCGATGGCCTATGATAATTTAGTCGGGTCGTTTTCAAATAGGAGTTGTCTTAGCTTTACTCCTTCATAATGTTCATTAACTATCTGGTAGTCGTTCTAGCGTTAAGTTGCCTGTAGATTTATTATGGTTCTGGAACTATTGAGAGAGTCTCGTTTTGATCTGACACTTCCCCAATGAAAATTTTTTCCGGTTTGACATTGCCTGATTTATAATCCTTATGACGTCGTTATCCTACCCCTGCTGCCCAGTCGTACATGATTTCGAGGTGTATACAAAAATTTCGCCTAATGATCGTCTAGCGATCATCTCTAATACTCCTAATTGATAACGCTCTTCCCATGGTTTAAGATTTCCTGCTCGCCTCGACCGACGTTTCCATCAGCCGTTGCGAGTTGTTTAACGGTGCCCAGCGGGTAGAATCCTGCGTCTTCCAACCAGACCTCGTCGCGGACGACCGAGATTTCAGGAGAGCTCGGCCCGCGATCTCAACTAGCGGAACTTAATTCGCCAGCCAGATCACCGACCTGCCTTCCTGATAGCTATTTCAATACATATTATATATAATATTTAGTGGAACCTCGACATATATAATAATATCATTAAAACATTAAAATAAATTAATAAAAATAATAGAAACGTTACAAATATATAATTAAAAACGATTTACATTCATGATAATAATAAAAAATGTCCTTACCTAATAAAATCGATTCAAATAAAGTCGAACAAAGTTTTGTAAAAGTTTTGTAAAATTAGGTAAAGTTGAAGTTGAAGTTGAAGTTTTTAATAATGAATTTGGTCACTGCTTATATAGTAGTTTTGTGCCTGTGTGCAAACAGTAGGCGATTTTTCGCCATTTTAAGGGTTTCTAATTATTTTTATTAACCTCAAATTATTTTTATAATTTTATATATATTTTTCCTTATTTTTTGCTATATTAATGTTATGTTGTTGGATTTTATTTTTATTATTACTTTTCTATAATACTCTTTTTACCCTTGATATTTTATTTCTTGGTCGCCGCTTTTGCCTATGTTTTTTCTAAGCATTATTTTGCAAGGTTTTTGGCAGTTTATTTTATTTCATATCTGTTTCTTTCTTTTCTTTAATTAATTTTTGTTTTATTTAATTTTGTTATATTTTTTTGTTTAATTTAATATGTTTTATTTTATTTTTGATCTCTGCTTGCGGTGCGTTTGCATGTACAGTGACCATTTTCTTTATTTTTATTTTTTGTTTTATAGTTTGTTTTAATTTTGGCTCTAAGCCCAACACTACATTAAATTATCTACTTATTTTTTAACATTTAATTTTTAATTTATTTATTAATTGATTTAATATTAATAATCCTTACAGACTCAAAGTTTGCATGCATTACGAAAGGCGAAGTATTCATTTTTATTTGTAGGGAGCATGTATATGGCAATCCCTGTTTGATTTTTAGCACATAATTCAACACATGCCCTAAACGTTTTATCAAGATTAAAACCATTTAAACAATGAGGAAACCAGTTTACTCTTATTTGGTCATTACATATATGGTTAGAATAGCATTTCAATAATTTATTTAAATTAAAAGCTGCGGTATAATGATATTTATCATCGTCTAGTAAAAGTAAAAGATAAATAGGTTTATCATTAGTAACCTTGGATCGGTGTATTATATCCATTTGCGGATGATGGGTACATAGTCAATGTCTTCATTTCTAATATTTGGTGTTATTATTGATTTATATTCTAAAACATTTATAGCAAGTTTTAAATGTTCATTTTTCCGTTTTAATTTTGTATGCTACATAACTTCATGGGACAGTCGGTAATTGGGTCATAATTTAATTCATTCAAGTATTTTGTATGGGATGATACACGCTACCTATTGTTAATAATTACATCAAGTTTTAATAATGATAATACGCTATAAATACAAGATGTATGGTCCATGTTTTGTACATTTACAAGTGCGTTTTTACTAATTAACGCTGCTGGTGTTGGTATAAAACTATGACCACCTAATTTATTTATGTGATAAAATTTGGTCAAAATAAAATCTATTTCTTTAATTTTAACAACCCGCCATCCATTACTTAAATGGGTAAATTTCTCTAATTTTTCATTTAATCTATTTACACCGCCTTCAACTAAACTATCAGAAAAAACAATCGCATTATTTGAAAAGAAATTATCTTTAAATTCTCCATCTTTTTCAAATTGTATGAGAACAGAAAATTGAACTTTGACATCCCCATTTTTTCAACTTCGATTTTAATTTTATTTAACATTTTATTTGTGATGATGATTTGAATCACTTTTTGACTTTCCATGTCGAATCGAATATTTTTTCGTGACCCTTTAAAATCAACTTCAATTTCAGACTCATCATTTATAATAATAGAGCCTCCTATTTGATTAAATTTTATTTCAGTGCATCATCGTCACTAATAACTATAGGTTCAATTTTAATAATTTAAGTAGGGATACACGGAACAATATTTGCAGTAGATCTTTTTGATTTTTGATATTTTATATTTTTACGTTTCATGTTTTTATTATTTAAATCATTACTTTTTGTGTTTTTATTACATTATTATTATTCTTTTTATTAATTATATTAAAAAGGTTCTTTTTACTTGTAATTAATTTAAATGGTTATAGTGCCCTATATAAAAATCTAAATATTTAATCTGCTGGGCAATATTGCATATTTGATGCCATTAAACTTATGACTGTAATATGATGTCACAAGTTCATGACAAGCTGAATTATGCCCGATTCCTGATACACAATATCGAGGATATAACTAACCCGTTAATTATTTTTATTATTAATTTAAAATATTTCATAATAAACTAGAACATAATAAAGTCTATATATAATTAGCAGCATAAAACTATACATTATTTTATTACAATTTTTATATAATCATAAATTATTATTATTGTTATGTTAATAATTTAAATGACATTAACAAATATTAAATATAAATCAATGTTTGTTGGTAGCGTCATAAAATCTAAGTTATTTGAAATTTCATATTAAAATAAATTATTATTTTCTTAAATTATTAAAATTAAATATATATATATATATACAGGCCTGGCTCTTAGTTTTTTTTGTGTGTGCGAGAAATGTTTGGCGCCTTTGATTTTTTTTCCAATAAGTTACTAAAAAGCTATATTAGAATGGTTCAAATAACTTAAATACCAAAGAACCGAAAGCCAATTTCAATGCCTGAAAATAGGTATAAATACAAAAAAATCGTTATAAATTAATTGTCTTGGAAGCGCTTTTTTGAAAAATAAAAAAAACTTCTGTTTAAAAACTTAAAAAAATTTTATTTGCCAATACTTTTTGTTAATATTAAAATTTCATATTGTCTTTTAGGCGCCTTTCACTTTTTTCACGGTTTTCTCAAGACCCAAAAACTATAGTTTATTACGTAAAAAAGATACTATGAAACCTAAGGGTGTTAACTTAATTGGTACAGAGATATGTCATCAGTCATATTTAGACTGTTATACTAATAATTGGATATTATCGGTGCCACAGACTAGGATAGGGACACGCAACCATCAATTTTATACTTTCAAAAATAGTAAAATCGCATGCAGTCATGCATTTGGTCATTATTTAGGTTTCAATGTCGAAGATGATTATGACGGAAATATGATGTCACAACAGAAGAACATCATCGGATTGATAACATTTACAATGATATTTTGGATTAGATAATTCAGTTCAATAAAATTTAATGTAAAACAATTCTTGTTTTTGATGTTGAATTATTCAGTTATTATTATTTTATAATTTCAATTTACAAACTACCATGCCAGCACTTGTCATTTTCCATTCGGGACAGAGGGTTTAACAACTGATTGATTTTATATTAAATCAAAATAGGTGAAGGTTTTGGTATTGCTTACTATGAAATTTAACTTTTCATAATTTAACAATTTTTGATGTCAAAATTTACATGTAATTCGTGCAATGGTTAAGGAACTTGGCATAAAATATATCGTAACGTCTATAATAGTAGCAATGAAATTAAAATTAATAAATTTAGATTATAATATAAATAATAAAATTCACATATAAAGTTTATAATACTTCCACAAGTAACACAAAATAATACTATATATAATACCAAAACATTAGGTGAAATTTATTAACATATTCGATGAAATTTTTGGACAAGGTCATTTCGACTCATTTGCATCCTGTTCTTTATCCACTGTTTCTGTCCGGATGATATCCTATTCCATTTCTTCGTCGCAAATGTTGAATATAGTCGGGTTAATATAATTCCATTTTCATACGCTAGTGGCCTTCGATTAATCAACTTTAAAGTAAATTTGATTAAGTACATATTCTAATTTAATGGTATTTGGGTATTGCGATTTTTTTCTAACATTTTCATATTTTTCACCTTCATAGTGTTGGGCCAAAAATAAATGATCCTAAAGTTTGTTCAAACGGATCGGCATAGCACGCAAACACACAACAGGACAATTCAAAATTAAACCCTCGAACACCAAATAAACAACAAAATCTAAGAGACAACGAATAAATATAAAAATTAGAGATATAAAAATAAATTCAAATAAATACAATTAGGTATCAAAAGCTACATAGATATAACACAAAAAATGACCAAAAAATTCAACTAACTTAAGAAAAAAATAATAAATAAAATTGTAATACAAACATAAGAACGAAATATAACGGTAAATAATTCCAAATTTAAGTTAAAGATAAATTAATTAAATTAACAAAAAAAATAAAATAAAAACTATATTAGAAAATTCCAGAAAGTCAAGTTGTTTAATCGTAGTAATTTGCACACACTGATGCATCACAGCACGAACATTCAATATTTTTGGATTCACGACGCATATGACAAATTTCGAGACATGCATTGAATATTTGAACGTGGTTCTGAACTGATTCGAACTGGTTGTCTAAAATTTGAGCAATAAGAAGTTATAAGAATTTATTGAGAAACAATTGAAAAAGAAAATTAGTTTCGAGTCAGACTTTGGTCAAGGAGATTTATAGAAATATAGTTAATAATTGATTTAAAGGTGACTTCCCATAGGGATCCATCTCAGTATCTAATTAATTTGAAATTGTGAATCGTTGTGTAATTGTTGGTATTAATAAAGAATTTTCCAGGTGTTGAGTTATTTCGGTGTTATTTGAAGAGCACAGGGAGTCAGAGGGAACAGTTTCTACCGAACCATTTAAATTATTAACTGCATCATCATCTCTCTTTCGATAGTTGAGTAGATTTTTATATCTTTAGCTATATCTGGATTTTCTTCAAAAGCTAATCTTAACCTTTTCAAATAATCTTCTTCGTTAAGAATTTTGTAATATTTGCTGCGACCATTTTCATCCAAATATGCTCGAACTCTTTCTTTGGATGTTGTTCAATTGAATTATTGAAAAATAGGATTCAATTTTCTTGATAAATTCATCCAGATCATCTTAAATTGAATATACTTTCGGCTGGGAGAGAATTCGCATTTATTCTTGAGTTGAAAGCGTGGTTGCCATGTAAAAAGACTAACATAAAATTTTGCCTGAAGAATTTATTAATAAAAGGCAGATAGTATATATATATATATATATACTACATGTGTGTCTACTGCACATGTATCATTGGGATAAATAATAAACAATAATGTAATCCAAGGACCTAGACAATCAAAATAATCAATCAAATATGCAATCAATCATAAACAATAATTATAAGGGTTTACATATAAAGGGCAGGGAAATCAATTATCCGAATTATACTTCATAATACCTGCAAAACCCACACATCTAATCTGTCAATTACGAAGAATATACGTTTTATTACATTTTTTCTCATAAATCGTAAGGTTGCCGCAAACGAGACTTAATAATACTACTCTACTTTGGACCAGTAATGTATTTTCGACGGATTCTGACAAAACCAAATTTCTTTCAATTAGTACTGTGGGCTTAGTTATTTTTGGCATTGTAACCATGACATACTATATTTCTTACCCTCTAATAGTTACTCGTTGCTAGGCAATGCTGGTGCTGTAACCAATGGTTATGAGATTTCCAAAGGTGAGCTCTGCTCTCAGAACTGCTATTGGCCCGGCCTCATGGTGGGTTCAACGCGCTACCGATAGAAGGTTTACGCGCGGTTTATAATTCTGGTCCCTTCTATGCTAGTTTAAACACTACGCCAAGTCTCTTCCGATTGACTACTCTATTACTTGGTACAGAATCTCAGTAATTCGATATAAAGCTTTCTTAATAAATTCATGAGACAAATCTAAGAAATTTTTAATTTTTAATATACCATTAATATTAGGTTTTCATTTAACTAGTTCGTTCGTTCGGAATTGTTTCCGTTGATTGTCGCAAGCGGCGCTTTGCGCGCTCCGCTTTTTCAATGCTACCAATGGGTATGTTACCGCGTTGCCTTCCTGGCAAGCCAACAGTGCTACCTCCAAACTCCGGATTTGCTTCTATTGGGTCTGGACCAGTTGCTTTTCTTCCGCCAACCCCCGTTGGGCGGCGGTTAATCGCTGATAGGTCAGCTTGGCTCGCGACAGTTCCATCCAAGTCGCTCTGATTTTCAGAATTTCCCGACTCATTTGCAGTAACTGGGCGTGCGATTCCGTGTTCTCCCGTTGGGATTTGATCAGTTCTTTTCCTAATAGACGGAGAATGTCCATATCTGCAAATATTATTATATATATATATTTTATTAGCAACTTAAAAACAATTGGTTCGTGTATCACTAATAATTATATTTATGTTTATTTAACTCGCCATTAGTTTAGATTTATCAATATTATGCGACCCATTATTTCGTTCGGTATCCTCCTCAACGTTTTACTGTGACGTTCAAACAGTCCATCTTTTTATCAAATTCCGATTCCCATTCAACTAATATCAAAAGTTCGCTATGCTAAGACTTAATTTTACTTCAAAGTAGATTCTTCATTAATTCATAATATTCTTGAGTCGTCTTCCTCTCCTTCGTTGATTGTAGTAACTGAAGTTTGAACCTTCTATGGTTAAGTGACTTGCGTATGCATGCTCGTCGTCTGAGTGTGGCGTACTGAGGCGATTTAGAGCCGAGGTTCGAATAAGTCTTCTTGGCACCACCACGTTGGTTAGTGCCTCCATATCATTCAGGGCCAGTTAATTCGTATGAAACTCCATAATCGCTTTGGTCCTCTTTTTGATGTTAAATTCAATGTATGACTAGAGCCAATATGACTTATTGTACATGCTCTTTTTATGTACTTTCTCAAGAACCATACCATTCTCTAAGTGCCAATCTAGACATCTGCCTTCAATTACGTACCCTTTTAAATCATCCTGGGACTGAATTATTTTTTCAGTTGTTTTGTAATTCAATGGATTATTTTCATTCTGCCATTGTGATAGTGATGATTCTATCACATTACCTTTCCTAGAGCAATGTTGAGTCTTCTCGTGGAGTTTTTCAGGGTACTTGAGATCAACAACATAAATATATCCTATTGGATGATTTATTATGGTTTTGACATATTTATTGTCCTTGCAAAATTTTCCCTGTTGGTAGTTCATCAACCATTGCTGTTGTATACAAGAAGTTAGCATCAAAATAGTATAGCGAATTACCTTTATTTTCATCTACTTCTACTACTAACCCTGACAACTCCTGAGAACTCCTGAAAATCCTCCTCTAACTCCTTCTTCAATCATTAAAAGCTGATCATATGTTATTGTCTGAAAAAATGTTTCAATTTAACTTAAGTGAATTTCATTCCACTTACCCAAGTTAATCCAGATAAGGAGTAACAATAACATGGATCAATTTCAAAGTTTTCAAGACAAACATTTTTAAAATTCTCGAAAACATCAGCTAATATAACATCAGCTTATTTTAGGTATTGACACTACTTTCGGGCATTCTTGTTTAAGTTCTATTATTATCTTATCAATATTATTAAAATTATGTATTTCAAAAAATATATTTAAAACATACCAAATATTTTCATCAGTTATTTTTTCTTAACAAAACGATCATAAATAATTCCTGAATTCAATTCAGAGAAACAACGTATATTAGGATCCCTAAGGTTTTCTTTTTTTGAATCTTGTTGAAAACATGCTTTATGAATTCTATTCACAAACTGTATAATAGCTACACGGAATTGATTAGGAATATTTATAAAAAGTTGTTTATTTCTATCCTTTGGTGTTGGTAGAAATATATTACCAATAATTAAACTACTATTATTAACAAGCACAGTAAATATTTTTCTCCAACAGGAATTGAATATCTTCCACTAAAAACAACCTTATTATTTTGTTGGGCCAAAACACAAACGGCCTTGGAAAATGTTTAAATGGTTCGATAACACACATGCAAACATAACAAGCAAATTTAAAATAAACCTATTAAAACATCAATTAAACCCTACCAAATATGAGGAAAAAAGAGAATTAAATATAAAATGATAAACATAAAAATAAATTAAAATAATAACAAAACGCAACAAGATTCGCACGATACAAACACAAATATAACACGAAAACCCAACAAATTCGACAAAAATCGATAAATTAATAAAGTTTCATGAAAATGAAACTTAAATCAAAAATTTTGAATTAGAAATAATTCAATAAAAAATTCTAAATGAAAAGTTATTAAAATAAATTAAAAATAATAAAATTAAAGATTAGAATACACTAGAAAATAACAAGGTCGAATTTTGTTTTACTACATCAAATTTAACACGCGAGGTTAGGGACTGAAAATAGGTATAAATACCGATTCATTTTCACATTAAAACACACCATTTTTCAAACCAAAAAATTACTTTTAAGTTTTGTTTAAAAATCTATTACGAAATTTTTAGGTGAGAATTAGTTTTATTTGGAAATTTTTGATTGAATGGAATGGATCAAGTAATTCTGTATTTTGCTTTTAATATATATTAATAAATATTTATGATGTTTAAAATTTGTTTTCTTAAAATTTATTAAACATCTGTCGAAAGTTTTCCGACCCACAGCCAACACATATCGCAAGTTAGTAAAATCAACATACAATTCAGATTCGTGTAAGTGCGTGGAATATCGCCAATGATCTGTGCCCGTGAAGACCCGGCGTGCGGAACGCAGGGTTGGAACGTCAATACTATCCCGTATAGAAGAAACAAGGAATAAGGAAGGAGTCTATTGGCTGCTTCCTCGTTTCTCATTTCTGCAAAATCGACCTAAATTCTTTCACACACGGCTCAAAATCACCACACCGAGTAGTCCGGTGGGCACTCATTAAATATAATATGAACATAAAATGCGTTTAAGACTTATTAAAGGGAAAGGTTACGGGGAATAAATCAATATGAAATCGCGGCTATAAAAATTAAATTACTAATGAATTAACTTAATTTTGAATTAAAAATTTTTTAATTTAAACAAATCAACCCAAATTTCTATTAACTTTGAATTAGAATTTTTAATCAACTCAAATTTCTAATAAAATGGAGAATTTAATCAGGTTCTGAGTCAAAGCATAGATGCATTTTTGTTGATTACCGTGTAATAAATGAAATCACTTAGAATAAATCCCCTATAGTGCGGTTTATAGAAATAATTCTAACCCTTAAGCGATTATACCACCCGAATAATTGGTTTTATTATAAAACTCTCTAAGGTAGTCATCGTAAGCTATTAAAAATCACTAAAAATCCTTTATTATAATCATCATAAACATTGTAAAGAGATCACTTTAATATGAAAAACGAAATTAAAGTCATATGAACTTTATTTTATTAAAATAAAAATCCCCACTTACAAAATTTGGCATAAAATGACGAAGATAAAGTCCAGATGGTAAGTAGAGTAGTTTGATGTTATTAAGTTAGGATCCCGTCAGGACCAGAACCAATTTCCATTATCAGGATGGTGAACAATGCTTGGCAGAATCAAATCTGAGTAATTCGCGACACTATATGGTAGATAAATCCGACGAAATAATTTTTGCGAACGAGGAAAATCCCCTGAAATTTGCACTAAAATTAGTTAATTACATATATGCGATAAATTACCAAACGACCAGGGAGAGCTAACGAATCGGTAAAAAACTTTCCAACAAATCAACTGGGCGATCAACAGCGCGAAGAAAAATCCAATGACATAAAGCTCCGCGAAATAACAGCGTGATCCGATTCCCTAAATTCACCCGCATTATACGCTAAACAAGAAATTCATTATAATAAAAGTTAACTCATAAAACTTACCCGATAATTCATAAAATCGCAATCCAAAAGTCCAACTCACCTAAACGGTAATTCGTAAATTTACAAGTTACAAAATAAACAATATTACCCCATCTACAACGTCAACTACTACCGCGACCGCTACTCCAATCACCCCATCAACAACCAGTCGTCGACCTGGACGTAAAGAGCGGGCTAAGCGCCGAGCCGCTCGATCTTCAGATAAGTCTGAATTTCATAGCTCATGTATTTAATAGATAAATAAAGCGTGATAGAGATCGTTGTTCATATATATTGTAGTTCCAGTATATATCTTGTTATATTTATATCGTCTTAGTGGTTTGAAACAACATTGTAGACGCGTTTAAATAGGAAGCACCACCCATTTTGTTTCCAAATTAATGACATTAAAATAGTTAGATAAACGATAGAAACTGAGACGCAAGGGGACCAAATAATTTGAAAGCGAGCACAGGTCTTCTAACGACACCTCGTTGGACCCATGGATCGTTCGGCCAATTATAGTGTTAGCAATAACGCTCACTTTTTGCGGACGATCTACCCACTTGAACACAGTTCCAACGTTGCTTAGCAACGGGTGCCGAGTGGTAAGCGAAAGAATATTTGTATGGGGTTGTCTGGGTAACAACCATATAGTCTTAAAATTGTCAAAACCCAGTAACCCACCAATTTTCAATCATAAAAGAATACTTACCTACGGCTTTTTTAATTTCTTGATATTTTAAAAAAGCTGAAAAGTTTTTATCTCGATTACCTTGCATACTATCATCTAGATTTAATCTAATAATCTTTCGTACAATCATCTTTTTAAATATCTCTATTTTTTCATTAGTTGTATTTAGTTTATCACTAACATTTTTTATTTGTTTATTAATATCAACGAAATAATTATTTAATTTTTTGATTTTTTTATTATTATAACTGCCATCAACAATATGATTATGAGTTATTGCCAAACAATTATTTATTTTATCAATTTCATTTTCTAATTTAGTGATGTCTTCTGATTTCTGGACATTAAGAATCTTATGTCCATTCATGTCAAAATCTCTCATTCGATCTCCAGATTCATTAACAAAATTCATTTCAACTTTCTCAAAAATTTGAGATGCATCTAGAGCTAATGTACCTCCAAGCATATTAACTATAACCATTTATTAGACAAAGAATTTCTTAAAAACAATATAAATTGTTTTCTAGTGAATTTAGAACATAAATACCTAATTATTCACAAATACTACTTTATGGATTTTGGACTTGTTGAGTATTATATATATATTGTTCATCAATAAAATATTGAGACATTTCTCTCACAGGAATAATTCCATATAGTAGTGGGATACCGGCCCTCTAGCTCAGAGGCCATCTAGCTCACATACCCCTCCGGCAAAATTTTTTTTCTAAGTTTAAAAGTACAATTTTTTAGAACAAAGACAATGACTCACTCAAGGTCATTGAAACAAAGACCATGACTCATCAAAAATTTTCTAGGTCATTGAAACAAAGACCATGACTCATTCAAGGTCATTGGATGACTCATGAAAAATTTTCAAGGTCACTGAAACAAAGACCATGACTCATTCAAGGTCATTGGATGACTCATCAAATTTTTCAGGTCATTTAAACAAAGACAATGACTCACTCAAGGTCATTGAAACAAAGACCATGACTCATCAAAAATTTTCTAGGTCATTGAAACAAAAATCATGACTCATTCAAGGTCATTGGATGACTCATCAAAATTTTCAAGGTCATTTAAACAAAGACCATGACTCATTCAAGGTCATTGGGTGACTCATCAAAACTTTTCAAGGTCATTCAAAAGTATGTCAAGATCATTGGATGAGTCATCAAAATTTTTCGAGGTCATTCAAAAGTAGGTAAAGGTCATTGGATGAGTCGTCAAAAATTTTCAAGGTCATTCAAAATTTCTCAAGGTCATATTATTTTTAAACATTTTTAAATTTTAATTTACTACTTATAAAAATAAGTAGTATATATTTTGTAAATTATTTTATTATAATTATTTTTATTATTATTAATATTATTATTACTTTTTATTATTCTATTATTACTTATAAAAATTTTATTAATACTTATAAAAACTTTAATTATTATTATTATTTTTATTATTATTATTATTATTATTATTAATATTATTAATATTATTATTAATATTATTATTACTTTTATTTTTCTATTATTACTTATAAAAATTTATTAATACTTATAAAAACTTTAATTATTATTATTAATATTAATATTTTTATTATAATTATTATTATTAATATACTTATTACTTATAAAAATTTGATTATTATTATTATTATTATTATTATTAATATACTTATTACTTATAAAATTATTAATACTTATAAAAATTTTAATTATTATTAATATACTTATAAAATCTTTAATTATTATTATTATTATTATTAATAATACTTTTAAAAACTTTTATTAATATTAATACTTATAAATACTTATAAAAACTTTTATTATTAATATTATTATTAATTTATTAATAATAATAATAATATTAATATAATAAACAAATATATAAAAAAACTACATAAAAACAAAAACAACTACATAAAACAAAAATAACTTCATAAAAACAAAGAATTAATTATAAATACATTAAAATATATATAGTGTTTTTACATTTAAAACATCTATAAAGTAATATTTCGCGTTTCGTCACGCTGCGGCTTTTGCATGAAATAATAATAATAATATTATAAAAATGTAATTATAAAAATTTAAATTTTAAAAAAATTATATCTAAATTTCATAATAAAAATGAAAACTATTACAAGTTTTCTAAATAAATAAGTTTCCAAATTAACAAAAACAGTTTTTAAAAACATTTATTATTCTGATAACAACACGTCATCAATGTCAATTTTTTCTTCGTTAAAACCATCGAAAAGCTGTCCATTATCGCTGATTTCGGTAGAGTCATCAAAACTGGGGCTCGAACCACCGAAAAGCGGCTCATCCAAAAAATTAACTTGGTCACTATCTATTGGATCAACCAAAATAATGCCCAAATGCGATACTGGTATTTTTCCCCACCCATAATCGCTTATCATCGTTATTACTCAAAGCGATTTTACTGTTTTTAAATGTGTACAGCTGATGGTTCCGCGTCCCTATCCTACTTTGAGGTACTGTGAAAACTACGTTTTTATTGTAGCAATCCAAATAAGACTGATGCTTGATGTCAATACCCAACAACTTCACCCCTTAGCCCTCATTGTATCAGATTTGCCTAATAAACTATAGCACTTGGGTCTTAAGAAAACCCACTCCTTATACCCGAGACCTTTACTTTCGTCTTTAAATTTTCCGATCACGGAATCTAATTTCCTCGAGTATAAGGGATGTGCAGGGTCGTAATTCGATGTATCTAAAAGGCTGTCTCTTATCATTGCCGGCAAAAGAATGTCAAGCTTACAGTGCTTAACCTCAAGAAAAAACGAATCAGTGTCACCGGCAACGATATTAATATCACAGTTAAATTTTGATTTATATTTTGCCAATTCATTATATTGTAATTGGTACATCCGCAGCTTAGACAGGTCTAGTACTGATTGGCCAATGTAGCTAGGCCTGTCTAAACATATAGAATTTTTGTTCAGATGAGCAGCAATCAAATCATCCACTATTTTAATGGACTTTTTGAAAGTCGGTTTTGAGGCATATACAATCATCTTTTCAGCTGAATTGCATAGCCTCAAATTCATCCGTTTTTTCAAATTCTCAACGGATTTACCATATAAACTGTTATTAAATAATTTATACAAATCTCTATGAAGCTCGCACTTGGAGTTTGAGCGTAAATCTGTATTTCTTTGTATATATTCTTTAAAAATAGGTGCTTGTTTAAATTTAATTGCCCTATGAATACACTCAACTTCCGCACCCAATTCTATATACAGCTTGAGAAGTCTCCAGTGAAGAACATGGTTCTTCTTACTGTAATGCGTGAGCATTAACTTCTCAACTTTTGAATTGGGCGGGCACATTTTTTCCGGAGCAAGCGGAAAGTCATTCAAATACTGATGCACACGCTCAGGGATATTGATGTCAACTTCCATTGTATAACCATACGGAAGGAATTCAATATTCGCATTCACACATTCACTCAGCACATCATTCAGATTATCATGCACCCAAACAAAATCACCATACGGAAGGTTTTGGCTAAGTGCCCAACCATATAAATTATTAATGTCGATATACAAGAGTTCTGTATCTTCAGAACTTGCAACATGATGTTTGTTAACAAATGTTAACCCACCCCGTATTCCACCCTCATAGAAATTAAACATTTCCATGTCCTGTAGAAGTTCTATGGGTTCCTTTAATGTCATGAGAGCGGACGCCCATGACATTCCAGGAATTCCATAAAAATTCAGAGGTTCTAAACCATTGTAAGCAATAGCCTTTGCGCGAAATTGCTGAAAATAGTCTGCAAGGAGGAATACGTCTAATTTTAGGTAAGTTAACATATAGTCTAACATTGTAGTGCAATTTCAAGCCTATACAACTGAAATATTGTGTAGTATTTGTGTAATTATTTATTAATAATAAGCCTGCTGATATCGGCATGTGTATTTGATGATGTTTTACATCTTTAGGCAAAACAGCCTCAAAATCCGCATAAATTACGAATGGTGGGGTAATCATTTTGGAATAATTTTTAAAAATTAAGTTTTTATTTTCAGGGAGCGTGTATAGGGTTGTTCCTATTTGATTTTTAGCGCACAAATCAGCATGTGCCTTAAAGGTTTTATCATAATAAAAACCGTTTAAACAATGGGGACACCATTTTACGCGAATTCTGGTGTTACATTCACTACTAGAATGACAATTCAGCAGTCTATTTAAATTAAAAATGGCTGTATATCACCGTCTTGTAATAATAAAAGATTAATCGGGTTACCACCGATAACCTTTGTTCGATGAATTAAGACAAGGTGAGGATGATGAAGTACATAATCAATGTCATTCAATTGTTTAGAAGGGGTGTTGTTATATTCAAAGACATTGATCGTCAAATTTAAATCGCTATTGTTTCTCTCAAATTTTGGGATGCTACAGAGTCTCATTGGACAATCTGTAATTGGATCGTAATTCAATTCATCCATAAAAGTAGTGTAAGAAGAAACACGCTCCCTATTCTTTAAAACTATATCACGCTTTAAAATTGATAAAACACTATATATAAAACACGAATGATCTGTATTTTTAACATTTACAATAGCCTTTTTACCTACTAGAGATTCCGGTGTAGGGATAAAACTATGTCCAGCTAATCGACTTACAGGATAATACGCGGTTAAAATAAAATCGATTTCGCGAATCTTAACTACGCGCCACCCACTTCCTAAATATGTGAATTTTTCGATTTTCTCATTTAACCGACTCACACCATCAGCAAGAAAACTATCGGAAAAGACACAAGCGCTATTTGAAAAGAAATTATCTTTTATTTCCCCATCTTTTTCAAATTGAATGAGAGCTGTAAACTGGACTTTTACAGATCCCATTTTCTTTATTTCGTTTTGTAATTTATTTACAAGTTTATCCGTTAATGCGATTTGAACAAGGTTTTGATTTTCTAAATCAAATCGAATATTTTTACGGGAACCCCTTAAGTCAACCTCTATTTCAGGTTCATCGTTTATTTCAATATTTACAGAACCCCCTATTTGATTATATTCAGTTTCGTCATCACTAATGACGATTTCTATTTTTTTAATTTTAGCAGGGATACACGGCACGATTTTATCAGCAGGTCTTTTTGATTTTTTAGTAACAGTTGTATTATTGTTTATGTTTTTAGTGATCTTTGTATTGTTTGTGGTATTATTATTATTACTAACATTTTTTGCATTAATCATTTGAAATAATGCCTTTTAATTAATTTTAAATTGATTTAAATGGCTAGAGTGTTTCTTATAAAACTCTAGATATTCAATGTCTTGGGCTGTATCGCATTTAGGGCAAATAAAAAAGTCGATGCCATAGAATCTATGACCGTAGTAACTTTCCATAGTCGTATGGCATTTCGAGTTATGACCGATTCCAGATTGGCAATAGTTTTTATACAATCGACCTGATAAATATGTAATTATTATCAAATGTTTATTATTATTTAAATCATATATGAATCAAATAATAATATATAAATGATGATAATTATGTAAATATTTAAAAAAATTAATATTCGTATTATAAATCCGTTATTTCTATTATAAATCACATGTTTGAATAACATTTCGTAATATAATTTATAAAAATTAATATTCTTATTATAATCATATATTCATTTTCATATTATAAATCATATATTTCTATTATAAAAATAAATCACATATTTCTATTATAAAAATAAATCATATATTTCTATTATAAATCACATGTTTAAATAACATACCGTAAAATAATTTATAAAAATTAATATTCATATTTCAAATCATATATTTCTATTATAAAATTAATATTCTGATTACAAATCAAATATTTCTATTCATATTTCAAATCATATATTTCCATTATAAATTAATATTCGTATTATAAATCATATATTTCTATTATAAAATTAATATTCTGATTACAAATCAAATATTTCTATTCATATTTCAAATCATATATTTCTATTATAAAAATAAATCACATATTTCTATTATAAAAATAAATCATATATTTCTATTATAAATCACATGTTTAAATAACATACCGTAAAATAATTTATAAAAATTAATATTCGTATTTCAAATCATATATTTCTATTATAAAATTAATATTCTGATTACAAATCAAATATTTCTATTCATATTTCAAATCATATATTTCTATTATAAAAATAAATCACATATTTCTATTATAAATTAATATTCGTATTATAAATCATATATTTCTATTATAAAATTAATATTCTGATTACAAATCAAATATTTCTATTCATATTTCAAATCAGATATTTCTATTATAAATTAATAATATTTAAAGTATTATATTATAATACTTTACATATTATTAACTTATACTCATTAAAATACTCTTATAAATTAATAATAAATTAAAAATAATAATGCTCATTAAAAATATTAAAAATAATAAAAATCCTACATTTTTTATACGAAATCTCATCTCCCACAGAAACGTCAGCATCCATAGAAATTGGAGCATCAGCAATAAATGTTTCATCTTCCCCAAAAACGGGGGCATAATTGTTGTCATCCCAAGAAACGAGGGCATTATCATTAAATGTTTCGTGCAAATCTACTAACGCTGCTGAATGAATATTTTCATTGATATCCTCACTAATAATTTCTGAAAAACATTAATAATAATAATTAAATAAATAAATTTACCAATATCGGAATCATCGCTATCTTCTATTAAAATAATTTCCTCATTTGAAACATTTTCTAAAATTATATTAAAATAAATAATAATAAAATTAAAAATTACCAGGAACAAATTCGTTAACACCGTCAATTTGATTTTGAAGTTCGGTTATATTAAACCAATCTAGAAAAATAGAATAATAAAAGAAAATAAATTAAAAAATAATAATGTACCATTTTCTTTGGCCAACAATTGTCGTAAAATTCTTGAATTCTCCATTTTAAAATTTTTGAAATCGCGCGAGTGAATATTTGAAAATTGATAAATTTTTGAATTAACTGTGACAACTTTGGAAATTGTCAATGTTTATAAAGAGAATAATATTTTCAGGATTTAGCCAATCACATTTAAGCAATACACACATATAGGTGAGAGATTTTTAGACATGTTTTCATTGTAAAACATGCAGTCTACACTGTGACTGCATGCGTTCTTTGTAAAATCACATACATTGAGTTTGCATGTGTTTTCTTTATTCAATTTGTGTATGCATGCACTTATCATGTGATGATCACGCACTTATCATGCACTGTCTTTGTGATGATGCATTAGCTTATCTTTAATTAAACACATAATAATAATAATATTAATAATAATAATAATAATAATAATAATAATAAAATAAAAAATAATAATAATAATAATAATAATAATAATAATAATAATAATAATAATAATATTTATAAAAATAATAATAATAATAATAATATTTATAAAAATAATAATAATAATAATAAAAATAATAATAATAATTATAATAATAATAATATTTATAAAAAATAATAATAATAAAAATAATAATAATAAATAAAAATATTAATAGTTAAAACATAACAATAAACATTAATACATTTATTATTCATCAAATCTCTTGGATAATAACCAAGCTAAACAATGTTGACCACATGTTAAGGTCCATGGTTTTTGATACATAGTTTTATTATAGACAATAAGTTTACCCATTGTTTGCAGTTTCGAAACCATTAAAGCCGGATAATAGAAACCCATAGGATCAAATACAAATATCTTGCTAGGTTTCATATATATTGCTAACCAATGTTCTCCACCGAGATGAGATGATTGAGTATTGACGATTATGGCTTGATTATTACGTAAATATGGAATTTTATCAAGAGGAAAAACCCCTAAAAATTCATGTGAAGAATGGATATTTGCTTTTAAAATCTTCAAGAGTTATACCACAATTAAGGTTTTTATCCAAATAACCCATATTTCTAACTATACTCTGCATATATGTAGCACAATAATTATCATTATCGAAATCTTGAGTATATGTTTCTCTATAATCACTATTTTTGGATAAAGTTAGCGATGTTACACCAAAGTTTTTGAAAATTGAGCTCGATGTTAAGTATGATCCATTATATTGAGATTCACTTTGAAATGTTACCAATATAAAGTTGGGCATTCTTCTATCTCCAAATATTTTTTCCTTATAGAAAGAAGCTGAACCTTTAGCAATAGCAAATTGAACAATTTCCTTTGTTTTCAATGGATATATTGCATGCTTAGAATTAAGCCCCAATTGATGACCGGCTAATACAGAAGGCTCAACACGAACTCTTCTTACCAATAATTTTGCATCAACTAATTGAAGAATTGGTGCTGTGGTAGCACTTGTTAGTGATAATGCCGAATCAGATCTTTTCAATCTAATGTGTACATTAACACCTGGGAGTAAATATTTTGGTTGATCCATAAAATCGAGTTGTAATGATGAGCACATTATAAATAATTTCGAGCCTTTAATCCACTTTTTCCTATCATCATCACTACCATAACCCATAGGAGTTAAACATGTATTTTTAGTATCGCTATTGTAATTTATAATAGTTTCTATTAGAGCTTTGTGAATATATGTACTGTTACCACCCTCAATCTTGATATTATTAAATCCGAGAACTGCATCTTTAAAAAGCGTATGAAACAAGAAATTGTTTGGTATGTCATCACTAGGTTCACCCAACGGTTTTCTATCTTTATCTACAACTTTGATCTGAACAGTTAACAATGTATCATTCAAATCTAGATATTCAGTTTGGGAACCATTAATATAAAATTCAATATCGGTTCTACTATCCATAATAGAATTCATAGGGAATACATCTTCAAAGGCCCCCATTTCAATTACTGCTTGGGGAGATGGTCTATCAAATAAACACAATTCAGATTTACCACAAATCATTTTTGAAATATAGTTCCATGTCCTTTCATTCGTTTGTTTATATGTTTATGATGTCTTTTACGTTTTTGAGCCGGTGTTGGTGCGTCGGGTTTTTGAAACATACCTGCAACACTAGGTAGAACTTTCCCTAACTCGGATAATGCATTTGATTTCAGAGATGGTAATATTTTCTGCTCATTCATTATCACATCTTTAGCAGTTTTCATACAAAACTACCAATGCGTTTAAGAATAGGGAATGCAAATCTACCAATTGTTCTCAACCATCCAGATCAATACTGTTTACCAATAAAATATGGTAATTCGCCACCACTTTGGCTACCACTATACATACTAATAATATCGTTATTGGCCATCTAATTTACGAAAATGTAATGTCAAATGAGTTTTTGTATCTTTAATTCAATAAATTTACCGCTATCATCACGAATATTTATTTATATATTGTTTATACATGATGTTGATACCGGTAAGTACATGGGATTATCGATATTTATATTGACTACTTCATTCTGGTCATGTTTATCAACCCAAACCGATTTCAAAAGAGGAACCAAAGAATCACCAACAATTATAGGATCGATGATGTTAGTATATATGAACATTTGCCTATGAAGTTTTATTATTTTTGGTTTGCGTACGCCAAAAGCACTTGCCCTATATGTTTGCTTATCTAATCCCAATGTATTAGCCAAATTCTTATCAAATGTAACTTCACAAATGTTATTATTCAGACTGAATTTGCATATTCCATCTTTAACAAATTCAATAGTTAAATATATGTGAACAATTTAATGAAATATATTTATGTAATTCTTCAAGTGTTTCAATATATAATTCATTAGTAAATGTAAATGTATCTTTCACCTCATTAATATATGATACAGATATTTTGATGTTTTCGATCGTTACACTTTTCTCATCAAATGTTTTGAATCGTATTAGGTATTCAGTTCCAGGAACAACAATGCTAAGCTTATCACAACCCATTCGCTTGGCATCCTCAATACTTTCAAACTTTATTGTAAATGGGCTAAAATCACAACTAACATTCAATCCATCTTTGAAAAACATGCCACTATTTTCATCTAAAATTTGATTTGGAATATGACAATATCGTTCAAAATTATTGATTGAGAAAATACCACTACAGGTTTTGGGAGCACTCTTCTTGTAACTGATTTTACAATGACTATAAAATGGGAATGTATTGTACACAAATGTAAAGTCTTGAAAAGCAACTTCCCAATTTCCATGTAAATAAATGGGATTTTGAAGATCAACCATAAATTTACTTGCTTGATTTTCCGGATGGATTAGTGGGCAACTATTACTCGGTAAAATTGTATAAAAACTCATTTTACTAGGTCTTTTGATGATATCCATGAGGGTTTTTGATATCCATGCCATTTGACATAGTATTGTCTATCCTTACCCACCATTTTAGTTTTCAATATTTTCTGAATTCTGAACACTGTAGGTTTGGAAATAACTTGTAATTCCTGTTCATAGAATTTCCCTTGTATTAAATTGTTATCACTATCTTTAATAACATACATTACAGGACTCTGTTTAGTATTAATTTTAGAAATTTGAAATACCTCATCACTCCAATTACTATCGAAATTTTTAATGAAAGGTGAAGCAAATATTTTACTAATTCTAACGGGATCACCAACTTTATATTTAGGTTTTGTAATAAGAACTTTTTTAGACTGTACTCGTGTTTTTGAGCTGATATCTACGGGTCTCAAACTATTCAGACCTCGATGTGATGAATTATTATAACTAACAAGTATTTTCGGTAATACATTTATCCATATTTTATTACCTTGAGGCACGAAATATTTCTTCAATCTATCCCTCAATGTCCGGTTAAATCTTTCAACATGTGCGGCTTTGTATTGAGAATGTACAGAATAATGATTTATTTTGAGACGATCCAGGATTTGCTTAACTTTACTATTGTAAAACTCCTTGCCTATAATAATGATAATAATAATAAGAAGAATAAGAATAATAAAAATAATATTAATAATGATAATAAAAATAATAATAATAATAATTATAATAATAATAATATTTATAATAATAATAATAATAATAATAATAATAATAATAATTATAATAATAATAATGATAATACTTAAATCGGTTTGCAAATTGTCTGGATGCCCATTTTTAAACATTGAGTTAATTGCTTTAGATATTTCCTCTGCAGATTTTGTCTTTGTTGGTACACCGCGAGCAAAACGACTGAAAACATCAATACACGTTAAAATATATTTATAACCCTTGTTAATCTTCGAATACGGTATCATCTCCATCAAATCCATTTGCCATAAATCATTAATACTGAATGTCTTATAAGCTCTTGTTGGAAATCTTTTCCGCATTGGTTTGTTTAAACTGTACGCAAGCTGATCTGACAACCACTTTTGCGTTTCCTTTTTCGACTTTGGGACTCTTTTCTTTAACTTTGCCACTCCACCGAAACCTGCTTCGTCTTCTGGGTTCGTCCAAATCTTCTCCATTACAACAAGATGATTTAAATTTTAATTTAACATTAGGTAATGATTGCCCCATCGTTTATTGTGATAATAATGATAATGCTAATGGTAACATTGCTCCGATAAAACCACCTTGTTGTTTATATATGATTTTTCTCATTTGCTTACGATTTTTATTATTTACTAGTGATAACAAAGGCTTACGATGTTTATTCAATACTAGGTTTTTAGAATTACTGATTTTAATTTTACCTCTGACTACATTTAATAGAATTTTGAGTAAATCATCGACAACAAAAGTTGGAAATGATTGTAAAATAGACATTCTTTTCATACTCGAAGCCTTTAACAATGCATTAAAATATGGGAAACTCCTATGATTTTTTACAATTTTAACTGTTTTCTTACTCTTTTTAATAATGTTTTTCGAAATTAGATTCATTGCAGGGTAATTCTCAGTTATTAGCTTTTTAGATGGTGTATAACTGGTTTTTGGTGGAACTTTATTTTTCTTTTTAATACTTTGTCTAAGTTTTCGGATATTTTTAAGCCTGGATTTCATAAACATTTTTAAATGTTAAAGTTTTCAACTTTATTTATATACCATGGCACCTTCTTTATTGAAAATATCGGTTTTACCCGTAAATCATCATTGCATTGTTGTGTGAAATCAAGAAATATATATCCATGTGGTGATTTTGTAGCATCTTGAAATGCACTGATGAGAAAATTACGATTATTAGGGTATGCTTGTTGAGCAAGAAAATCAATAACTGTTGCATCTCTAGGATTCTTGAAAATAACTAAATATTGAACATTTAAATTCCTTGTTCGATGTGCGCCACCCTGATGAAATAGATTTTGAGTAATAAAGATCACAGTAACACCAACATGTCTACTGATTTTTGTAAATAAATTATTAAAATCCTTTTCTTTATTAGCTTCCTGATACAGATCATCAATAATGATGACATCACCTTTCCTTAAACGACTTGACCAGTTTTTATCGAAACCCTTTACTATTTTCATGTTTTTCAATTTACAGAAATTATCCTGAGTTAATCCATGTTCTTCATCTGCACCCTTATGCCAATAAATCTTGTTGAATTTTGTTTGAAATAAATTAGATTTCAGTAATTTACACACAAACATAGTTTTACCACTACCACTTGGGCCGACGATTTGATATACAGCATCATTTCTTAATTCCATTATTAATTTGTATAATTATAGGTTTTTGTTTATATTATATGATTTAATGAACTCTTCCTAAAAATTATATATATATATAGCTTAATATTTCTTTATTGTTTAATTATCAACGCTATGTGGAATGGAATCTTACAAATTCAATACGAAACTTTCAAAAAATGAAACTTTTAAGAAAATAATTGGATTTTATTTTTGTTTGTTTTGACAGTTTTAGTGTTGGTAATAAATGTTTTTGTATTTTATTTTTGTTGTTTTGTTAGTTTTATTTTGGTAATAATAATAATAATTAATTTTTTTGATAGTAATAGTTTTATTTTGATGGTGGTAACAATAATAAAAATAGTAATTTTATTAGTATAGTAATAATAGTAATAATAATAATAATAAAAATCATGATAATTAAAATAATAATAACAATAATAATAATAATGATAATAAAACACGTGATATTAATAATACATTTTATATAGATGATATGTGTAAAATCATATATGTAAACTCAACGGGTTAATTTACAGTTTTCCAGTCACGCACTTATCTTGCAATTATCATGCACTTATCATGCATTGCCTTTGTGATCATGCATGATTCTGATTGGTTAATCATTATCTGTCAAGGGTATAAAAGTGCGTCACCACATTATTAAGATCATAAATCAAACATGACCAAGAAAATAAGTGTCCAACCAGTTCAGATGTTCCACAATTATAAAATGTATTTTTTAAAGGAGCCTATCAATATGCAATTGGCAAATCCAGTCAAACCCAATAAAACGCAATTTCAATCTCTTGCTGGTACTCTCTCAATGTTAGATATCAAGGATATTGATAATACATTCAAAAAGATCAATTCCAATTTAAAATGCAATGAAAATGCTTTCTTCCCGAGTCAATATACCAGATATTATGATGCATTTACAGAAATTGGATTCAAAGAACAGGAAAACTGGTATATAACAATAAAAATCCAAGGATATAAAGCTGATCAAAACGATTTGCTTTCTCCAATCTGGAAAATTGTTACTGCTAGACTTTCACAGTTATTTTAATGTATAGTGTTTAGTGTTTAATAAATGTATTTATGTTTTCTTTGTTATTCTATAAACAAAATTATAAGTAGTTTTAAAATAGATTTAAAAATGATGTCTGAAAAAGGTAAAATATAAAATATAAATATAAAATAATTAATTAATTAATTTCGTTTAGAATATTTAATAAACTTTTTGTTTGATAAACTCGAAGAAATAACCGGTGTAAAAATTAGAGATATGTTGACTCTAGTTGAAGCATTGAATAAAGAAGATTCGAGTTGTGATTCTGGATGTCAGAGTGATGATACTGTTAATGATGGAGAAATTAATACTGAAATTATTAATGATTCTGAAGAAATTATCGATGATAATGGTAATGTTGAAGAAAATATTAATGATACTGAAGATACTACCGAAATTAGTAAAGATGAGCCGATAGAATTTAAGAACTGTATTGACCATGTTATAGAAAATATTATGATAGAATATTGTGGTGATGAAGACTGTTCGTGTAATAATCAATAAATCTTTAAAAATGTAGTTTTTTATTAATAATAATAATAATAACAAAGAAATATTTATTAAAATCTACGATAAACTTTGTTACATAAATATAAAACAGATGCTCCAATGATTAGTTTTAATAAAAATTTGCAATTTTCGAAATAAATATCAGAGCGTTTGGCTTCCGCTGCAACTTGAATAATCGCTGTCCATCCACCGTTTGTTACTACCCACGGGTCAATTTTTGTTTCTATTACCTAAATAATGATAAATTAATGACAATATAAAGTAATATACCTCTATAGACCATTGGAAATAATTTTCATAGTCGGATCCAGATTTTAATATCATGTGTTTCATATACATTAATCCTAATATTATTCGCATCCATTTATTATTTTCATCGAACATGTAACTAAATAATAATTGGAATGCCTTCTTTCTCTCCAATGTTGGCAAATTGAGAATTTTTTCATAATCAAATGCTATGGCTTCAACAAATTTCTCGGTACGGTTTACCATAAATTTCATGTTTTTAATGATTTCATCTTCTTCACTATTATTAGAGACCAGCTCATTCAATAAAGTTATAAAAAATTTAGTTTCTGACATTTTATAAAAATATTTGAAAGTGTAAGCGTATTTATACTATATTCAACCAATCAGAATCATGTAATACTAAGAAAATATGTAAAAATATATAATGGAAATGGCAATGATGATTTGTTGGCACTGTTAATTACTTTCAAGCTGTTGCCGCCACTGTTAACTGGGTGTTGAATTTTCATTATACGATTGAACTGATCAGTTGTTTTATTAGAATAAAATTTTATACTATATTGAACTTGATTCATCATTTTTTCATTAAGTTTATGATTTTCTTTCAATTCTAATATTGATTTTCTTAATTCATTTTTGATAATACCAATGGTCTTATTTAGATATATAATATCATCATATAATTCGTTTTTAGCTCTTTTTAAAGTCTCATATGTATGTTCAAATCGGAATTCTAAATTACTCATTCTTTCAGATAATCTTTTGACTGGAGTTTTCAAATATCTAGGCCTATCTATCATATACAAAATATCCATCAATACTGCTGTATCAGGATATACACATCTTGTTGAATTTTTACCTTGAACGGTTACAACAATTGAGTTGACCATATTAAAAACTAATAATATTATTAAAATTTCTTTAATCATTTTCAAATCTATATAAAATAATATTTATTGTTTATAGCTAAAGATTTGTATGTGTGTGTGTCTAAATTAGTATAAAAGTAATTGTTATTTCAATTTTTATCATTAAAATGATTGTACCGAGCGCAGTTCAAGCTATGAATGAAATTAAACATTATGGTAATTTATTATTACTATTATTAATATTATTACTTGTTTTTAGATGATTATTTTAAAGTTATTAAAGAACGTCTGGAATTTTATTATCCAGAAATACATGGAATCATGGATAAGCCAGCATCAATAATTCCAGACTTGATATTCAATCATATATCAATATGGATATTTACTGTAATCGATGAGTTCCTATGGGATATCGAACAAAACAAATTGTCAAAAGATATGGAACCCGAATACCCCTGTGGTGATGGATGTCATTGCTGTGCTGCCAGATATCGGAAGTATGTGGAATGGGCTTTGAATAAAGCTTTTCGACAATACTACTATAGTAGAAATATCTCTTTATAATAAATTTGTTGTATATATCTTGGTTTTCATTATACAGTAATAGTAATAATAATTAAAGTTTTTATAAGTATTAATAAAATTTTTATAAGTAATAATAGAATAATAAAAAGTAATAATAATATTAATAATAATAAAAATAATTATAATAAAATAATTTACAAAATATATACTACTTATTTTTATAAGTAGTAAATTAAAATTTAAAAATGTTTAAAAATAATATGACCTTGACCTACTTTTGAATGACCTTGAAAAATTTTGATGACTCACCTAATGACCTTGAATGAGTCATGGTCTTTGTTTCAATGACCTTGAATGAGTCATTGTCTTTGTTCTAAAAAATTGTACTTTTAAACTTAGAAAAAAAATTTGCCGGGGGGGGTATGTGAGCTAGATGGCCTCTGAGCTAGAGGACCGGTATCTCACTACTCCATATGAATCAAAATATATATGATGTTTCCTAGAGCATAAAATCCAATGACTTCCTGATTCATTTGTGGTTTGTAGATTGAAAATAATATTATTTTTATCAATGTAATTTTTGATATCATCACGAATTATTACTTTACAATCTTTTATCTTATAATAATGTAGAATATCTCGTAAATAAAAATCCGTAGTTGTTTCATTCCTCCATTTATTTAAAAAACATCTAAATGGATTATTCTTCATTTTATATTTGACGTAAGTGTAAACAGAATAAAATAGTTTCTTTATTTAAATCAAGAGTTTTATTATTTTGATCAACAATTCTGAAATTAATATTTGAAATGCTTTTAGTTTTTATTATAGAAACATAATAGGTAAAGAAACTTTTTGGATAATTCTATACCTATGAGGAACAGTTCCATAAGGTCAACTATATACGCAATTATCTTAGATGTAATGTTCGTGATATTTATATTCTTTTCACCAGAACAATTTGCGATATATTCAAATCCCAAAAATCCTAGAAAATAATTTAATTTACTCGGGAATACAAAATAATATCCCTCTTTGATTTTTATAAAAACTTTGGCTGTAGGTAAATCAACTTTGAATTCAATTGAACTTTCATCTATCTTAATACCATCGAAACATTATCAAGAAACATATAAACAAAAGAATGAAAGGATATGGAACTATATTCCAGTCATGATTAGTGCTAAATCAGAATTATGCATCTTTGATAGACCATCTCCTCAAGCAGTAATTGAAAATGGTTCTTTTGAAGATATTTATCCAGTGAATTCAATTACAGATCCAAGAAATACCTCAATTCAATTTTACATTAATAGCTCTCAAACTGAATACTTGGATTTGAACGATACATTACTTTACATTCAAATGAAAGTTGTAAATAGCAACGGGGAAAATTTATCTAATGAATCAGATGTTACTGCAAACAATTTCTTTTTCCAAACTCTTTTTAAAGATGTCGAAGTAATTTTTAATTCTACTAAAATTAAAGGAAGTAATGATGTATTTGCACACAAAGCTATGATTGAAACTATTATTAATTACAATCACGATATAAAAAATACTTGTTTAGGCGGAATGGGTTATGATGAAAATGACTCAAAAAGAAAAATTTGTATTTCAAAATTAAAACCAATCAGTGTTTGTTCCCCACTTCAATTAGATTTCTTTGATCAACCAAAATATTTATTACCTTGTGTTAGTGTTCAAATTAAATTAACAAGATTCAATTCTGAAAGAAGTTTAAAATGTACAAAAATAATTCCACAAATATGGAGATGCAAAGTTAGAAGAGGTCGTGTTGAACCTTCAGTTTTAGCTGGTTATCAAATTGTATTTGCTAATAGAAATGCAATTTATCCAATGAAAAGTAAGGAAGTTGTTCAATTTTCATTGCCAAATCGGTTCATCTTCATTTTATAAGGAGCAAATATTTGGGGATAGACGACTACCAAATTTTATTCTTGTTACTTTCCAAGGGAATAAAAGATATGGAGGATCGTATTTGGAAACATTTTCAATATTTGAACACTTTAATGTCAAGTCTTTAACATTAAGTAAAGGAAATGATTATCGTGAAAAATATAGTCAAGATTTTGCCAATGATAATTATAGTTCTAGTTATATGCAAAGTATTGTTAGGAATATGGATTATCTTAATAAAAAAATGAATTATGGTATTACTTTGTCAGATTTTAAAAATAAATCTCCATTTTTTACATTTGTATTGGCACCTGATTTTGATCTTAATCAAAGTCATTTACCTCAAAGTGGAAATTTACGATTGGATATAAAATTTGACTTGTATACAGAGTATTTGAAAAAGAAATTCAAATCACATCAAGCCATACAGTACTTGTTTGACAAACATTGTTGAACACACTATAAACCAAAGTATTATTAGTTATGGTTAAAAATGAAGTAAGTAATTCAATTAATTTTAGTTCTATTCAGATACAAACTATTGCTAAAAAACTAATTGGGAAAAATTTTATTGGTGTTTTTCCATTGGACAAAATTCCATATATCAATATCAACAAAGCTTTGATTGTAAATACTCAATCAGCTAATCTCAGTGGAGAACATTGGCTTGCTATTTACTTGAAACCAGATAAAATATATGTATTTGATCCAATGGGATTCTATTATCCCCATTTATTGATATCAAAACTAGAATCAATGTTGATGCCAATTGAATACAATCGAATTCGTTATCAGAATCCGTTGACAAAAACTTGTGGCCAACATTGCTTAGCTTGGTTAAAATCAATGTTCTCTAAACAAATATTGTATCATTGTGTTTATTACCTAATATGATTTTGTGTAGATTGGTGATGTGTGTTGATTAATACAAGTGCAGATGTGTTGATTTTGATTGGTCACAAAAATAAATACACACACACACATTTGAATATATCTAAAAACATTTTTATAATTTGTCATAATTTACAAACCAGTTTAATTTGTAAGTTTAATTTTCTTTTAAATTTTTAATTAATATTATTGTATTTAGAAAATAAACAATACTAATAACTATTGTAACGAAAACTTAGCAAGTAATTAAAATTTTTTATTAAATTAAATTAAATCAAATTTAGATAATTTATTAAATTATCAAACCAATGGGACTCCAACACAAAGTTATAGTGAATATTACCCACAAAATTACTATTTAAGTAAATTTTTATATTTTTATAATTTTATTAAATTTTATGTTTAGGTTACACAAATTATCCACATTTCATAGGTGGATATCAAAATTTAAGTAAAATTAGTATTTTTACTAAATTTATTTTAATTTATTATTAGGTTACCCACAAACTTTTCAAAATGTTCCAAGTTATCAAAATTTAAGTAAGATTAGAATTTATATTAAATTCATTTTAATTTATTATTAGGTTACACAAATTACCCACAATTCATCCAAAATAATCCAAGTTATCAAAATTTAAGTAAGATTAGAATTTATATTAAATTCATTTTAATTTATTATTAGGTTATCAACCAATACTAACAAATATGGAATCAAGTAATAATTTTTAATTGATAAATTAATTGATTTAATAATTTTTAGATATAAATTTGCCAATCTCTGATTCCGAAGAGAACGATGGAATTAATGAACAAAAATGCAAGTTTTTTATTGGTTTTTATTCTTATAATATATATTATTTAAAACATACATAAAAAACATACATAAAAAACATACATATAAAGCAGACCCTATATTTATATATATTATTTAAAACATATATATTTTTTATCTATAATGAAGGACTGACGCCCCTTTATTATTATTAATCGAAAATAAGGACAGACCCTTGATTTTCTTTATATATATATAAAGATTGACCACTAGATTTTATTATATAAGAGATCAAATTTGTATATAATTTGTCAATATGAGTTGATCCCTGCTCAAAATTTTTTTAAAAAATAGATACATAGGGTAAACTCTTGGTTTTGAATGATGTGTTTACAGTTTAATTTTACTATTAGATTCAAATTATTAAAAAAAAACTCTACAAACTAGACTTTACAAAAAATAAAAATTTATTCAACAACATTTTGGATTTTCCAAATACGTTTGATAATAGATTTATTAATCTTGACTCCTTTAATAATTATTCGAGTTTTATATTTTTTATTATCCTGTACTTGATCCTTCAATTGGCTTCACAATTAATAAATGAAAATTTTTCATTAAAAACCATTCCGTTATTCAACAAATGGAGAATATCTGAAATATTTTTTTGATCTTCCTCTTCAATATTTCCAATCATAATATTGTAATCATAAGCTTTTAAATTAACGGACTCCTAAAAAATAATTAATAAAATAAAATTAAAATAAATATTACTTTGAATGTATATGTAATAGGGAAATTTAAATAGTTCATACTGTATTGAAGGTATTGAACTGGAGGCTTAAATGTCATCCCAATAACAGCTGTACTGTTTTCTTCTAGGAGTAGTTCATATACTTTCGACATTCTTGCTTTCTCATCAAAAATATTTTTATTTATAGTAAATAATTGATTTTTATTGGTCGCATACTTCTTGCACACTTATTTTAATAATTTAATTAATAATTTAATTAATAATTTTTTATTACTAGGTAAATTATACCCCAATTATTGTCAGTTAAAAGTGCATACTAAAAAGAAATGTCATAAAAAAATGGAAGAGTATTATGGTAAAAAATACCATAATTCCATTTACTTTATATGCCCCGTATGCATAACTTCCCAACCCATTCCCTATTTAGACTTTTATGACCATCATAAAAATAATTTGCGCAAATTTCATGATAAAAAAATTAAACTATTTAAAAGACCAGGAGCAATTAAATTAAGCAGCATCCAAATTACCCCATTAAGTAATCCTATTAGTGAACCCATTAGCGAACCTACAACAGATCCTATAAATAGTATTTTGGATTATCTAAATGAAGATATTGGATTGGTGAATGAAGCAATGGAAGCAGACGAAGCGGATGAAGCGGATGAAGATAATGAAGCGGACGAAGATAATGAAGCGGTCGAAGATAATGAAGCGGACGAAGCGGATTTAGATAACGGATCGATGGATTCATGGGTTAGAGCAGTGGAAGAGATGGAATATATCGGATCGACGGATTCATGGGATGGAGAGATGGAAGAGGTACACATGGGGCAACATGAAAATATACAAATAGGAGGAAATTTACCAATAATACAAAGCGACTTACGAGATACACATAAAATAATTAGTATAGATACTACCAACTTGGACATTAAGGAAATTGTTTTTCCTGTAGAGATAATTAACAAGTTAAGAGAGATAATAGATGAACTAAGATATGTAAAAATTCAATTTGGAATAGAAATTGAATTCGAGAAAGATGGAGAAATAAAATTAAATAATATTAGTAACAGCGCAAGACCACTTACCTAATCATTCTTTGACGAAGGCATACAAAAGATAAATGAAAAGATAGCTTCAATAACAGAGTTAGGGAGTAGTTGAGTTATTAGAAAAATAACTGAAATTTACTTTATAGTAACAAAAATAAGTAATATCAGTAGGTTAAGTGGTAGAAGTTATATAAAAACACCAAAACAATTGGCTAATAAAATTGTATAATAAATGTAAAAAATAGTGATAGTTTATGTTTTATCTATAGCATATTGTCGATACTTAAAAAATGAGATTGTTAGTAGTCATAGGAATGATAGTTATAGTTATACTAATTATCTAAATGAATTAAATTATGACCCAAATGATATGCCCATGAAATTAAATAGTATTCGAAAATTTGAGTCAAATAACGAAGGGCTAATAATTAATATATTTAGTTATGACGAAACAGCTAAACCCGAACGCGACGACTTTGTTTTAAAACATCCATTTTTAAACATAATTCATAGGTCTAAAGTTACAGAGGAAACAATTATTAATTTATTGCTATTAAATAAAGGAGAACAATATCATTGTGTAGGAATAACATCACTAAATAGGTTATTGAATTGTCGAAATAAAACAATAGAAAGAATTCAATCATTATGGTGTCATAGATGTCTGAACGGATTTAGAGATAAAAAAGCATTGGACAAGCATGAGATATTATGTATCAGAAATCAGTTAGGGACAACTTTATATACTTTCCAGGAAAATAAGTTTATTAAATTCACTGATTGGTCCGAAACTGTAACCCCACCATATGTTATATATGCAGATTTCGAATCTGTTTTGCCAAAGGACGATGTACACCATCAAATACATTTACCCATTTCGGCAGGACTTTTATTAATAAATAATTTTGATGGGAGTACAATATACAAAGAATTTATAGGTGTAGATTATGTTGAAAAATTTTTAAAATCAGTAGAAAAAATAGCAAAATATACAGTATTACCGTATTATTATAAAATGGGAAATCAAACAATTAAGGAATTAACAAACCTACAACAGATTCAATTTGATACATGTATAAAATGCTATCTTTGTTTGAAAGATATTGTGGATCCAGTGAGAGATCATGATCATTTTACTGGGGAATACTTGGGTGCTGCTTGCAATGACTGTAATATTAATAGAAAAATTAACAAAGTTTTACCAATTATTTCCCATAACTTAAAGGGATATGATATGCATCAAATATTAAAATATGGATTGAGTAAATTTAAAAATTGGGCTTTAGGATGTATTCCAATAACATCTGAAAAATTTATTTCATTAATTGCTCACTTGGGAAAAATTAGTGTGAGATTTATTGATTCTTATCAATTTGTAAATGATTCTTTACCAAAAGCGGTAAAAACCTTGACAACTTTACATTTAACTCGATCTGTTTTTACAGGGACTATAGTAGATGAAAATGGAATCTTCCCATACAATTTTGCAACTAGTTTAGATGTTCTTCGCGATACTTATGAGTTACCACCGATTTGGAAAGGTTTCACTGTGTCTGAATATGAAAAAGCTCATATTATTTGGGATGAAACTAATTGTAGGACTCTACTTGATTATATGAAAGTTTATCTGAAACTAGATTGTTTTCTTTTGGCAGACTTTTTCCAACAATTTCGAGCGAAATCGATAGCACACAATAGATTAGAACCTTTAAATTATTTTGGGATTCATGGAATGTCTTGGTCTTCTGCTTTAATGTCATTGGATGAACCTATAGAATTAATTACTGAAAATGAAATATTTAGCTATTATAAGGGAGGTATTAGAGGTGGTCTTACTTTTGTTAATAAACACTATTTTAAAACCGACGAAAACACAGATTTACTATATATTGATATTTATAATTTATATGGTTGGGCTTTAAGTCAACCATTACCTTGTGGTGAATTTAATTGGATATTTGACGTATTTGATACAATATTATCTGATTGTTTGACTTTGAATCTTGAATCTTTGTCATATGAGTATACTCTTGAAGTTGATCTTGAAATTCCTTCTGATCTTCACGATAAGTTAGAGGACTTTTCTATTGCTGCTGAGAAAATGAAACCTGAGGGCTCAAAGGTTGAAAAATTGTTGCTGATTCATTCCCCTAAATATAACTATGTAATTCATTGGCGATTATTAAAATTATACATGTCTCTCGGTGTTAAAGTGACACATGTTAATCGCGGAGTAAGATTCAAACAGTCTAATATTTTTAAAAAGTATATCGACATAAACACTGAACTTCGAGCTAAAAGTACAAATACATTAGATAAAAATTATTATAAGTTGTTAAATAACAGTTTATATGGAAAAACGGTTGAAAATCTAAAAAAGAGAATGAATTTGCGTCTTTGCACAACAGATAAAAAACTTGTGACTTATACTTCGAAACCTACCTTTAAAGAATCAATAAAAATTGACAATGATCTTATAGCTGCGTTGTTAAATCCTGATTCGATATGTTTAGATCGACCAAGCTATATAGGACAATCAGTGCTTGACTTGTCGAAACTTAGAATGTATGAGCTTCAGTATAAGGACTTGGAAAAATATCGACAACAATTTAAATGTGAGATTAATATAGTTGCTGGAGATACAGACTCTTTCTTCTTGGAGATTAAAAATTGTAAACTAGATGTTCTTTTGTCTGAAATGGTTAAGGATAATCTTTTGGATACATCTAATTACCCTTCTACTCATCCGCTTTATTCTAAAAAACTTGATTCGGTCATTGGAAAATTTAAGGACGAAAGTAAGGGAGAAGTTTATGGTGAATGGGTTTTCCTTCGACCAAAATGTTACAGTTTGTTAGGTAAATCATCTTGTCTAAAAGCTAAGGGTATATCGTTAAAGGATACCGATCTAACTCATAAATCTTATAAAGAGTGTTATGAGAAAAACTAAGTCTTTTCAGTACCACAATTTAGAATAGGAACAAAAAATCATCAACTTTATAGTTTTAAAAATAGTAAAGTAGCACTTACAAATATAGATGATAAAAGGGTTTGGGTGGGTAAAAATAAAAGTTTAGCATAGGGGCATATAAATATATCTGGAGAAATTGACGTTGATGAAGAAATTGTCACTGATGATGAAATTATTGGAGAAATTATTGGAGAAATTGTATCAGGTGACGAAATTACAACAGATGAAATTTAACAACCTAACTTTGAGGAAGAACTAATAGATATAGATGATGTGCAGTTCTCTGACGATGATGAAGAAAATGAAGATTTTTACTAAATAAACATTATAATATAAACATTATAGTATAAACATTATAGTATTACAAAGTTTAAAAATTTAGTAAAAACAAAAGTCACCAATTTAAAATTTATTATTAAAATACAATTTTATTAATTTTCGTAATTGTTTTGAACATCACTGTTTGATATTTGGTTGATTCCCGAGTAATCTGTTTCGTCTGATGATTACAGATTATTTATTATTGTTTGTTGTAATAGAGCATTGTGTTCGGATAAATTGTTCACCTGGATTTCGAGTGTATTAACTTGAGCTCGCAAACCGCTATTTAGATTTTCTACTAAAACATATAATTCATTTAACTTGTCAACCTAACTTTGTACATTTTCTAATTCATACTGTAATCTGGAAATATATATTTGTTGTGCTTCAATTATTTGATTGCTGTTCATGACTTTTTAATAATGTATATTATTGTAATTTGTGGACAAATTATTAATTAATTTATTAAATATAAATTTAAATTATTTTAAAATATATAAATTTAAATATACATCAAAAAATATTATCATTTTATATTAAAGTTTAATAAAATTTTTTATTAGTATAAAAAATTATATTTTAAAATTATATTTTACATTTCAAAAATTATACTGAAAAATTTTACTAAAAAATTTAATTAGAAACATTAAAAATTATATTTTAAATTTCAAAAATTTGAAAATAAATTCGATAATAAATTTTAATTAGAAATTTTACTAAAAAATTTTAATACACATGTTGGGCCAGCACACCAATAGCCTTGAGAATTGTTTAAATGCATCAGTAATACAGCACGAAAACCCAGCACCAAGATAACTTAAAATACAATATACAACACCAATTAAACACTTTAAAATCTGAGAGAATATAAATAAATATAAAATCAAAAACATAAAAATAAAATTAAAATAATAACAAAATGCACCAAGATTCGCACGATACCTACACAAATATAACAAGAAAACACAACAAATTCGACGAAATTGAAAAAATTAATAAAAGTTCATTAAAATGAAATTTAAATCGAAAATTTGAATTAGTAATAATTCAATAAAAATCTTAAATAAAAAATTATAAAAATAAATCAAAAAAATAATAAAATTAACGAATAGAATTTACTAGAAAATAACAAGGTCGAATTTTGTTTTACTGCATCAAATTTCACACGCGAAAAAAAATAGGTATAAATACCGATGTGTTTTCACAAATTTTCAGTCTTATTTTTCGGAGAAAAAAAAAATTTCATTATAGAACTGTGTAGCTGGTTGTATTGCTGGTTGAGAGCCGTGCATTCAGGCAATTAACACGGGTAAGTGTTTTGCCTGAACACGATCACTCTCAACTGGTGCAATATTATTAGTTGATTTTTTCGAAGAGAATTGATGGGTAATTTTTCAATTGAATTTATGTATGACTTTTCAGATCGAATTGATGGATGATTTTGTTTATGGATAATTTTGTTTTTCCAATTGAATTTATGGATGATTGTTTGAATCAAATTTGTGGGTAATTTTTCAATTGAGTTTATGGCTGATTTTTCAGATTAAATTTATGGATAATTTTGTTGAATTTATAGATGATTTATCGAATTAAATTTATGGGATTTTTGAAGTAAATTTTATGGAATGGATACAATGAATTTCAAATGTATGTAGCCGATGTAATATGCTGAATAAATATTTTATATCTACAGCCTTAGTGCATCGAAACTTTTATTCCAAATGCTATGGTAAAATATTATTTGTTATTTTCCGGCCCACAGCCAACACATAACGCAAGAAAGCAAAATCTACATAGTACAGATGAATGTAGGTGCGTGGAAAATCGCCAATGATATGTACCCGTGAAGACTCAGCGTGCGGAACGCAGGAGTTGGAACGTCAATATTATCCGTACATAGGGGAAATTGGAGGGTAGATGAGTAGTTTATTGGCTGCTCCTTCACCATCCGTTTCCTGTAAAATTGACATAATTTGTTAACAACAATCGGCTCAAAATCTCTAACACCGAGTAGTCCAGTGGGAACTCATTAACTATAATATGAACATAAATAGATCTTAAGGACAAAAAGAGGGAATGAGTAGCGGGGGAAGATTGCGAAATCGTTGCAACAGTTAAATGAACAGCCATAGGAAAAAGATTAATCCGAACGACCAAAATCATGAAAAATAATGTTTTTAAATAAAAATTAAAATAAATTAATTTGAGTTGAGGCGGAAAATATGGGCGGGACGCTGCTCAAATTTTTCCGAACTAATTCAAATACTTAACAAAAATAGTAACGTAAAAATGGAATGCGTAAAATAAGGGCGGAACGCTGCTCAAATTTTCCGAGTCAATGAAAATACTTTGTCAAAAACTGTAGAATAGGGATGAACCGTAAAATAAGGGCGGAACGCTGCTAAAATTTTCGAATTTACAAAAATACTTATCAAAAACCGAAAAATATAGATGGACTACGGCTAATGTTGTATATCAATAAAAAATTTAACGCTGAGGAATAAGGAAGGATCCCTACAAAACCTTAATAAATATAACGATAATGATAAGGGTAATGGCAATTATAGCAATAATAATATTGATAATAATAATAATAGTAATACTCATAGTAACAATAACAATAAATATAATGGTAGTTATAGTTATAAAAATATTAATAAAGGTATTAGTAGTAACAATTAATAAGGGTAATACATATTATGGCAACAATGATAATGCTAGTAATGATAATAGGAAACATTGTAGTTACAATAGGGATAAGGGTGAAAGATATAATGTGGGTGTATTTAACATAACAAAGGGTGTACAGATCAAAGAATAATCTTCGACATGGACAACGATAAGAAGGACTATGAGAATAGACATAAAGATAGATGATATGAGAGTATAGGTTAACATTTGAAGGAGATAGGAGAATAATGGGACCTAAGAATCAAAAGCGAGCACAGGTCTTCTATCGACAGCTCGTGAACCCGAGGGTTGTCCGAGCAATTACAGTACTAGCGATAATACTCAATTTTTGCGGGCAATCCACCACTTGAACACATTACCAACGTTGCCTAGCAACGGGCGCCAAGTGGATCAGAATCATTTTGTATGGCGTTACTAGGGCTACCATGAGGATAAGCAAGATTTGAAACCCAGTAACCCACCACACATAAAAAATATACACATAAAAATTTTAGTAAAAAACACATATAAATCCACTTAAAAATCCACTTAAAAAATTTGGAAAAAAAAATACACACACAAAAAATTTATCAAAAAAATGTGCACACATAAAAAATAATTATCTTGATTACATCATCGTGTAATCAATACACACCGAAAAAAATCACAAAAACCCCTCCCCACCCTTTTTTTTCATTATGTAATCAATACACACCGAAAATAATCACACAAAAAACCCCTCTCCACCCCTTTTTTTTATTATGCAATGGTGTGTGGTAGCAGAGTGACACTAACTCTCTACTGAATCTAATAATTTTCTTTGATTTATTAAGAAACTAAATACTTTATTTTTATCAACAATATTTTCATTCAATTTTTTATTTGCTTTTTCTAATTTTTTCAAATATTTAGTATCATTTATATTAGTAGTCGATTGAATCGGATCAGAAATAATAACTTGAGAATATTGATCCATTTTTATTAAATCATTTTTAAGTGTATTTCTTTCGTCTCTGAATTCAAAGCAATATAATTATATCGTATCCTCCAATGTTTCTTGTAATTATTAAAATCTGATTTATCTATAATATTTTCTTTCTTTTGCTTTTTTTGCATTTTTAATTGTAGTTAAAATTCCAACAGAAGCTCCTGCAGCTGCAGTTATTCCTCCGAAAATTAATTGCAATAATGCAGCTAAAGGAAGAATTCCTCTTTGTTTAGGTTCAAATTCTTTTGTATTATTTTTTCTTTTGTAATAAATACATTTTTATCTTTACATTTAACAGCTTTTGGTTTTTTTTGAATCAATAATATATTTTAATTTCATTTGAAAATCTTCATCTTCATTTACCATTTTTTATATTACAAAATGGTTATTGAATTTGAATTCGAAAATAAAAAGAAAAAGAAATTTATGGGAGATAGAATTTTTCTTAATCCAAAAGATGGAGGTGGTTATGATGATTTTCTAGGATTAGTTTATACTTTATTAATTAATAAGAATAGGGATGATGATAAGACTAAATTAATTAAAGCTTGAAATACAGAAATTAGTAATTATAAACTAGTTTTCTGTAATTCTCTTTGATACATTCTTCCTAGGATTTCTTATCCTTTGAAATCATATATCTTATAGATAATCGGTTTAGTATTATACATCTTTTATTACAAAGATTTTTTTACTCCATGATTCCAATATTCCTTTATCAAACTTGTTTTACCATTTCAATATTCTTACTCGATCTCCAATATTAAAATTTTGTTTTTAAATTAAATTATTTTTCATTTTTAATTTCTTTGATTAGGTCAGGATTCTCACTTGCTTTCACTGGAATTGTTTTTATTATTCTGTAGGTTTTAATATTATAAAAAATAAAACTATCTAGAATATCAAACCAAATTATTTTTCCTCTTTCTGTAAATTTTTATACATTAAGGATTTAAGTGTTCTGTTGAATCGTTCGATAATAGGATTGTGTGATGGACCTTGTGTTCTTTCATCTAGCCGATTGAATGTTAAATAGATTTTTATTTCATTTTCATCTAAAAACTTCAAGAATACTTTATTGTAGAATTCTTTAATATTATCAACATATAATTTATTAGGAATTCTATTTCGATTGGCTTCGAATAAAGTATGGAAAGCCTCTTTAATTGTTTCAGCTTTTTTATTTAATAATGGAATAGCCCAAGCATATCTAGTGTATAAATCTATAATAGTCAAAATATATTAAACGTTTTTTTTATTTTTAGAATTAACAGTTTCAATTAAATCGGCCGACCAAATATCATCTTTATTTAAAACTTTATGTACTTCAGTCGCTAAAGTAGTATTTTCAAATATTTCTCCACCATTATTTTAGCTTTCATCGCTCCTTTCGCAATAGCTCTTCTAAATGACATCAAGGGACAAGGACAAATGAATCCATCAAACACTGAAATTAGCTGATAAACTTTGTTCGAATACTACAAATGAATGTGTTAACAAATAATATGATTATAGAACTTTATAGTTGTTTTTAATTAATTTGATCGTCAATAAATAGATAATAGAATTAGGAAAGATATAAAGCATACATCATATGAAAGTTAGGGACCTGAGAGTAAGTAGAGCACACACCTTCTAACGGTAACTTTCTGAACCCAGCTGTAGACCGGGCCTTAGCAGTTATAGAAATAAAGCTCACCTTTGGCGGTCACAGAACCATTGGTTACATTACCAACATCGCCTAGCAGCGGCTAACCAGTGGTGGGTAGAAAGATTGTATGTCAAGGGTTCAAGGTTAGATAATCCACGAACCCACAATATTAATAGTTGGGAAATTATTTTTACCAAAGCAAATTTATCTAAATAAATCTATTCGAGAGTGATAATTCAAATTAAATTAACGCTATTCAATTTTTTTATAAAACAACTTTCCATTCCTACAGTTATTAATTTTAAATAAAATATAAAAAGTCAATATTAGTATATTTATTATTAATTTTGTAATGTTTTATTGAGAGAAAATCAATAATATTTAATACAATCAAATTTAATTATATCTGATTTTTAATGAAATCTTTATCATTTGTTTAAGTATATCAATGTTAATATTTTATAATTTAATACAAAATTTGAATATAAATGATTTTAAGTTTTTTCGTAATTGGTATGGATTATTTTTTATTTAAAAATGCAAATGAATTATTTTTAGCTATTATTTTCCAATTCATTGCAACTTATTCTGAGAAATTTGATAGTGAGTTTTAGTTTTTACAATACATTTAATTTGACAATCATTCGCTTTTCAGAAAAAACTTGCATTGAATCTTGCAAAAACAATATGAATATTGTAAGAATTGATAAATTACACTTTGTATATATATATATATATATATATATATATATATATATATATATATAATTTTTATTTTTAAATTGAGGGCACATAAAATTTGCTTCATCTTCATTTTGAACATATTTCCGTTAAATATTTATATTTTAAATAATTTAAGTAAAATTTTAACAAACAGTTCAGGAATAACATATTTTTTCAAACTTCATATTTTGCGACTTGGTCAAATCTTTGATAGTCTAAGAAAAATGAAACAGTGAAATGATATAAAAGATATATATTTATTTGACATCAGATGTTGTCATACCTGTGATGCCACATAAATGATACTATTGAAACTATCAAAAAAATTAATATAACTCTCCAGATTTATTTCGATATTGAACCGAATAAATTTCTTGAAATCCCCTTAATATAAAATTCCTCTCTTGACCAATCATTTCCCCCTAAATTATAACAAAATTTACTCCCAACCAATCATTTCTCTTTAAATGACAATATTTCCACTCTTAGCTATATTCATTATTTTCATAAAAATCACCGACTTATTTTGATATTCAACAGAATAAATTTTTGAAATTCTCTTAAACAATCATAAATTCATCACTTTATCAATCATTTCCTCCTATAATAACAAACTTCAACGGACTCAAATCCTTAAAAATATCAACCAACATGTTCTTAACCAATCCTTTCCCCTTAAAAGATCATAAATTCTCTTCTTAACCAATCATTTCCTCGCTAAAACATCATAAATATATCCATAAACCAATCATTTCTCATCAATGATATTATTTCTACCATCTTTTCACCCATATCGATATTCATCCAAATATAAACCCCTAAAAATATCATAAATACCCTCTTAACCAATCATTTCTCTTTAAATGGCAATATTTTTCCATTTTCTCCAAGAATTATCAGGTAGTCAAGAATTTTAAACTGCGAGAGCCACCTATGGGATAGCAATTTGATGAAAAGACATTATCTAACACTCAATTCGATCAAACTTCAGATTTTCGTATAAATATTTATCATGTCATTATTGATCCTCTTTTAACTGAAATAAATAAACAGATATATGCATATGATCACATTACTTTAAAATTAGGAATTATAATGAATTTTCAAAATTTTGACGATAATCTTATTCGAGAAAAAGAATATTTTGCATAAGTAATACTCTGATGAACTAGAAGAAGGATTAATGGAGAAATGTTTACATTTCAAACATTAATTTGTTAGCTAAAATGTCTATCGATTTTTAGAAAGTTCAGGTCATTTTAACGACAATAATTAAATTACAAATTGAATGTATAGCTACATAAAAAAATCAGTCAATACCATTTTTAATCACCGGCTGATTATTTTAATTAAGCTGAAAAAGTATTTTTAGTGTATCAGTGCATTAGAGGAAAAATAAATAAAAAAAATAATGGGAAAAATTTAATAAGATTTGAGAAAATTTTTACTTATGTAACAAAATGTAATGGTGCCTATATTTTTGAGAAGGTGTTTCAGCAATAAATTTTATTATGTTAAAAACGTTTTTATTATGTTAAGTGCCTACTGTTTAAATAATGTGAGTAGGGCATTACTCACATTTAAAATAAATTAATATAGTCATTTAATAATTTGTTTAAATTATAAGTTAATTCATGATATTTTTAGTTGGTTTTTTGTACCTGAAGATGATAGTTATGCTGTCGAAATGTATCGTAGTTTTATATTGGCGTTTTCTTTTAATTGAATCATCGCCAAATTTATTTAATTATTTATATATATTGTTTTTAGATATTTTCTGTGCTCACAGTCAATTCTCAATACAATAAAGCTAATGAGTTGTTGGAAGACGAAGTTTTATTAGAAATTTTCTTCAAATGCTCAGAAATTCATTATACAACTGAAAGACAAATATTTAAGAAGTAGGAATTAATAATAAATATACTGCCAATAATAAAATTAATAATAGTAGTAGGATGTGAGCCCGTCAGATACAAACCTCCATTGGCTTACGTAATATTACATAAAATCAGCTGCTACCTAGTAATTGACCTTTGTCCACTGTTACCAGGTGATCTCACGATTATGTCATATGCCCATTGGTCAGTCCCCTTCTAGAACCTACCGTTCTTAAACCGTTCACACACACACCAACCAACGATTACACATCCATACCGATCCACACCCATCCGCACTGATCAACACCGATCAACACAAAATTACTCACTAGTACTATTCATATTATTATTATTATTCTGCTTACTTCATAATAAACGTAAGAGTTTCGTTTATCTCATTGATTTATGTTACTTGCATGTGATATATTAAAAAATTATAATTACATAAAATTTTTAATTGTTAATTATATTATTACATAAAAAATTATAAAATAATCATTAAATATAATGAATTAACATCAAACTCGTCTTAAAATAAATATTCAATCTTAAATTATTTACCTTACTGGCTATTTTGTTAGTACTATATTACGTAATAGACTTTGTCGTAGAACTGTTTAAGGACAGTAGCAACTGAGTGGACAGATGTCAGGTGTTATGTAATATTACGTAAGCCAAGGGGAGGGGATTGTATATGACGGGCTCACATCTGACTCAGTGCTTCTCATAGTAGAAAATATTTTTTTTGTATTCATGGTGCAACCAGAAAACTATAGTTTTATATTATTCATAATTTTAATAATTGAAAATCTCCAATTAAGTATATTATATAATATACACATACATTGGAGAGACTTCCCGTCATCTCTGTACTCGAGTTCTAGAGCATTGTCGATTGAAGGGTTTGACCAATATTAGTGAACACAATAGAGGCTGTAAAAGTGATATCGGAATGTCTGATTTTAGAATTTTGTTGAGAAGTTTTAATAGTTATTGGGAACGAGTGATATGTGAAGCATTGCTGATAAGGTCATTGGATCCAAAGATTAATGTGCAGAGTGCTGTGACTACGAATGTTTTGAATGTTTTTAAATAGTTTATGTATGTTAAATCATGTTTGTTTTTTTTAACATTATTAAAATAATTGAAAATTTTAAATTACATTAATTTTTAAAAATTAGAATATAAGTGAAAATTTTAAAATTTTAAATTAATTAAAAGTAAATTGAATATATTTTTAAAAATATTTATTTATTAAAAAATTAAATTAATAAAAAATAATTTGTTTAAATTAAATTTAATTCATAATATTTTTAGTTGGTTTTGAGCACCTGAAGATGATAGCTGTGCTATCGAAATAGATAGTACGAAAGGTTTTTTATTGGCATTATCTTTTAATATATATATATATATATATATATATATATGACTACAGAACTCTAAAAAATATAATAATAATAATAATAATAATAATAATAATAATAATAATAATAATAATAATAATAAAAAACAATTGTTTCTTTTTTTGCAGAAAAAAATATTGTTGGTGCACTGGGTCAGAATTAATTTGTTTAAATTGATCTCAAATTTATTTAAACTTATCCTTCTTGGTCAAGATGCTTTCTTTCTATAGAATTTATATTGTCTCACCCAGATGCCACACAATTTGAGTCCTATCACTATGCACCAATGAGCAAGCCCATGCTGGTACTGTTCAAAGTGGGTGAGAGTCCCACAAGCAGATGAGCACTGTTCCCAGTACTATTCCTTGGGAAACCCTCGTCACTGGGTCCTTGACTGCATTTAGAATGACTTATTGTAAATATTAAAAATTAAAATTTTAAATATCTTTTATAAAATATACAATTTAAAATTTAAAAAAAAAATTTTTTTCCCTCTTTTTTTGCTTTTGTTTAATTTACCATTTCTTAATTTAATCTTTATAAACATTTTTTTGCTCTTCAAATATCTTAATAAATTAAAACTAAAGAAAGTTTTCTATAAAATTCAAAGCAAATTAATTAAAGTCTTTGAAAGATGTATATAAAAAGCTTTCTTCTTAAAAACACAATAAAAACACTTCAAACAACCCTCCACAAACAACTTCAAGACCTAAATACAATTCTACTCTGATTTTTATTACTGAACGTTTTCCTTTTTTGTTATAAAATTGTTTTAATCTTTAAGTAAAAGTATCAGAGTTAACAACAAATAAAACTGGCGATTTCACTGATTTCTTCTTTGGTGTTTATTTATGGATGCTTATCTAAGATAAGATTTGCCTCTTTGAATCTGAGATTTTTTGGATATTGTCTGCGGCCAAGATTTTGATTGAAATATTTTTTCTTTCTTTCTTTGGTTGGCATTGTTGGAGATGCCTGTACATCGAGGATTTTCCAGCAGGGTCTAGGTGTTCTTTAATTCTTTGGTGTAGGTTCCTGAGTGTGCATACAATGTATATTTCTTTGCATGCATTATACTTGATACAGTAGACAAAGTTTTTTCTGAAGCATATTTTCTTTGGTGTCTAGAAATTTTCCATTGTACAAAATGTTTTCTTTTTTGTGTTGTTTGCCAGTGCTTGCCTCAGTGTCAAAGACTTGTGTGATATACGAATTGGATGGCATGTGTGATTAAACTCTTTCCATATCTTGAAGTCGAGCGTGTCACTGATAAATGAGATGTTTAGATAAAAGTAGTTCTTCTTTTTTTGTGTTCTGTCAATGGGTGTTTTTTGGTTTTGAATTCGTTCATGCGATGTCCTCCTTGTGATATCTGTTTCTACGTAGGATTTTATCAAATTTTATTTGTTGTTTATAGTTCTCTTCTCCTTCAGTACATCGATTGGCTATCCTTTGCTTCTCGTTCTTTATAACATTCACTTTCTGTAAGTATGGAAGTGCTGATCTTTAGTGCATAAATATTTCGACTTTAATCGATAGTCGATTAAAGACTATCGCGAAAACTGTGGAAAGCGTTTACTAAGAATATCACAATAAGTCAAGATATTAAAGCTGCATTTGAATACAGGCAGAGGAATCAAGAGCTAGAGGTATATTTAAAAAAATTAAGAGTCTGGTGGACAAGCTGATGAGCCACGAATGGATGCCAGATAAATTAGAAGAAGAGTTATAGGTACACTGTTCCGCAGAAAGAAAACTGAAAATTAAGTTATGTGCAGATGAAATCAATAGAACAGAAGAAATAAAGAAGAAGATCAAGAAGTTGCACGAGGTTAGGCAGATGAGCGAAGAGGTTTAGACGGTAAGAGAAAGAGTACCCGAAGTAGAGATAAAGAAAAATCTATAGTGATTTCGCCATAAAAAATACTAGAAATTTTGAATTGGATATTGGAACCAAAAGATACAGAGATAATATCACCCTAGAGAATAGAATTGTAAAATGTTTTTGTTGTGGAACACAAGGTCATATACAGAGAGAATGTCCGAATAGACAGCTAAGAGTTATTCCATGTTATTCATACAGACTACAAGGTCATATAAAGAGAGAGAGTGTCCAAATAGACGTAAGAGTCATTACATGCTATGGATTTGTAGTGGATGGACACACAAGGAGATTTTGTAATCAAGTAAGATGCCAAAGATGTGGATTAGGAGGCCATCAAGCAGAGGATTACTACACAAATTTGAACAGGATTAAGCAAACACCGACAAATAGAGATAATGGAAGACAAATTGGAAATTACGAAAGGAAGACCAACTATCAAGGAAGAAGAAGCGATGTGGGAACAGAGATCCATTACGGGAATAACAAATACAAGTTTCATACATAGGAAATTAAAGCCATGAAGACGAAGAACAAATTTTCTGCGTAACACCAAACGAAAAAGCCCCGACAAGAGAAGACATTGTCGGGGCAGTTTTATAAAGGATGTTAGAGGCTCCCCAAAGATAGGACAATAGAGATAAGAGACTTAGGGAGGATAGAGAGAGAAAGCAGGATTAAAATGATAAATAAGTTGTTGAAAAGTTAATATGTTTGTTAAAAAGAACTTTGAGGAAATTGAGAGATGTGAAAACGAGGAACAGAGAAGTACGGAGATATTGGCAATAGATAAAATGAGGTCGAGTATTATCAGGTATGATATAATAAAAGGTAGACAAGGTGTGGTAATCAAAATTCAAAATCAGGAAATGGATTGTTTACTTGATTCGAGAGCAACAGTAAACGTAAAATGCTTGAACCAGTACAAAAATTTTAATAATATAGAATTTATGAAGACCGCAAGTATCTTAAGATTCGCAAATGATAATAAATTGGAAACAAAAGGCAAAGTAATGGTGGATGTTGAAATAATGGGAGTATGTAAAGTGGTAAGATTTACGATTGTAAATAACATAACATCAGAAGTGATTGGAGGTATAGAGAAAAGAATTTGGAATATAAATACAATTGTCTCAGAGGGATGAAGTACCCAGTCATGAGTACATGTGTAATATTGATGCAAAACTTGGGAAGCCAATAACAGAAACAGAAAGATTCGACAGAGCACGAAAAGAATTAAAAATGAACAATACGGTATTAACAGAAATGATAAAGAATAACCTGAATGTTTTTATGTCAAATAAATGGGACATCGGTTGCACAACATTACTGAAACATAAAATAGATACACGCGGAAGCCCAATAAATATTAAGACTCCAAGGCAACCAATTTATTTGAGTAGTGGGATGTGTTACCGCTAGATCAACCCCCGGAGGTGGTAAACCGTTTTTTTCCATAAGTCTAAAAGTAACAAAAAAATTTAAGACAAAGACCACGACTCATTCAAGGCCATTGGATGAGTCATAGTAATTTCTCAAGGTCATTTAAAATTTTTCAAGGTTATTCAAAACCTTTCAAAGTCATTGGATGACTCAACAATTTTTCAAGTTATTTAACCAAAGACCATGACTCATAATATATATAGATATAGATATAGATATATATTTTGTTTATTTATTTATTTTTCATTTTTATTTTATTTTCATTTAATTATTTATTTAACATCATTATTATTTTAATTAAATAAATTATTTATTTTATTTTATTATTATTATTATTATTATTATTATTATTATTATTGATGTACGGGAAAGCTTAGTTTATGACAAACTTGCACTCCTGGTCAATAACTATCCTATCTGTGATCTAGGGCTGACTTATCCGCGCACACCCCACGATTTTAGTTCACTGTCACGCACCCATGATCGAAATCATGTTGGTACTGTACACAACAGCAGAATGCCATCCTAGCAGGTGAGCATTGTCTCCAATACTACTCCTCGAACAACCTTCGTTTTCCTGTTCACTGTGGCCGCTAGAAGGTCTTACACTTACTATCTTAACCCTGTGATTTTTACGATGTACCTGATTTATCGCGTTGATTGATGCGGGATGAATTGTGAGAACGTTTATCGCAGAATTCTAACTATTCGATTGTTGTCAATACTAACCGTTGTTACCATATTTCCTGAGTTATCAAGGAGATTATCTACTATCCCCATTTTAATCCTACACTATTTTGTTATTTACTATTTAATGAAATATTAATTATTAAATTAGCAATATAATTATACCATAATTGATTCTACTTCTACATGGATTAATAATGTATTGAAACTAATTAGAAGGCAAGGTAAAATTTAATCATTTAATCATTTACTACAATTATACATAAAATAGACACTACGATAATAAAGTCACAAGATAGGAGTTGCAGTTGACAGAGGAGGTACAGAAGGTATGAAGCGATGGATAATTCACAGAAAAACACATCTGTCACATCTCTACACTGGATTCACTTAGAACTAAGGTTGTTGCACTCGAGTCTGTGTCAATTCTCACAGTCGATGTCGATCGGCAAACGTCGACGTTTCGGGGTCAATAAGTTGGAGTTGAGGTTTTGAATGACTCGGCTCTTCCTGAGTCGAGATTAAAGAATCTACCGCGGAGTGGGTACTTGACGCACTTACCCACTCAAAACGGCTATTTCATCCGGTGTGAGATACAAATCGCTCCAAGGTGAGATTCAGATTGTGCGGATCGTTTTCTTCCTCCTCCAGATCGATGTAAATTGAGGGGGGTGGTGGGTAGATCGTTATCGACGGTGCATACACTATATCCGGAGCCATATCAGGGAACTCGAACTCTGTATAGGCATGGGGCAGGTCAGTCGATTCAGCCTGGTCTCCCGTCCTCCCATTCGCACGTAAGAGGTTTGCTTCGGCGTGGCGACTCTCACGACGACGACGGTTTCGATTTGGTCTTCGCCTCTGTATTCCAGCTCTAATTTCGACTGTCCCACTCGGGGGAGGTTCCGTTCTGTTGCTGTGGCACTTGGTTGAGGGGGAATTGTTGGGCTGGGATGATGTTGATATCTTGTGCCCAGCTGCAACTCGGTAGACGAGTCCTGAGCTCGTTTTCTGTAAATAAAAAAAATCTGTAAAAGCGCGGCACTTTGTTCAGCGATCGTGATTCGCTGACTTCGAGTTTCGATTATAAGGTCATCTCAGGCCCGAGAAAGGCAAGAGATCTTTTGATACAAACTGCGGGTTGCCTCGGGCGAACTTCATGTGCCCTTTATTTTCTGATATTTCGCCTGTAGAGTGGCGTGATTCCTCTCTAACTGATCAAGTTTCTGTCTAGTGGCTATCGCCGATGGGGAAAGTCGGGGTATCCGCGGAAGATTTGACAAGTTCGACATTTCTTTGAGATTGATATGGTTCTCTTGGTATAAAACTAAAAAGAGAGGTGAGTATAATTATCAATAGAGCTTGCTGGTACGAGTAAATATTTAGACTATGATTAGGGGAGTATTAATAGTTGATTTTTCGCCTTGGTTCATTCACAAGGAAAAAATAGATCCAAGGAAAGTAAACACAATAAACCAAAGTTTTAGGACTCCTATTATTAATAATACCAATAATAACGTTAATAATAATAATAGTAATAACAATAATAGTAACTACAATAGTAATAATGTTAGTAATGATAATCATAACCCTAACAACAATAGTAACGATTTTAATTATGATAATATTAATAAATATAATTTTCATCATAATTATGATAATTCGGTGGGCCATCTTAGGGTTACTACAGGGAATAGAGTTAAGCTTCACTAATCCATGGCGGTTCTCCTTCTACATCTCCTACATTGTTCATGCTTTCATACTGGAGTTTTTATTTGTAACCACAGTCTCAACCAAAACAGGACAACAACAAAAAAATATTATTTGAATCAGCTTAATTCGTGTAAATGTCAATATTGATTTGGCTGTTCATTTTTTACGTAAAACACTTGGGGTCGTTTCGGAAAAATGGATGTGACAAAAGTTTATATTATTTAGCAAATAAAACGACAAAAATAAATTTTACTTACAGGTTTTCCAGGCGGTCTCACAGTAGTAAATTCCAATATGTCGTAAAATTTCCGGGTCGTTATGTGCTCAATATCGATCGATATACTGTAGAATTGAATGGCATAGTACTGTCGATACGTGGTTTGTGAGAGTTATGTGGTGGAGGCGTGCTTATTAGTTTACTGATCGTTATTGCACTATTATGTACATACTTATTTATTGGTGTGTGACGCGTAGATGATTTAGGCTATTGTCGAGCACTAATTTAATTATCCTTGACGATGTGATTACTGCTACCATGTTATCCTAATATGATTGAATATTGTGCCTGACATCCCCGAAAATTTGTTTTCTCGTTCTGATAATACTTAGTCGATTTTTCAGTCATTAGCCTATCACTGCTACCAGTTTCAACTCGGTTTCGATGTTTTTAAAGAAACACATATCTTAATGATAGCTGATGATCATCCTAAGTGTCCCTAACTAATACACTCTTCCCATGAGTTTACATTCACCGCTCGCCTCGACCGACGTTTCTATCAGCCGTTGCGAGTTGTTTAACGGTTCCCTACGGGTAGGGTCCTGTGTCTTTCGTCCAGGCCCCGTCGCGGACAGACCGAGATTTCAGGAAGGCTCGGCCCGCTATCACAACTAGGGAACTTAATTCACCGGCCAGATCACCGACCTCCCTTCTTGATGACTATTGCAATACATATAATATATGATTTTATCGCGACCTCGGTATAATGATATCATTAAAGTTAGATAAAATAGCATTTAAATGATTTAAACGATACGAACATTTAAGACTTTTATTAACATTAAAGAAAAAACTGGATACGAAATAAAATCAAAATCCTTACTTAGTACAATAGAATTCAGCAAAATGCAAAAGTTAAGTTAAGTTTTAGTTGTTGTTAAAAAGTTGTTATAGAAGTTAAAAATAATGAAATTGGTTACTGCTTATATAGTATTTTTATGCCTGTGTGCGATCAATAGGCGATTTTTCGGGTTTTTTAATTATTTTATTAACTTCAAATTATTTTTATAATTTTTTATATATTTTTCCTTATTTTTCGATATCTTAATTTTTATGTTATTGGATTTTATTTTTTTATTTTCCTTACAATATTATTTTTAACCCCAATATTTTGTTTCTTGGTCGCCGCTTCTGTCTATGTTTTTTCTAACCCTTATCTTGCAAGCTTTTGGCAGTTTATTTCACTTTCTGCATCTGTAGGCCTTTTCGAGGATTTTAATTAATTTTTTGTTTTATTTAATTTTGTTATATGTTTTATTTTGTTTTTTTTAATATGTTTTATTTTATTTTTGATCTCAGCTTGCAGTGCATGTGTATGTACAGTGACCATTTTCCTCATTTTTATCTTTATCTTTTGTTTTTTACAGTTTGTTTTAATTTTGGCTCTGAGGCCAACATTATTATTATTTAATTAATTATTTATTTTATATTATTATTATTACTAGTATTTTTATTATTAATATTATTATTATTATTTGATTTATTATTATTATTATATTATTATTATTATTATTATTTATTTATTTTTATTATTATTGTTATTATTATTATTTTTAATTTTATTTTTATTATTAATATTATTTTTATTAATATTATTATTATTGTTATTATTATTATTATTTATTTTATTTTTATTATTATTATTATTATTATTATTTTTATTATTATTATTATTATTTATATTAATAATAATTATAATAATAATAATAAGTAATAATAATTAAATTATTTTTTTATAATAAATGTTTTATGCAGTTGTTTTGTTTTTTATTATAAAATTATAATAATAAGTAATGATAATAATAATAATAATAATAAAATTATTTCTTTATAATAAATGTTTTATGTAGTTGTTTTTATTATATATTAATAATAATAATAATAATAATTATAATAATAAGTTATAATAATAAGTAATAATAAAATTATTTCTTTATAATAAATGGTTTTTGTAGTTGTTTTTATTATATATTAATAATAATAATATTAATAATAATAATAATAATAATTATAATAATAATAATAATTATAAGTAATAATAATTGAATTATTTCGTTATAATAAAAGTTTTATGTTGTTGTTCTGCTTTTTATTATATAATAATAATAATAAGTAATGATAATACTAATAATAAAAATAATAATAATAAGTAATCATAGTAATAATAATAATAATAATAATAATAATAATAATAATAATAATAATAATAATCATAATAATAATAATAAGTAGTAGTAATAATAATAATAAGTAATAATAAAATTATTTCCTTATAATAAAAGTTTTATGTAGTTGTTTTTGTTATATAATAATAATAATAATAATAATAATAATAATAATAATAATAATAATAATAATAATAATAAAAATAATAATAAAAATGATAATATTAATAATAATAGTTAAAACATTACTTATAAAAATAAGTAATAGAATAAAAATAAAATTAAAAAATATTAATTATTAAAACTACTTATTTTTACAAGTAGTAATATTTAATTTTAAAATTTTAAAAAATAATATGACCCTGAGAAATTTAAATGATCTTGAAAAATATGATAACTCATCCAATGACCTTGACCTACTTTTGAATAACCTTGAAAAATAAGATGAGTCAACTAATTACCTTGACCTACTTTTGAATGACCTTGAAAAGTTTCTGATGAGTCATGGTCTCTGCCTAAATCACCTTGAGAAATATGGTGAGTCATCCAACGACCTTGAAATTTTTTGATGAGTCATTGTCTTTATCCTACAAAAACTTGTACTTTTAAACTTAGAAAAAAAATTGTTGAAGGGGTATATGTCATTGTCCCAGCGGGCCACTGGTTTAGCGGGCCACTGGTTTAGCGGGCCACAATCCCACTACTTATTTTGGAACCAAAGATTGGGAAGCTATGTAGAATCTGTTTAAAAATGGCATTATTTAGAAATGTAATTCATCATGGAATACACCACTGGTTTGTGTTTGGATGAAAGAGAAACAAGACATCAGATTATGTTTAGATTTCATACAGTTAAATAGGCAAGCGTACCCAATGCTAAATATAGCGGAGATATTAGATAGATTGGAAGGAGCTATGCATTTTACTTCAATAGACCTGGGAAATGCTTATTATCAGATAAAGCTGGAAGAGGAAAGAAAAACACAGCATTTTTAACAACAACAGGCCAATATTGTTTCAACAGGATGCCGTTTGGAATAGCTGCAGTGCCAGTAAAATTTCAGGAGTTAATGGGAAAAGTACTGGGCAACGTAAAAGGGACAGTAGTTTATTTGGATGACATTTTAATATTCACATAGACAAAAGAGAAACATTATGCGGTTCTAAATGAGGTACTAGAAAGAATTGGAAGAGCAGGTTTGAGAATAAACCCAGAAAAATGTCACACACATACGCGAGAACTAAAGTTTTTAGGCCATATTATTAACAAGGAGGGTATAAAAGTAGACCGTCAAAAAAAGAAGCAATTAAGTCATTCCAGAACCTAAAGTGTATAAAGAATCTAAGAAGCTTTATGGGTAAATGTAATTGTTATAGAAAGTTTATCAAAGACTATGCAATAAAAGCCAGAACTTTAGCGAGACTACGTGGAGAGAATAATGTGAAATCAATATGGACAGGAAACTGTGAAAGGCTTTTAAAGATATAAAGAAAGCATTGATTGAATCACCTGTTTTGGGATATCCAGATTTTACTAAATACATAAGCTAGATTTGATACAATTGGGGCTGTACTATCAAAAAGAGATAATAATGGTTACGAAAAGATAATAGCATACGGGTCACACGCAATGAGTAGTGAGGAGAAAGGGTATTGCATTACGAGAAAGGAACTGCTCGCAATTTACTATTTACATTTTAATCATTACCTTTACGGCAAAACATTTACGTTGAGAACGGACCACAAAACAATTACGTTTATGTTATCTACAAAAAAGCCAACAACTGCGCAAATTCAAACGTGAATCAATAATCTAAGTAGTTTAAACATCAAAATGGAGTATAAAAAAGGAGTGAATCACGGAAATGCAGATGCACTATCGAGAAGTACTTGTCGGACTTGTGCACAATGTCTACTGAGTCACAAAAATGCAAAGACTGAAAAAATAAAAACACGGCGTATAAACATGGTGGAGAAAATTGTAAGTTGTAAATGGCAACAGAACGATGAGGAAATTAGAAAAATCAAAGAGTAAATAGCACTAGAGTCGTGATGCAAAAATATGTTGAAAGAAAGGATGGTAATGACAATATAAGGAAATCTATGGGTGCCAAAGAACAAGAAACGAGAAATGATAAAAGAGATGCACGTACTACTATCACACGAGGAGCTGAGAAAGTGACAAAATATATAGCTGACCATTATGGTATGAAAGATATAAAAGAATCTGTGAAAGAAACAATTATGGCTTGTGAACCATGTCAATAGACAGAGGTAGTTACGACGGGAGAGGCATTTAAACTTACCGCAGATGAACAATGGGCGAAAGTATACATAGACATATGCGAACGATTTCAGAGACGTTTAGAAAGAAAAAAGTATATTATTGCAATAATTGATCAATATAGCAGGTAAATTTCATTGTCAGCAGTGAATAAACAAGATGAGAAAACGATAAATAACACATGGATTTTAAAGTTTGGAGCACCAAAAGAGATTCATTTAGATTGTGGAAAAGCATTTGAGTCAAATGTTATCAAGGATTTTACAGAATCAATGGGAATCACAATATGTTTTTTCTAGTCCTTATCACCATAATGCAAATGGAAGTGTTGAAACGCAATTTAGGACAATAAGAGGTTATGTAAACGCATCACTAAAAGGAGAGGCTCAGACTAGTTGGTCAGATATATTGCCAAAAATTGAATTCACACTGAAAACAACGTTTCAAAAAACAATTAAGAAAAGTCTTGCTGAGGTAATATTTGGTACAGCAATAAACCGGTAGATCAAGCCATGAAATGACCACATCAGAAAATTATAACTAGAAGAGAGTTCAAAGTAGGAGATTCGGTACTAGTAAAAGTAGACGCAAAGTCAAAAGATAAAGACAGATACGAAGACCATACGAAGTGATTCAGAAGATACATGATAGACGATATTCGTTACAGGACTCCAATGGAAGATTGATTCAAAGAAACGTAGAGAAGACGAAATGTTTTCTTAAAGAAGGGATATGTGAGGATATTTAAGCATAACTATCAACGAACATAAAATTAAGTTTTAAAATTATTAAAATTAAAAATAAGATTTAAATTAACTTTTAATAAATTAGATTAAATATTAATTATTAAAATATAATATAAAACAAAATTTAAATAATTTAAATTTAAATAAATAAATAAATTAAATAGAATTTAAATTAATTAATTACTAAATAAAATAAAATTTAAATTCCGTTGTTAAAATTATTTAAATTTTCGGAAATATGAAACATATAATTTTGATTTGAATAAATTTTAAACTTTGAATGAATACAAATTTTGAATTAAATGAAGTTGTTTTCACAGCATCTAACAGTGATAAAGACATTCTAAAAGCCAAACTAATATGCTTAGAAATTCTAATCTTACACATGAAGCTGAAAAAAAGGTATATACTTATGGTGGAATAGTAAGCATCCCTCAAAAGAGAATATGAAGCATCAACCATCAATTGTATACTTTTAAAACAGAAAACAAACCTACAATGTTTGGATGATAAAATATTTTGGTTCAATTGTAACGAAAGTTATGTTTATGGATACTAGAAGATTTTTTGTGTACAATAATTTTTCTTTTTATAACAACTCGCATATTAAATATAGTAAAAGGATAATACATACTAGTTATGAATATTTTTACTATAACGAAGGAAACTTTTCTAATCCCGATTTTACACTTTATCTATTATATATTGACAATAAAATTTTAAATATCAATTGTAAATATTTTCCATTCAAAGTTTCATTTGACAGTATTGAAGAAGCTACCTGCTTAGGATTTAATAAAAAAAGTAGATTTTAATGATAATAAGAATCAGATATGTATACCAAATAAGAAAACAAAATTTGATACAATTCGATTAACTATAACTTATTTTTATGATGTCGAGTATACTGATAAATTTAAAGAAAAGGGTGTGGATTTACTCTATTTTGTAGGTAAACAATACAGATCTGGTTGGTTAAAAGCAATTGGGCAATTTGCACTACCTATTCTTAAACGTATTGGAAATTTTGCTATGAAAACTGCTGATATCGTAATAAATAATAATGCTTAAATCTTGCCTGCTTAAAAATCCAAAGCAATTTCTAAAATTAAAGATTCTATACCTGCTGTAATCCAACACCTGATATCTGTTATTAATAAAATATCTGATGTATTTAATAAAGAACAAAACGGAGGAACAATTAAAAGTCGAAAAATTATCAAGAAACAAAAGAATGAAAAGATACGGAACTATATTCCAGTCATGATTAGCGCGAAATCTGAATTATACATCTTTGATAAACCATCTCCTCAAGCTGTAATTGAAAATGGTTCTTTTGAATATATTTATACGGTGAATTTAATTACAGATTCAGGAAACATTTATTTTCAATTTTGCATCAACAGTTCTCGAGCAATTACTTTGATTTGAACGATACACTACTCTACATTCAAATGAAAGTTGTAAATAGTAATGGGGAAAATTTATCTAATGAATAAGATGTAACTGCATACAATTTCTTTTTCCAAACTATTTTTAAGGATGTTGAAGTAATTTTTAATTCTACCAAGATTAAAGGAAGTAACGACGTGTTTACACACAAGGCAATGATTGAAACCATTATTAATAACAATCGTGATATAAAAAATACTTGTTTAGGTAGAATGGATTATGAAGAAAATGAGTAAACAAAGAAAACTTTCTATTTAAAAATCAAAACCAATCAATGTTTGTTCCCATCTTTAATTAGATTTTTTTGATCAACCAAAATATTTATTACCTGGTGTTAGTGTTCAAATGAAATTGAAAAGATCCAATACAGAAAGAAGTTTAACGTGTACAAAAATTATTCCACAAATAATATTATTAGATGCAAAATTAATGGTTAGAAGAGTTCGGGTTGAACCGTCAGTTTTATCTGGTCATCAAATTGGGCTTGTCACTAGAAATGCAATTTATGCAATGAAAAGTAAGGAAGTTGTTCAATTTTCATTCCCAATGGGTCTTCTTCGTTTTATAAGGAACAAATATTTGATGATAGACGACTACCTTGTTGCTTTTCAAGGGAATAAAAGATATGAAGGATCTTATTCAGGAACATTTTCAATATTTGAACACTTTAATGTCAAGTTTTTAACATTAAGTAAAGGAAATGATTATCGCGATTCACATCTCAATACATCACCCTGTTCATTAATAAATTTATTTTCAACTTTATCCATAATTGATGAAGCATTTAATGCCATTGTTCCACCACCAATATTAACAGGAATTATAATACTCATATTTTTAAACAAGACTTAGAATAATTACTAAAAAAGACAATCCTCTTTTTAAATTTATAAAATAAAAATACAAAGTTGTCCACATATTTTTGTATTCTTTTGTTGAATTTGCAAAGTATTATAAAAATAATTACCCGTAAAATATTCTTTTACAACTTTTATTAGAATAATTCCACACGAATCAAAATATATTCCATATTTTTTAGAACACAAAACCCAATGAGATCCTTGCTATTTTGTTGCTTGTTAATTAAAAATAATATTATCAGAATGTAAGTAATTTTTAATTTCGTCTCTCATGATTACTTCACAATCATGCTTGGCGTCTTTTAGAAAATCCCGTAAATCAAAATTGCTCGTTGAACTACGACCATATTTATTTAAAAAATTATTAAGTTCTACATTCATTTTTTTATAAAAAAATAAACTTAAAAAAAAATAAACTTAGCGGAGATGTTAACAAAAAGAAATATTTTCATTATTAGATCTTATCAAAACATCATCTTGGTTAACAATTCTAAAATTTACATTTTAAATAATTTTTTTAATCACTGGTAAATACATTGGTGTTGATGCTTGTTGTAAAATTCTATATCCATGAGGAACAGTTCCATATGGAAAACTATATAAACAATTATCTCGCTTTCCATTTTGATAGGTTGCTTCTATTAAATCACACATTAAATTTATTGAAGTAGTATTTGAAATATTTATAATCTTTTCGCCAATGAATAATTTTATTTCATTATTTGTAGTATTTTCATAAATATTTCTTTCGAATCTTATAAATTCACCAAATTTATTATTCTCCAGAAAAAGAGCTCTATATCCTTTTTTAATCAATTATGTGTTTTTGTTGTTGAAATATTATATGTAAAGGTAATAATATTTTTTTCAGTATACTTCTTTTTGATCAATTCAATTACTAATTTGTACAAAAAATTAAGTTCATATGCACCAGGTGGAATTGTTATTAAAATATATCCAGCTGCAATACCTGATTTGTCTGTTATTTTTTAATACCAAATTCATTATTATTTTTTGTAATATTAAAAATTGTACTAAATGTTGTAAATCACACTAGACCAAGTTCATAATTGTAATCTTGTTTTAATTCTAAAGAAATTGGAAATCTTGTTGCCAAATCAGATGTTTGTGAATTAAAACGTAAATATGTTGAATATTTTGTAGAAAAAAGATTATTCATTTTTTCTAATTTGAATTTATTCTTTCCAATTCTGAGGGTCCTAATTTTATATCAATGTCACTAAATAAATTAAGAAATGAATTTGAAATATTTATCTATAAATATACAATGTTATTTTTTAGAATATTTTTTAATTATTTTAGAAAACATTTCTTGACAATTCATGAAAATATATTTTAATATTGTTTTATAATGCTCGCTTGTTATTAATTTTAATTCCATCAATCACTTCAACACAGCATTTGTTTGGTTAAAAGTATTACTGTGTACTGCTTTTGTTGCAGGCAATAGTTTATTCAAATGCTCAAATAATGAAATTGGATTACCTGGAAAATAATTCATTTAAAATTCATTTTTCTCTTCAAGAACCTTTCCTCCTTTTATTTTTTTACCCCTTTTGGGAATTACAACATAAACCTTGTTCATCATCTGATTTTTATAGTTCAAGATGGTTTTCGAATTCAATATTATGTTCTGCTTCTTCTTCAACACATGTTTTTAACATTCTATAATAATCAGTTAGATTTGAAATACCATCTGTTAATTTTAAATATATTTTTATTGCTGCTACATCAATTTGAAATCTTTCTCTAGATAATTTTTGTAGTTCTGGAAACAATTCATATTTTAATTTGGTTGCTCTAAGATCTGAAATACAAAATATACCCTTTTCAAGTGTGATTATAAAAACAGTTTCACCAATTTGTAACTCTCGACCTCGTTCATCCCTTTCTGGTATATATACAGAAACTAATCTTGAAACGGCGTTATTTTTTCTAAACATTCTTGTATTTATATTTAGAACAAAATCTTTTTTGTTGTTGTTCATTTTTTAAGTAATCTAATGCAGTGGTCTTCAACCATTCACAACCTTCGGAACCCTTCCTGTTGATAATATTTTTCAAGGAACCCTATTTTTGGAGACCCTTCATGAAGTTAAAAAATGTTTGATTAAAAATTAAAATTCATTTATTAAAAATTAAAATACATTTATTAAATTAAAATTCAATTAGTTCATTTTCTATTATAAAAAAATTAACTAGTGACTAGGTTGTGCCTGTTTTTCGTTACAAGTTTTTATTTTTTAGAATAATTTTTTATGCACTGTACTTGTAATATTCTTAATTAACTTTCGTAATAAACTAAAATTTAAAATGAGAAAAATAAGATTTTTGCTTTGTGTACATGGTAACTGTAGTAACTACGTCTTGGTAACTATAGCTAACTACGAATTTTTTATAAAAATGAATATATATATATATATATATATATATATATATTAAAAATTTAATATGCATCAAAAACTAATCTAAGGATGCCATTTGAATATGGTTTTGTTTATTTTGAGATATTTTATTGTTGATCATTGATTATTATAAGAGACGATGAGGGAAATAGAGTCATGGACCAATCCTATTGGTCATTTTCTCTCCTTTATAAATATATAAAGGAACGAACTTTAAATATGAGTATCTTTCACCTAATTCGTCTGCTGATAGATCCTGCAATAACATATAAAATTTCAATAACATATGAAATTTATATTTTTCTTAATTTTCACGTGGAACCCAAAGGTTTCGCGGAACACAGATTGAAGAACTCTGATCTAATGCAATAGTTTTGGTTTGATTAATAATATTATTATTCCACATTTCATTTCCACTTGCTAATTTTTTTTTTGAAACAAATAATCTTCAGAATCGAAATCATTCAAATTAAAAACAATTACAGTTGAATATTGATCAATTTTTATACAAATATTTGTGTCTAATGCAATATAATTAAAATGAGTATTCAATGATTTATAAATATAGCAAATTCATGTTTTTCCATCATACTTGAAAATAAATCCCTATAAATATTATTTCAATCTTGTTTATTTAGCTCAAAAATTATAAAAAAAGTAGAATTACTTCGTATTGACCTTTTTGGTAAATCATAATAATTTTGTGATAGGTAAATACAACAACAATTTGTATGACGACCTCGCGTAAAATATGATTTCATAATTTCTTGGTCGTCGAATACATTTAAGTTTTTCTTCTTTTTATTCAAATTTTCACAAGGAATATTATCCTGAAATTTATTACTCATTGTGACTTCAATTGTTGCATTAGAATTTTTTTGTTCTTGTTCAGCAAATGCTTCACAGAAATCTGAAATTTGTACATCTTATTGTTTTACTCAAATTATTTTTAAACCTATGATATAATAATTGAAATTCTGGTTGATGAATTGTTTTGGAAAAAGATCAAATTATTATAATCTAGGTAATTTGGGTACAAGAGCATTTTTAAAAGTAACACACTTTTACCACAACCAGAATCTCCAATAATTAATATTCGAAATGAATTGAGTAATATTTTATCATGATCAAATTTTGTTAAATTATTATTCCAAACTGGTAATATTTCTCTACGAGCTGGTTTAGAACTACCCGTTTTTAGGTTATATGGATTTAAAAAATACCATCACCCTTTATTTCAATTTCCAATTCTTGTTTTCCTAAATTTTTTAACAAATTTTTTAACAAATCTTTTAATGATTCTTCAACCACAATATATTTTATATATTTTGTAATTGCTTTTGTTTGAGCGTTGTCTAATTTTATACCACTCCCATTAGTTTAACTTGTAGTAAATTTAGTTTCAGCTTCAGCTTTTTTTCGCTCTGCGTCAGCTGTTGCCCGCACCTGCTGAGGCTGATATCCCACAAAATATTAGGGGTATTAATGCAGCAAGAGGTAAAATTCCTCCGGAGGCAGTCGCTTGCGCACCAGAATGTTCTGCTTCTTTAAGTTCATTAATCTTTTCTGTTGTAACATATATTTTTTTACCATTCCAACTTATTGCTTTAGGAGAATTATTATCAACTATTGATTTTAATTTGTTTCTAAATTTTTTTCATCTTTTAATTCTCCAACTGCATTAGCCATAAAGCGAGAACCAACACCAAAAAGTCATTCGGGTTTGGATGGAAATCGGGTTCTACCCTCCTACGGGGATGATTTTGTTGAAATTAAAACATAAATAAAAAATAAATAATATAATAATGTCTGACGATTTTGAAATTGTGGATGTTGAAAATAATGAAACAATTAATAATAAACCAAGTGATGAAATAAAAGACAAACTCAATTATTTGGCTGAAAAATTTAATGTAAAGGATTTTGCTGAAATAAAAAGAGTAATCTAGCCATTTTCCCATATTTCAATAAATTTTTTGAATGAAAAATCCAAGCAATTACGTAAATAGCTTGTCAAATTGTTAAAATATTTGATAAAATGATATTTCAGGGTGGTAGGACTAAAAAGCCTTATTTATCCACTACTTAGACAACTGCTCAAATTTTTAGTGATTTTTGATATATAAGGACCGATCCCTGCTCAAATGTTTTGTTGATAAATCTCTGGTAAATATCTTACATAAATATGTATCAAACTTTTATAAAATATGACAAATCTTATAAAATTGATTACCACACATTAGAACACAAGATAATTTCAAATGATTTATTCAACATCATTAGATATTTTCCAAATAGGCTTGGTAACAGTATTGTTAATCTTAACTCCTTGAATAATTATCTGAATTTTTTGAGATCTTATTTTTGAAGTCAAATTGATAAAAGTTGATAAAAGTAAATCTTTCATTAAAAATCAATTCATTATTGATTAATTGTAGAATAGATACAATGTTTACTCTATCTTCATCTTCAATATTTTCAATTTGAATTTTATTCTGATAAGCTTTTAAATTTACTGCTTCCTAAAAATTAATTAATTAAGTTAAATTAAATTAAATAATACCTTGAATGTGTAAGTAATTGGAAACTTTAACTAGATCATACTGTATTGAAAGTATTGAACTGGAGGCTTACATTTTATCCCAATAACAGCTGTACTGTTTTCTTCTAACAAAACGTCATATATTTTTGATATTCTTCAAAATCTAAATTTTATTTATAGTAAATAAACAATTTTGATTGTTTGCACACAAATTTTAATTGATTAAAAAATAATTTTTACATATTAAATATATTATTTAATAAACATTTTTATTACTAGGTAAATTATACCCTAATTATTTTCAATTAAAAGAACATAACAAAAAATGTCAAGAAAAAATGAAAGATTATTATATTCAAAAAATTAAAAAGGTAAATTATTTATATGTCCCGTATGCATAATTTTCCAAACCATTCCCTATTCGAATTTTTATAATCAACATAAAAATCATTTGCGACAATTTCTTATTAAAAATATGTAGTTTTTAAACAGTCTGCTACCTGTGAAATATCAACAAATAATAAAAGAATTAAATTAAATGATAATGTAATAAATAATAGTAAAGCCATTACCTCTATACAAATAAGTAACAGACCGATAGGTGAAAAACCAATAAGTGAAAAACCAATAAGTGAAAGACCAATAAGTGAATCTATAAGAGAATCAATTGTAATCAATAGTATTTTGGATGATCAAAAGGAATAAGAACTTATAACAACCCTAAAGAGAATGAATAAATGGATTCTTAGGACATAGTGAATCAAGAGGTGGAAGAGGTGGAAAGGTGGAAGCTGATCAAGAGGTAGATGAAAATATATGGAAAAATGAAATGTTTTTTAAATAGGTGGTAACAATTCAATCGGATTTACGGAGTACCCATCAAATACCTACTATTGATACTACCGATTTGAACATTAAGGAAATTAATTTCCCAGTTGAACTAATAAATAAGTTAAAAGAAATAATAGATGAATTAGGTTATGTGAAAATTCAGTACGGAATAGAGATTGAATTTCAAAAAGACGGAGAAATTAAAATAACAAACAGCGCAAGACCCTTTACTCAATCATTTTTAATGATGGTATAAAAAGGCTAAATGAAAAGATTGAGTCAATAACTATATTGGAGAGCAGTTGGGTTATTAACAGAATAACCGAAATTCATTTTACTGTTACAAAAATAAGTAATATAAGCAGGTGGGAGAAGTTATATAACAACTCCGAAAATATTAGTTTATAAGAAATGTTTAATCAACGTGAAAAATGAAAATAATTTATGTTTTAAATATAGCATTTTGTCAATCTTAAAACATGATATGATTGTTAAAGCACAGCTAATAGATGTAGTGGTTACACTAGTTATCTAAAGGATTTAAATTATGACATTAGAAGAATGCCCATGAAATTAAATGGAATTAGGAAATTTGAGGCTAACAATGAATGATTTATAATCAATGTGTTCAGTTATGACGAAACAGACAAACCTGAACATGAAGATTTTGCTTTAAAACACCCATATTTAAACATTATTCATAGGTCCAAAGTTACTGAAGGACAAATAATTAATTTATTATTGTTACAAAAAGAAGAAAATGATCACTTCAACGGAATAAAATCTCTTAAAAGACTAGTGAATTGTCGAAGCAAATACACCACTATAGATAGAATTCAATCTTTATGGGGAAAAAGGTGTTCGAACGGATTTAAAATTAAGGACACATTAGAAAAACACAAGATATTATGTAAACAGAATCAATTAGAAACTACACTTTATACTTTCCCTGAAAATAAGTTTATTAAATTCACCAATTGGTCCAAAACTGTAACACCTCCGTTTGTAATACATATTGATTTTGAATCAGTTTTACCTAAGGATCCGTTTGCCAATTTCGACTGGTCTTTTACTAATAAGTAATTTCGATGGAACAAAATCGCATGAAGAATTTATAGGGGAAGATTGTGTAGAAAGATTTTTAAAGGCAGTAGAAGATAAAGCACTGTTAAAAGTTCCCCCATATTACTACAAAATGGGTCGAGTTCCAATGAAAAAGTTAACTATAATAAAACAACAACTATTAAATAATAGTAAACAATGTTATCATTATCTAAGAGATATTCTTGATCCTGCAAGGAATCATGATGAATTTTCTGGGGAATACTTGGGTGCTGATTGCAATGATTGCAATATTAGTAGAAAAATTAATAAAGTTTTAGCTATTGTTTTCCACAACTTGAAAGGATATGACATTCACCACATTGTAAAATATCATTTGAGTAAATTTAAAAATTGGGCTTTAAGATGTATTTCAATAACAACCGAAAAATTTATCTCTTTAATGACTCATTTTGGAAAAGTAAGTGTTAGTTCATCGATTCGTATCTATTTGTTAATGACTCTTTAGCTAAGGCGGTTAAAACCTTGACAACTTTACCATTGACGCAATCTGCTTTTAGTGGAACAATTGTTGATGAAAATGGTATCTTTTCTTAAAACTTTGCTACTAGTTTAGACGTTCTTTATGAAACTTATGAGTTACCGCCAATATGGAAAGGAGTCACTGAGGCTAAATATGAGAAAGCTCAAGTGATTTGGGATGAAACCAATTGTATGACTTTGCTTGATTACATGATTGTTTTCTTTGGATAACTTTTTCAAGCAATTTTTGGTTAAATTTATAGCGCACAATAGGTTAGAGCTTTTAAATTATTTCGGTATTCCTGGAATGTCTTGGTCTTCTGCTTTAATGTAATTGGATGAACAAATTGAATTGATAACTGAAAATGAAATGTTTAGTTTTTATGAGGGAGGTATTAGAGGAAGTCTTAATTTTGTAAATAAGCATTTTGCTAAAATTGACGAAAGCACTTAGCTGCTTTATAGATATTAATAATTTATACGGTTGGGCTTTGAGCCAACCTTTAATTTGTGGTGAATTTAGTTGGGTATTAGACGGTTTTGATAATAGTTTGGTAGAATGTTCAACTTTGAATCTTGAATCATTGTCTTATGGTTACACACTTAAAGTAGATCGTGAAATTTCTTCTGAGCTTCACGATGCTTTGGACGATTTTTCTATTGCTGCTGAGAAAATAAAATCTAGGGGGTCAAAGGTTTAAAAGTTGTTGTTGATACACTATCCTAAAAATAACTATGTGATTTATTGGAGTATACTAAAATTATACTTGTCTCTTTGTGTTAAGGTCACACATGTAAATAGAACAGTTAAATTAAAACAATCGAATATTTGTAAAAAATACATCGATATAAGCACTGAGTTAAGAGCCAAAAGCAGAAATACCCTTAATAAAAATTATTATACGCTCTAAAATATCAGTTTATATGCAAAAATGTAGAGAACTTGAAAAAGAGAAAGAATCTCAGACTTTGCACAACAGATAAAAAACTTGTACCGTATACCTCAAAACCTACCTTTAAAAACCTATAAAAATTGACGACGATCATATAGCTGCTTTGTTAAATCCTGATTCGATATGTTGAGATCGACCAAGTTATATAGTTCAATCGGTCTTGGATTTGTCTAAACTTTGTATGTACGAACTCTAGCATAAGGACTTGGAAAAGTATCGTTGTCAGTTTAATTGTGAGATTAATATCGTTGCTGGAGATACAGATTCCTTCTTTCTTGGAATCAAAACTGTAGATTGGATATTCTTTTAGCAGAAATAGTTAAGGATAATATTTTAGATACCTCTTATTGTCCGTCTAACCACCCACTTTATTTTTAAAAAACTTCATTCAGTCATAGGTAAATTTAAGGACGAAAGTAAGGGAGAAGGTTACGATGAGTTGGTATTCCTTAGACCTAAATTTTATAGATTGTTAGGTAAATCGTCTTATCTAAAAGATACAGAGTTAACCCATAAATCATATAAGGAATGCTATGAGAAAAATACAACATTTTCTATGCCTCAATTTTAAATTGGTACAAAGAACCATCAATTATTTAGTTTTAAAAATAGTAAGGTAGCGTTAACAAATAGGGACGATATAAAGGTTTGGGTGGGTAAAAATAAAAGTTTTGCATACGGGCATATAAAAGTATCTGGAGAATCTATCACTAACGATTAAATTGATGGAGAAATTGTTGCTGATGAAATTCTGCAAACTGTTAATAAAAATAAGGAAGAACTCATAGACATAGATGATGTACAGTTCTCGACTATGATGATGAAGAAGAAGAAAAAGATTGTTATTAATAAATTGTTTATTTTTGTGTATTTTGTGTTTAGATGATAAAAATTTCATCTCAAAAAATTATGTATAAAAACTTTTTGTAAAAATTACATTAAAATATTTACATTAAAAATTTTTCGAAAATTTGGGCGAAAAATTCAATAAATATATTACGCTACCATCAAGGGTTTCGGTGAATTCGACGACATCCTGCTTTCGAAGTTAGTGCAAATAAGGCCTGACCTGTCCCAGCTGACATCGAAGAGTGAGGACGATCAACAAACACATACGACATACCTAAAAATTAACTGAGAGAATCAATTATTGATTCACCATCTTCACAATTTAACATATATGAAATAAATATAAATAGGTTAGGGGGACCTGCCGAGTGATGCCAAAAGAAATCGTGGTCATCCAGAATAAGTTAAAGTTAATGAGCAAGCATAGAATTACTAAAATATATTTATACAAGATAACAATACTTACAATCCACAAGTTTGTCAGTTAATCATTCAAACTTGAAAAAAAATCGCATAAGTTGAAAATTATTTTACGAAAATGACTGCTGTTTATATACTAGTTTCATGCTTGGGTGCAACCAATCAGAGAATTTTGAGCATTTTTCGGATATTTTTCGATTTTTTTATTTCTTTTATATTTTTTATATTTTTATTTTTATCCTTATTTTTCGATATTATTTTCTTAATTCTTTGTAATTTTTATTTTTATTATTTTTTGGGTTTTTTGGCCGCTCGATATTTTATTTTTGGTCGCCACTTCCGCCTATGTATTTTGTAAACCTTTTGCAAGGTTTAAGTGGTTTTGTTAAATTTTTATGTCTCAATTTGCGGTCGTAGGCTTTCATTGTATTTTAGTAATATTTGTTTAATTTAATTTTGTTAAATTATTAATTTGTGTAATTGGTGTTTTATTTTCTTTTAATTTACACATGTTTGTTTTAATTATGGCTTGTGGGACAATAATTATTATTATTATTCAATTTTTTTAAAATAAAATAAGTCTTTCACATTGATACGAAATGTGACATATGAGGACTATGCCCCGTGGATTGTTGAGTAATTATTATTGAGTAATGGATTTTGGTAATTATTATGTTTTTGTAGAAATTATTGAAAAAATGAGGGTAAATTTATAATTTTAGAAACACTTAATTTCTTGATAATTTAATAGATTTAACTTGATTTTAGGATTATTTTCAATAAAAGTTTATTTTGGGAACAAAATGTTTATGAAACATCTATTTAAGATAATTATTTACCAATTAGATTCCAATTTGACTGATAGATTTTGAATAGTAAATGATATTTTAATTAGAAATTTATGATCTATTTAAAAAAAGTTGAAATTGTATTGCATTTATTCGTTGAAAGCATCTAAAGCTTTTCAGGAGTTTATTGGGTATTGATTAATGTATTTTACAGTAACTTACAATCATCTTTTGGAATATTTGAAGACACAGATACAAGAATTAATTAAAATTTATTGTTAATTAAACATGTTTTATTAAGCTTTTATCGATTTCAGTTGATTTTTAAAAATATTTCAGTGAAACTTAGAAAGAATAAAATATCTTTGTGATAAGGGGGTCAATTATTTACTTTAATTTTCAATTTTATTGATTTCATGGATATCAATCACAAAAGTAGTATAATTTTATTGGTTTTCCAATTTATTTTAATTATATGAGTAAACAATTAATGAAAAATATGATCTCTGTTTCATGATTTTACAATAATTTTGTGAAATTTGATGATTTTTTAGGAACACGTAGATTTTATTCAATTTTATTCATTTTTGACGAATTTTTTATTTGATCGATTTTGTTGCCAGAATCAAATTGTTGTGATTTTCGATGGAAAATGTTGGGTATCGATAACAATTTTGTAATACTTGAAAGAAAATTAGTTTTTATTGGTAAAATTCAGATTTTTATGATAATTTTAAAGGAATTTTATTGGTTGAATGCATAGCTTACATATTGTTGATATGATCAAAATGTAGGGTTTTTTAATGTTATTTTAAGGGATTTATTCGGTTGAATATAGATTTCCAAAGGAATTTTACTTGATATGGTTTTATGAAAATAATGAATATACTTGGTATAGTGTGGGGAAAACGTTATTTGAAAGGAAATGATTGGTTAACTAATATTTTCTTGCCAATTTGCTGAAGGTCTTATTTTAAAATTTCTTCAAAGCACTAACATTATTTACAAATTAATCAGTTTTATTTAACATCTTAAAATATTTCTCACAACTTTAATCAAATTCTATTCACATGCTAATCATAATTTAATGATAAGTATTATTTTTACAAAAACAAATATTTTACAACAATTAAACATACATATTTACCTTTTTAGTAGATTTTATCGGTATATATCAGTACACAAGTACCTGTTCCATGTAGTTTTTTAATCTTTGTTAGAAATTCAACTTATTTAGTTGTTGATCGATAATCATTTAATTTCTAGTAATGTGGTAGATGATAATTATTTTATCTATTAACTTTATTCAATGATGTTTAGAAACTTAAAAATCTAATAATGTTCAATAAATATATGAAACTTTATTTCAAGTACTGTGAAAGTAATATATGTTTTGTGAAATTAATTTAAGAATATTTTTCTAATCAAGTTTCTTTTTACTATCAATTACAAACACTTATACTTACTAATTAGTTTATCATTCAGTAAACAACAAGAGTTGGAGTGAAAAGAATAGAAAATGTGTAAAAATAAATTTAAGTAATTTTTCTTTTGAGCTGTTAGCAATTAATTTATTTAGGGGCATGTGAAAATTAAATGAAAAGGTTGACATTTATATTTGAAAATAACTTTTAGTAAATGTTGATTGTTGGATGTAATTAAAAATATTACAAAAATAATAGAAAAATTTCAAAGTTTTTAAACAAAACTATTAGGTTTTACAAAATAATTTCAATAAATCACATACAAGACTGTAAACAAAAGAATAAATTTTTATTCAGAGAAAATACAACAATTGATTGGGCTTCAATGAGTTTGATTAATAGTTTCTTGATAGCAACCAGTTAACTAAGCAACCAAACAATTTGGAGACATCAAGGATCGATAAAAGAGTGAAGAAGTTAATTTTATTTTTAATTGGGTTAAGTTGGTTGAATATTGATGTTCAAAGGGTAAATATTAGTTAAATAGGGAATTTTAATGAATAAGATACTCTATTATTCAATGCCCAGTATGTATATAGTGAGTTGTACAGTACTCAGTCATTTTTATACAATACCTAGTGATTGTTGTTCAGTTATTAATCAATTGATTGTTCAGTGTGTATGGGTTATCAGTATTCAGAAGTTTATACCAAGTAAGTTAACTTTTTCTTTGGTTGTTGATGAATTTATTATTATTATTATTATTATTATTATTATTATTATTATTATTATTATTATTATTATTATTAATATTAATATTATTATTACTATTATTATTATTTTGTAAATTTCATATTAATTTATTTTTTCACATCTTACTTTGAAAATTTTTTATCGGTATTAACATGTATAAAAGAAAATTCAGGAACTTTATCCAAGAATTAAAAATACGTTGGATTATTGCGCACCAGAGTTTCTCGCAACAAAAATTTACCATTTCACAAGGATTAACATTGAAGAACTTCCGAGATTCACTATCACAACGTTCAGGAATCTGGTGACCGATATGTTGCAAATTGCATTGTTTGTAAAGATAGTATAAGAGTAACATGTTCAAATGGATTTCCATGTTGCCACGATTTCAAATGTGACCAAACAATCCATATATTGTTGCCTGAAATGCGTAAATCATATTACTCGGATATTTTTGATTTGAAATAAAAATTAATCTTTTTTATTTAATTTTTATTGTCAATAAAAATATTTGTATGGATTGAAAGTTTGTTATTTTTACAATTCAAAATTTATCGATGATTTATCTTTTTTACATTGAAAAATTATTCTTAGACTTGGAATTAAATTTTAAAAATAAAAAAAATCCCCCCCTGAAAAAAAAATTTTAGGGGGGTCTCGGATTTTTTTCAAGCCAAATATCCACGGGGCATAGTCCTCATATGTCACATTTCGTATCAATGTGAAAGACTTATTTTATTTTAAAAAAATTGAATAATAATAATTATTATTGTCCCACAAGCCATAATTAAAACAAACATGTGTAAATTAAAAGAAAATAAAACACCAATTACACAAATTAATAATTTAACAATAAACAAATATTACTAAAATACAATGAAAGCCTACGACCGCAAATTGAGACATAAAAATTTAACAAAACCATTTAAACCTTGCAAAAGGTTTACAAAATACATAGGCGGAAGTGGCGACCAAAAATAAAATATCGAGCGGCCAAAAAACCCAAAAAATAATAAAAATAAAAATTACAAAGAATTAAGAAAATAATATCGAAAAATAAGGATAAAAATAAAAATATAAAAAATATAAAAGAAATAAAAAAATCGAAAAATATCCGAAAAATGCTCAAAATTCTCTGATTGGTTGCACCCAAGCATGAAACTAGTATATAAGCAGCAGTCATTTTCGTAAAATAATTTTCAACTTATGCGATTTTTTTTCAAGTTTGAATGATTAACTGACAAACTTGTGGATTGTAAGTATTGTTATCTTGTATAGGCGATTTAAGTCAATTTTATTTTTTAGGTTTTTAATCGAGAAAAAATACTTTTTTATCATGAATTAAAAAATTTTTTAAAATTTAAAATTTGAACATTTAAACAAATAATAAAAAAAAATTTCGTTCATTAAAACAAATAAATTTAAAAAAAAATTTTTCATTCATTAAAACAAATAATTAAAAAAAAATTTTTAATCCCCCCTGAAAAAAAAATTTAGGGGGGCTCTCAGATTTTTTTTTCAAGCTAAATATCCACGGGGCATAGTCCTTATATGTCACTACTGTAATATATACTGCAATCACAATAAAGATAGACAAAATTAAATGTTATAAGGAATGAATTTGCTCAATCATTCCTCATTACTATTTGCGATTTCTGAATTTTTCATACGCTTGTTGTGTGGTAAAAATTCATCGGAATATTTCTCCGGCTTTGGAGTCTTCTCTTTGCAGTATTCAATATTGGCGACTTGCCACTGTAGTACGGGTTACTAATTTGAATAATAATCTTTTCTGCATTTGTTTCTTTTCTAGATTATAGGTTTGACTTTTACAAAGTAAAAAGGTCAGATTAGCTATATATAATTTATAAACATTGAAAATGATAAATTCAAAAATCATTAAAATATATACAAAAAAAATATTTCCGATTTCAAAGGCAATACAACTTCCAATATTTATTTTATTATATTTACATTGAATTATTTTTATTAATTGCAGAAGTCTGGTAGAATGCCATGCACGTGGTAGAACCATATTTAAATAAAACTTGGGTTCTTTAAATAGCTTGTTATTATTTTAACGCAATCATTGCGTTTTTTTAAAGTAAATGTTTATGAACTCTACATGATTGATGGCATAAGACAGTTTCTTCTTCGTTACGACATCGTCTACAAAGTTTGGCCTCTTCTTTTCTATAAGGAGTTGTATTGATGATAAGAGTATTTGTTCGCGCCTGGTGGATAAAATTCCATGAAAATTCAGAAATACTGCTTTTGAAAATTTACATATTTTTCGTTTAATTATGGCTTATGGCCCAAAAATTAATATTGTTATTATTATTATTTTTATTATTATTATTATTATTATTATTATTATTATTATTATTATTATTATTAATATTATTATTAATATTATTATTATTATTATTATTATTATTATTATTATTATTATTATTATTATTATTATTATTATTATTATTATTATTATTATTATTATTATTATTATTATTATTATTATTATTATTATTATTACGATTATTATTATTTTACATTATAGATATTACAAGTTATGCGGAAATCAAATTGAAAAATGCATTTATGATGAATCATCAATGGAAATTATGGCACACGTGGGTAAGGTTCTTGTAAAATTATAAATTAATGATAAAACACTTTATAATGTCCACGAAAACTTATTTACATTTTTAAAGACTAGTCTCATTTATAATATCTTTATACATAAAATAAATAAATGTGAAATTTGTATTCTTTAAAATTTATATAGTGATATTTAAAGTGGTAGAAAATATAATTTGTGTATTTAAAAATTCATAGTTTTGTTTGATTCTCAAAATTTCAATCTTTACTGACAGAAATAATGTGCTCTGAACTGTATGTTTGGATTCGAAATTTGGTTTAGGATTAACCAAATATTGAATTTAAATAGTTTTCAAAGTTTGGAGGAATTTATGCCCTTTGAGAATGCCACGAGATTTTTGTTGTGAGATCAATCTAATAATTAATTTATCTTTATTATAAATATGTATATTATTTTATGTTATATATTAAATAGTATGTGTATGATGGCTGTATGTTGACATCGCTCAGAATATGAAAATGCATAATTAAATTCTCCAAGTTGCATTTATTCTTTCATTCATCTTTTGAATTTTTTTAACTAATAGAAATAAGAATCTAAGCAACCTTAATATGGCGACCACGCCAATGCTTAAATTTATCAAGCAACCAGAAATGTTAAATGTTGGTGATGACACAGAAAAGTTCTTGGAGGAAGCAGAAAAATTCTTTGAAATAACGCAGACAGCCGAGGAAAATCGTAAGATTTTTATTAAAGTTTTTTTGTCCATTGAAGCTACAAGAAAATACGAAGAAACAAATAATGAAGAAAATTATAAGGTTAGAATGCAAACAGCATTCGTGAAACTGGCTAACTTAGCAAATGATTTAAATGCTGCTTTAGCATACAGAAGAGGATCAGATTCAACAAACGATTTTTTCAGAAAAATATAAAATTATGTCAAGAAAATTCTGAGGCATAATTTAAATAAAAAAGATTTAAAGATATTTTTTATTCTAAATGCACAAGAAGATCCAGGTGTTAAAAAAGATATTAAAATGCTAGATTTAAAAAATGTTGATAAAGTCAAAGAAAGAATTATTAAATATGATGAAGTAAAACGAGAAATAGAGACAGAAAATATCACAGCTATTCAACATAAAAATCAATTTAAAAGTTATGCAAAAGCCGAAACAATGGGACAGAATCAATACTGGGAACAAAACAAATCACAGAATAACAAATACAATAACAGTTTCAATCTAAGACGTTCAAATTTTAATCGAAGATTTCCGAAATCATATAACGAGAAAAGTGAAAGATCAGGTTTTAGATATGATAAGCAGCAAAATTATTCACAAAATCAAAATGAATTTCTAAATAGAAGACTCCAAGGAGCAACTAACCAGCCAAAACAATGTTGGGCATGTAGAGAGACAGGACATATAAGCGCTAATTGTTCAAATGTTACTTGAAACCATTGTAAAAAATGGTCAATTCAAATATCAATGCTGCGAGATGAATCAAAAGACGAGGTATCCGAATAACAGATATTTAGCAGCAGTTGGAGAAGATTTCGATCAGTTAATCCATGATTAAGACCCAAACAAATACGCCCCATCATTAGGAGAATTGATTGTGGCAATCCATTGAATTTAAGTAATCTTTTGAGCGATGATTCTATGGAGTTGAATGATTGTGATTGCATGGATGATTTTGATTTATTTGATTTTAATTTTAATTTAAAAATTACTGATAATTGTAATAATATGATATATAATACTGATAACATAGATAACTTGAAAAAATAAATAAATTGTATGGAAATACTCACACTTTCAGTCATTAACCCAAGTGAAAATACTAGATTTAAAATTTTATCAGAAATTTTTGAATTAGATAGGATGATGCATTTTATTAGTTATATGGGTTGGAGACTAAGTATTGAAATTGAGATAAACATCATGAAAACTAGATGTATGCTGGATACAGGTGCTAACATTAATGTATATGAATATGACGTTATATATAAATTAGAAAAACTAAAAATAGTTAAAAGCAATTTGGAATTGAAATGTGCAAATGGAAGCGAAATAACAGTGTTGGGAATAACTATATTAAGTATAAACATTGAAGTAGAATTTTATATTACTAAAGGAGTAAAACTAAAGGTCATAGTGGGTATAAATTTATTAAAAGAGTTTAGTATTTATCTGAAAATGAGTATGGATAGAAAACTATATATAAATTATGTGGAACAAAGAAAATAAATATTAGATAAAGGTATTAAAAAATTTTAATAGATTAAGTGTGCATATTTATGAAAAACAAATGGGATATCGGTAACGCGTCTATGATAAAACACGAAATTGTTACGACAGGACCGCCTATAGCGATTAATCCAAGAAGACAACCAGTGCATTTAATAAGTAAAATTGATGAAAATATCATAGAAATGGAAAAGAATGGAATTATAGAAAAGTGTTGATTTTTTTCAAAACCGCAAGTGACGTATATACCACGTCGGTAGCATTTGTCGCAAAAACATAAACGACGTGTGTGCAACGTCGGCGGACAGGCGTAACGTAATTATTCGAACTTATACGATACTTTACATATATAGTAGAGCGTGGCCCAGCTACCGAAAATTAAATCATAGCGCAAGTGGTTAAGCAGTTTAAATATGAAATACGACCTCAGAAAAAGCGAACTACATGAAATGTGTCGAAAAGATTGTGATACATGTTTTCAATGTCAGACAATACATGAAAATTCAAAGAAAGGTTGAAAACAAGAATATTGACATTGATGTTGGGATATAATGGCTCAAACTGGCAAGTAAATTCAACAGAGATTAATGAAACAAAGAATCGAATCGGAAATAAAGAAAAGACAGATTTCAAAATAGTCTATAAGATGTCTCAGTAACACTTGCACTAGTATTGGAATTTTCTTTGTTTACCATAATTTTCTATACGTCGTGTATGTGTAAGGGTCATCTTTTAAGATCTTTCAAAGTTTTTTAACAAAATAATAATAATAATATTATTATTTTTTTTCTTAAATTTAATATTATAATTCTCACATTGTTTTTATTTTTTTATTTCAAATATTATTATTATTATTATATTTTTCATCTAATTTAATATTATAATTCTCACAATGTTATTATAAAATTATTATTATTATTTTCAAAAATTTACACAAATGTCTTTAAAATATCTTAGTTATATTTGCACATGTCTTTATTAAAGTTGCATTTGAAATGCGTCTTTCTTTATTAAAGTTGCAACTGTATTGCAACTTCCTTTGTTAATCATGTATTTTCTAACTCTATGTGTATTAGCGTATGTATGTTTTGGGTCATTTTTTAAGATTTTTTCATAAATTTTAAAATAAATTATTAGTATTATTTTTTCAAAATATTATAATTTTATTTATTTTATAAATATTTAAATATTATTATTATTATTATTACTACTTATTTTACAAATCTAAGCAATCTACATCTTTACAATTATTATTACTCAAAATTCTATATAATAAAAACAAAATCATTAACAAAAACTTTTATTAATTAGAAATAATTCGTCTAAACTGATATTGTCGAAGAGATTTATTCAAATCCCATTCCACATATCGTCGATATCCGGCAGCGCAGCATCTGCATTCATCAATGCATGGATATTCGGGCTCCATACCCTCTACCATCCTATTTAATTCTGTCCTCTAAAGATTCATAGATTACAGAAAATATCCATTCAGATGTGTGATTAAAGACCAAGTTTGGAATCATTGCTGCTGGATCGTCCTTCAATATTTCATGTATAGTTGGATCATTAAATCGAGACGTTCTTTGATAACTGCAAAATACTCATCTGCAAAAATGTTAAATCACGATAATAATAAATATTTACTGCAGTGCTCGATTTTGTTCATAACTTGACTGCGCTGGGTAAAACAATATCAATAATAATAATAAAATTGGAAATATGAAATAGTTTTATATTTATTTTAACCAATGAGAAGTTAACACATACTTTTATCGATAAACAATAAATGTTAATTTAGATAGATAATTAAAGAAATAGTGATCAGGATCTGACTATGGAAACTATTTCCAATGGTCCGTGGGTATCAATTATTTTAGTTGCCGCAGAATCCAAACATTTTGATGAACATTTCGCAAAATATTATTAAAACTCATAATTGAAGCATCTGATATATTTATTCATGTCTTTATTATTTTCGTCTATAATAATTTTATTATCAACCATTTTGACAACATTTATATTTAAAAATCTAAAATTTATAACTGAAGAATATTAGAATATTTACTATTAAATTATCAAAAATTAAAGTGGATAACCTAAACAAATTAATGATAATATTAAGTTAATTTATAAAGTTTTTACTTAAAATTTTGACTTAAATATATTTTATAAGCTAATTTTAACTTAAAGTGACCTCTTCATAATCTCGATGTCTGAGTAATAAATTGCATCGACTATCATTTTAAATGAATGGATATTGCTATAAAAAAATACAGTATTATTAAATCTCAATTACCAATCATTTCTTAATAAACCTGTTATACCACAGGATTGGTCGATCTCTGATTGGTTCAAATTTATATATATTTTTGTTTAATATAAGTTATTTATTCGATATTTAAAAAATGGATTCATTTGATAAATATTGTATATTTTTATTTATTATTTTTAAGCATTGTCCCTAGTGATACTTATGAGAAAAATGGATTTTGCTATACACTGAACTCTGACTGTCTTTATCCTGTACGGCTCCCGAATTACTATCATGTCGACTTAAAGGTTGTACTGGAATTGATCTCTTCGAAATCGTTTGTCAAGATTGGTAGACGCCTGAAGAAGATTTTCAATTGGTTGAAAAACCATATGAATCCCCATATCGATGCGAAGCTTGTGAAGATCGGATGAAAGCATATAATGTATGGGTTCTACGGAACGAATTAAATAATTACAATTTTGATAATCGTGAGCAATAAATGTTATTTTATTATGAATTGTTTTGTCTTTAGAATAATAACAATATTAATAATAATTTAAAACTAGCAGTAACAATTAAAGCATAGCAATAGTAAAATAATATAGATGACACGTGATATTTATAAACAAAGACATTACATGTAAAGAGAAGAATTTTAGAATTTCTTCGAGATTCATCCGTTAATGATCAATATTATAAATGGAATAACATAATATAAAGTTCATCCATTTTGCAAACCAGAATTAATTTTTCTCAATTAAAATCCATGATTCAAAACTTATCATTAGAATATTGAGTTGATGTATTTTGTAAACTTTTAAAAGTTCAGTATTTACAGTCATAGAAAAAGATGTATAGTTTTAGTTATATATTTTAGTTATATTCTACAGTTTTGTTATATTTGTTAGAAATAACCAGCTAATACGAATAATATTTATTAAAATCTTAGAAAATTTAGTGCATGGTCTTTTCTAAGAAATCATTTATTAGAAAAATTTTGAAGAATCTTTTATCATCCATGCAAGAGCTAACGTTAATATTTCAGTTTTATAGTTCGCAGAGTAATTTGAAGTCTGATATTTATATATATTTCAAACCCGCAAATACTAATGATATGTTTCTTAATTCAGGTTTTCACTAAACAGATGTTTGGTTTGGTCATTGTCTAAATGACCTTACAACATGTCTCAAAAGTCATCCCAAAAGGGTTCTGCTACCTATGTGAAAAAACATAAGATATGTGTGCTTGATATGAAAACATGGGTATTTCAGTCATTGTTACTTATTATTACACATTAATATATCGCGTGGCACATTATCAAAATTTAAGTTTTATTTGAAAATCAATTAAAACAAACATTTTCTATATATTTACTTTGTATTATATACAAGAGAAACATGTAAATTTTCAGGTTTTTACTAAAGATCCCCTTGGTCAATTTCTTGGCCAAGTAGTAGATAACAATTCTATTGAATAAATTTTACATAACATATAAAACTAATTTCTAGATAAGAGATATTTCCAGTTAAGTTTTTATTACGATGTTACAGTTAGATTGCATTTGTTATTATTTTCTCGATAAATGGAAATATTGATATCCGTTAAGAAATCTTGTTTATTTACAGTGTAAATCAATAATGATATTTCATTGAATTATTTAATTATCACAAAATAAATATTTTGCAAGTAATTTCCAGCAAACATATTTGAAAATTTATTTCAGTCAGTTTCATAGTCTGAACAAATGGCACAAAAAAGTTTTCAGTTAAATTGTTATGGCACCATTCCACATACCGCAGGTAACGGAAATTGCAGCAGCTACTATCAAGAATACAGGGGTATTCAGTTTCCATCTCCTTGATCGATCTATTGTTTTTCTCATCCCATACTGCCTGCTTGATTATCTCCGAAATCGTTATTCAGGTTTCATTAAATATCCTTTAGGGAATCATTGCCGGATCTTTGTTTTTGAAAATTTTCTTCATTTGTGAATAATAATAATTAATTCTCGCAATTAGCATTGCTTCATATTCATTTAAAAAACATGTAAAAATGAAATAAATAAAATAAGCCTTACCATAATGTGAAATAGATGTCATCGGCTTTGTATAAATTAAACAATTTTCCATTTTAAAAATGAAATAAAATGAATAAACAAGTTGTTTGTATCGAAAATCATTCAATCAGATGTTTACAAATCCAGTGATTTCGTTATGTATGTCTGTAATAATATTTTTGCACTCTAGATTTCGCAACCCTAATATGACTATTTTCTCACTGGCAAACATGTTAACACACGGGTTGTATTTTAAAAGTTTCAGCGCAGTAAAGAATTTAGGTTCAAACATACAAAGACATTTTCTTGACATGTTGTATAGATTCATACAATGTCACACATCCACGGTAACCGTAGTTGACTGGATTTTAACATCCTTCATTCTATAATGTAATTTATTAACATCTAAAGGTTTCTTGCTTCCCATGATTCTGCATTTGCCGGATTTGAAAAATATTATAGAGTATTTTCCACTCCTATCAACTATTTGCTGGGGTTTACCATTTGGAAACATCATTTTTGACACTTCTAAAGTTCCTTTATAATTTATATTTGATAACATAATTAAACAATAATGAAATATTAATCTTTATATGTGATTTTAGAAAGAGTTCATTAAAATGTATAATATAAACAAAAACTATATTTATACAAATTAATAATGGAATTAAGAAATGGAATATCAAATTGTCGGCCCGAGAGGTAGCGGTAAAACTATGTTTGTGTGTAAATTAATAAAATCTAATTTATTCCAAAAAAAATTCAACAAGATTTATTGGCATAGGGGTGCAGATAAAGACAATGAATTGACTCAAGATAATTTCTGTAAATTTAAAAAAATCAAAATAGTAAAGTGTTTTGATAAAAACTGGTCAAGTCGATTAAAGAAAAGAGATGTCATAATTATCGATGATTTATATCAGAAAGCAAATCAAGAAAAGGATTTTAATCATTTATTCACAAAAAACAGTCGACATGTTATTGATACTGTGATTTTTATTACTCAAAATCTATTTCACCAGAGTGGGGCACATTGAACACGGAATTTAAATGTTCAATATTTAGTTATTTTCAATAATATTAGAGATGCAACAGTTATTGATTTTCTTGCTCGACAAGCATACCCTAATAGTCGTAATTTTCTTATCAGCACATTTCAAGATGCAACAAAATCACATATATTTCTTGATTTCACACAACACTGCAATGATGATTTACGAGTAAAAACAAATATTTTCAACAAAAAAGATACGATGGTTTATAAACAAAGTTCAAAACATTAACATGTAAAAATGTTTATGAAATCCAGGCTTAAAAATATCAGAAAACTTAGACAAAGTATTAAAAAGAAAAATTATATTTAAAGAAGGGCATCTTGACAACTTGCAAACAAATTTAGGTCATATTATTATTATTATTATTATTATTATTATTAATATTAAGATTAATATTATTATTTTAGGAAATACATCAGATTTAATCATAGACCTTCTCATCCCACAGGACATGATAAAATGTAAAATAAAAAGTCATAACTGTGATAAGGTAAATTATTTATAACATATTCTCAAAACATGATGATAGAAACCTTATCATATTTCAATTGGTGATCAAAATTTTACAGTAAATAAAGAAACGGAATATCAAAACACCGTGGATGATTCCAGAATTGATGAAGTTCAGTACAACTATACATTAATAATATCGGATAATGAATTATTTGTCGGAACCATAACTTTTTCTGTTACAAGTTAAGTAGAAAGTAACATAATTTGTTTTATATTACATTTTATTGATTTTAATTAACTTCTCGATTAGAAAGATATTATTTCTGAAGTAATTATTTAGACTCATCTGTTCTATTAAAAACAATCATCTTTTTGTCACTGAGGTACACTGTAAAATCTTATGATATAAATTAATTAAATATCTGAAAATACAAAGTTGCTTGACAGCTTTAATTATTTGTAATGATAAAGTAAATAATATTTATGTATTATAGTAGAGTAGATAAAGAGGTAAAATCTCAAACTATGTATCAAAAATATTCATATTGTAAATCAATTTTTATATCGTAAATCAATTTTTGTATTGTAAGATCTATTTTCAAAAATAAATTATTCAAGAATTTACAAATAATATTATGCTGATTTACAAGTAAAGCTTCTCGATGGCGAGAAAAAAGATATAATAATAAAATTATTAATATTAATTATTATTATTGATTATTAATGTTATTAATAAAAATAGCAAACGAATTTATGAAAGACAATGAAAACCCACCGGATTCCATTTTCCTAAATTCGTAATTACTATTAAAATATCCTTAAATTTATCAGTTTCAGTTGCAAGCAGAAAACGATCTTCTACGAAGCTTAAACTAATTAAAATTATTTAAAGTCAACCATTTTACAAGAAAGAAATTGAAATCGATTGAAAGTGAGATATGCGACCAATTAGAAATACAAATGTAATTGATGAATTTGCAAGTTTTAATGCTAGAAAAATAAATATCTTGAATAATAGTTTTGTCTGTTTTTATACAAAACGTTTCCGACTGACGATAATGCCAATGATAAATCTATTGATATTATTACACTTTCCGACTGATTATAATCCAAGTTTAGTTCTTTTAAATAAAAATCACACTCATGTACCAATTAAAATTCAAAATGGTGACTCTTATTGTTTTGATCTGGGGAAATCGTACACCATTGTTGAAATGAATATTTCTCAGTCCATGTTTCAACATTAAGAATTAAGTCAAATATTAAATAGATCGAATTTTTATTTTTTGAGGGAAAAGAAAATGAAAAATTTGAGTTTTGGACTCATTTATAATGATGAATTCAGTGTCGGTTGATTTTGTGAAAGGTTATTGGTAATGATTCTTAAATAAATTAAACCTGTTTTTAAAAAATATAATAATTCATTAAATATGATCTTCATTTAAATTCTTTGTATTGACAAGAGAATCGACTTTAAACAAATATATGATTTCAGCACAGAATTTAACGAGCTATTGATGTAATTTTACATAACATTTCAGAAAATTTTACATTTTTATTCTTATATTAATAAATTTATATTTCAGGAAGTCCAAACATTGCTTTAAATTTTGGTAAATTTTTTATTAGTATTGTTAATATTATAATTATTATTAATAATAATAAATAAATAAATAAACAAATAAGTTTGGCAACTATTTAATTAAAAGAAAACGCCAATAAAACACTCTTCGTGTGATATATTTCGACAGTTTAACAGTCATCTTAAAACAAAAAAAATATCAATTTAATACAATTTTACAAAATAAAACTATTTTTTATAATATCCAAAACATTCGTAGTCATAGCACTTTGCACGTTAATCGTTGGATTCAATGACCTTATCATCAATGCTTCACATATCACACGTTCCCAATTATTATTAAAAATTTTCAATAAAAATTTAAAATCAGACATTCCTATTTACTTTTACAGTTTACATTGTGCTCACTAATATTGATCTCACCCTTCAACCGACAATGCTCTAGAACTCGAGATCAGAGATAACGGGAAGTCACTCCAATGTATGTGGCATTACAGCCATTACATGTAAATTGATGAACGAGATCAGAACATAATCCAACCAGAGTTTTTGATTTATTAATAAACACACTGCATACCTTACACGAATTAGAAACGATCTTATAATTTAAATTTCCCATCTGCTTACTTAACTTCCTCTTATAATTTCTAAAACAGGATCGCAGTCAGCAAAACTATATGGGCTTCCAAAACATTTAGTGCCGTTTTTGCATTTTATGAACAGTTTACATAAGAACATTGGATTCACATGTGAAACGGAAAGAAAATCATGGATTGCGTTCTTGAATTTGTTAATTTAGCGCAAAGATAAATATTATGAGAGAGAGATTTATAGAAAACCAACTGATACTGGTCTTTAATTTATAAAGTATTTTATTAATATTTTAAAAAGGTTTATTAAAGTAATTGAAAAATTTTAATTTTATTATTAATATAAAATTTTTTTAAATATTTAAATATTGATTGAAATATTTATTACTCTATTAAGAAATAATTTGTTTAAATATATATGTATAATAATCCATAGTAGTTAAGTTGGTTTTACTTGATTGAAGATGACGATTAAACTGTCGAAATATATCGTACGAAGAGTGTTTTATTGGCGTTTTCTTTTAATTAAATAGTTGCCAAACTTATTTAATTATTTATTTATCAAAAAGTTTAAATAATTTGATAGATGTGATAACAATTTTATACATATAAATGTTTTGCGATAATAATTACAATAAATAACTGTCGGGTTTAGAAAATTATGATGGATGAAAATTTAACAAGATTGTCCATCATATAAATGGATTATAATAATTGAAGAATAATTAAAGTTGGTTGCAATAATTTTTAAAAATAATACAAAAAACACGTGAAAAGAATAAAACATTTCAAAAGACTTTTGCTAAAATAATTCAAAGTTACAATTAAATTATTAAATCATTTCATTGGTGAACATTGACTTGCAAAATATTTGATAAAATATAAGTATTTGTGATCCAATGGGTTTATACCCCTTTAAATAATTATCAAACTAGGATCAAGTGAATACAATCGAAATCTGATGTGAATTATATTGTTTAACTTTATTAATATCAATGAAAAAATTAACAAATAAAGTTTCTTTGAAAATATTTTCATTGTGTAACTCCTTTAGAAAATTAAGTAAAATTCAACATGGATTATGTAATATATTATCAGTTGAAATATTTCATATTTTATGAATAAACATCGTGGAAATTGGATAACATTGTTATTTTAAATTTTATTTATATAAATGATTCCGCTACTGATAATAAACGAGATTTTAAAGTTTATCAATAATAATAATAATAATAATAATTTTGAAAAAAAAATTTATATAAATATTATAATTTTTATCTATATAATATTTATAATATTTATATAAAAAAAATTTAAAAATTAGTTCAAATTATTTAAATATGTTTTAAAGTATTTATTTACTAGTATATTAAATTAAAATAATAATAATTAATATTTATAGGTATTACACTAAATGAAAATTCCAATCAAAAAGTAATATTTAAATAATTTTAATTTTACATTAGATTTATAGCTTATAGAAAATATAACTAGTGAGACTTTAATAAATGCCTTTTACAGTCTTACAAATTCAACACAAATGTAAGTGTTACAATTTAGTATTAAAGGTCAAAACCTACATTTTATCCTGATTCATATTATAGGGAGGAAGATCCGCTAACAAAACTATATGATATGATTAAACTGGTTATTAGAATTAATACAGAATTTTCAAATGAAACTGAAATGCAAAACAGCGCATTATCCATATTTTTTATATTTTTTATACAACAGTTCCTTGAAGAAATAGCAACGAAAAATAACTCTGATGTTTTCTACGACGATGCTGATTCATTCAATTTACATGTATGTAACATTATATAACTAGTTATATATATTATTTTTATCAAAAAAATATTTTAATTTTTTTAAATAATAATTTCGAAATTCCAAAGATTCAAAATCAAACTGTCAAAGTCTAATCATTATTTTCCGTAATTTGGGAATCCCCCATTGAGAGGTGGCTAGTTTTTTGATGTTTCTAACATCCAGGTTTTTGACAATCACCTAGTTTCTTCACTTTTCCTTATTAATTATTTACTTCATTCAAAGTATGAACTAATGTTAAGAGAAGTCTTTTGCAGTTTAATGTAAAAAATTATTTAACTTTCATTACACTGTCAATTAACAATAATTTTCTACAGCTTCACTTTCTTTAAAATGGGTAATTCAGTGTTGCATGTTCCATTCATTTTGTTACAAGCACTTAAAATGCAAAAGAAATCATTGTTTGGTGCATGACAGATAGTCTCCATCAACCGCAAGTCGGTAGATGTGTGCCACCTGGCGCACTTTTTGGTACCCCCCCTAACAAAAACAAAACAAACTAAAATATAATGTAAACACAAAAAAATACAAAATAATGAATAAGAACAAGAACGTATATAGGTATACATTTATTAATTCAATGAACAGTTGGCTGAGCTGTTGGATGATCTGTTTTCAATCATATAATGACCGTATGCCAGGCTTACATTCTTTTCTACCCAAACTCTTTTATCCTCTTTGTTTGTTAGTGCAACCTTTGAAGTTTTAAAACTATAAAGTTGATGATTGTTTGTACCAATACGAAATTTAGGTACAGAAAAGGTGGAGTTTTTTTCATAACACTCTTTATAAGATTTATGAGTTAACGTTGTGTCCTTCAATGTGACTCCTTTAGCTTTTAGGCATTTCGATTTACCTAACAAACTATACCATTTGGGTCTAAGGAATACCCATTCGTCATAACCTTCTCCCTTGCTTTCATCCTTAAATTTTCCAATGACCGAATCAAGTTTTTTAGAATAAAGCGGATGAGTAGAAGGGTAATTAGATGTATCCAAAAGATTATCCTTAACCATTTCAGACAAAAGAACATCTAGTTTACAATTTTTAATCTCCAAGAAAAAAGAGTCTGTATCTCCAGCAACTATATTAATATCACAATTAAATTGTTGTCGATATTTTTCCAAGTCCTTATACTGAAGCTCATACATTCTAAGTTTCGACAAGTCAAGCACTGACTGTCCTATATAGCTTGGTCGATCTAAACATACCGAGTCAGGATTTAACAAAACAGCAATTAGATCATCAGCAATTTTGATACTTCTTTGAAAAGTTGGTTTAGAAGCATATGTAATCATCTTCTTTTCTGTATTACATAATCTTAAATTCATTCTTTTTTTCAGGTTTTCGACAGTTTCACCATACAAACTATTGTTTAGGAGCTTATAATAATTTTTATCTAGTGTGTTTGTACTTTTTGCTCTTAACTCTGTATTGGTATCAATGTAGTTTTTAAAAATAGGAGACTGTTTGAATCTTACAGCTCGATTCACATGAGTAACCTCAACACCAAGAGACAAGTATAATTTTAGTAAACGCCAATGAATCACAAAATTCTTTTTTGGGTAATGAGTCAATAACAATTTTTCAACTTTTGAACCCTCAGGTTTCATTTTCTCAGCAGCAATAGAAAAGTCGTCTAACTTATCGTGAAGATCAGAAGGAATTTCAAGATCAACTTCAAGAGTATACCCATACGACAAAGATTCAAGATTCAAAGTCAAACAATCAGATAATATTGTATCAAATCCATCAAATATCCAATTAAATTCACCACAAGGTAATGGTTGACTTAAAGCCCAACCGTATAAATTATTAATATCAATATAAAGCAACTCAGTGGTTTTGTCAGTTTTTACAAAGTGTTTATTAACAAAAGTAAGACCTCCACGAATACCACCCTCATAAAAATTATAAATTTCCATGTCTTGCAATAGTTCAATGGGTTTATCTAAAGTTATTAACGCAGAACTCCAAGACATTAAAAACTCTGAATTAAATTAAATTTCATTTTCAAAAGTTAGTGACTACAACTTTTCTTGATGAGGGTATAAAGAAAATAAATGAAAAGATTGTTGAACGAACAGAATTAGGAAGTAGTTGGAAAGTAAAACGAATAATAGAAGTAAATTTCAAGGTAACCAAAGTTTCGAATATATCTAGGTTATCTGGACATAGTTATATTTCAACATCTAAAGCTCTAATAGGAAAAAAGGCAATAGTTAACGTACAAAATACCGATAATTTATGTTTCATATATAGTGTTTTGGCTGTATTGAAATCTGATAAAATCAAGAAACATAGAGATAGACCAAGAAAATATTTACCGTATATGAATGACTTGGTATACGTCCTAACGATATGCCAATGAAACTGTGTGATATTCCAACTTTTGAGAAGAAAAATCCTGGTTTAGCAATTAATGTAATGATTTATAATAACGAAAATTTTGAGGATAGAGAAGAACTTATAATGAAGCATCCATATTTAAATATAATTCACCGAACAAAAGTAACTGGAGTGGATCCAATTTATTTATTATTGATAAAGGAGGGTGAAAAATATCATTATACAGCAGTAACTAATTTACCATCCTTGATGAATTGTCATAAAAACTATGATTGTAATGTTCAAATTTGTTGCAAATGGTGTGAAAATTGTTTAAATGGATTTCGTAAGCCAAAATCCTTTGAAAAACACCAAGAGTTATGTAAGAAAAATCAGTTGGGTACTACGCTATATACATTACCAAAAGATAAAGATAAATATTTGTAGTTCAAAAACTGGTCAAAAACGATAACACCTCCTTTCGTTATCTATGCAGATTTTGAATCTATTTTACCAAAAGATGACATTTATTTTCAAAAACATTTGCCAATTTCTGCTGGACTCTTATTAATCAACAACTTCACTGGTATGACAAGTTACCATCATTTCATTGGTCAAAACTGCGTTTATGAATTTTTGAAGAAGGTTTCAG